>CM061750.1:213243203-213772326 GCA_030979885.1 Lolium multiflorum
GGCTAATAAGCTTGGACCTTAGGGTGGAGAAATATTATACCCTTATAGTATGGCAAGTGCTGCCAATCGTAGGACTACAACGAGATTGTAGATTTAACCACTAGTTGAAGACTATAAGAAGATTGTCGAAGACACCAACAAGAAGTAAGATGAAGGATGTCGTGAAGTCCCCTCATCTTAGTCTCATGTTTGACCCAAAGAGTGACTCATTAGTGCCAAAAGTAGTTTAACGACCAACCATTTGGATTAGAAGCCCAACCATGAAGGAAACCAACTCGACTCACCTTGGAGAGATATGTTGTTCACTATGTGTGAATAAACATTCGCCTATTGGATATTAACTCAGAAGCCATGAGCCATAGATGTTTTCAAAAGATGACCTGAGGTCAAGTCATATCCTCGAATCGTGCCAAGTCATACCCAAAATGAACTTAGCCTAAACCCAAGACCTAAGACTACCTACAAAAGTTTCTTTTAAGGGTGGTAGCCTACGTCGACATATGCCAAACCTATTTTCTTTCTAGTCTCTTTAAATCTCGGGGACGAGATTTCTTTTAAGGGTGGTAGTCTGTCACATCCCAAAATTTTCTAAATTTTGAAATGTCAAAAATAAAATAAAGCAAGCGTTTGTTTGCTTGTTTTGGTTTAAAATTCACAAGGAAATAAATTTTTTGATCAGTATTTAAATGTATTTTTCCCAACATAGTATTTTCATAAACCTTTGGTTTTCAAACTATTTGAAAAGAAAACACTACTTCGAAATTATGCATAGAATGGCCATATATGCCTACATGCAATATTTTGAGTTTTTAAAATATATTTTCAAATAATACCAGGGTCAAAATGTTCTTTTTCAAATTATCATTGCACTGGTATTTTTTTTAAACATAATTTTCTAAAGTGTTTTGAATGTGCTTTCAATCAATTCTGGTTTTGAATTTAACTCAGGGCAATAGAAATAGAAAAAAAAAAGCTAAACTAACCAAAACGGCCAACAGGCCCAGTCTGGGCCGATCCAGCCGACGTGGCCCATCTGAACCGAGCCGAGCAGAGCCTTCGCTCGTCTTCCTCCTCATCTCACGTACGTGCACATCATGTTACAGCCATGTCCATGACTACATGTTCCTCTCCTCTCTATGGCATTCAACACCTGGAAACGGTTCGACTTAAATACGAAAGTAACTCCAAATTTTGTGGGGAATTCGTTCAGGGAATTACTTCTCCCCTTTATGGTCTTTATTGGCCAAATCAAAACGGCGCCCGAATGCCACCGGTCGGCATAGCTCTCTCGATCTCCCTGCTTAGACCATACAAAGGCGAACCGCGATGTCCACCGCGTGTCCCTAGTCATCCTCTTACACTTTCATTCACAAATCATTCCCAGATAAACCCTCTAAGGCTGGTACCATCGACGTCTTCTCGTGCCTTACGCCGAGTTCTTCAGATGAGTACGTCATGTACACTGATCATCTCCGAGAGTCCTCATACCTCGAGACTCCCCTCGTCGAGGTCTACCTCCAGGACATGGTCAGGCACGATTTTGTCGTCGTTGGCTACGACATCATCGGAGTTCATCGAACCGGTACATTGCGTACTTTAATCTTTTACTCAAATACTTTTTCCCGTGAACTCTCCTAATACATGCCTACCTCCAGGACATGGTCCTCCGTCTTTTCGTTGTTGTTTCCGCGCGACCATGGAAGCCATGTCGCCACCACGTCGTGAAGCAAGCCTCCGCGGAGCATCGCCAAGAACGCCAATGTCTTTGATTTAGTATCCTCTGTACCTTCCATGACTCTATGGACTTCATCAAGCTCTTCTACATCATCACCATCGAGTTCCAGAACCGTGTTTCCGTTCACGTCTACAAAGAACACTGCAGCGGGTATTTGCCGTATTATTTTGGTCCCATTCTTCTGCCATTGTTCTAGCGTTTCTTCTGATGCCTTAGTTCGTTTTCTTTCGCACACGGCAAGCCGAGCTCCGAACGTCGCCGATGCACATGGCCTCCAGCCGAACTCCGCAGCCACGGGAAGAGGGAGACGTCGCCGATCACGGCAGCAAGCCCGTCTTCTACCTTGCTGTCGTTTGAGACCTCCAGAACACCGCCATAGTCCACATCTGAGTTCGTCTTCTTCAGCACTTATTCTACTGTGGCTGGTACGACACAATCATCCCGTGTTGCTTAATCTGTAGGGTATGGTTAGACCGGTAACAGCATATCCCATCTTGCCACCAGTTTAGTTTTCTCTCTCACGGTGAAACAATCTGATCGATCGTATCTATCTATTGTACTAGCTACGTCCAACTTTAAAATTCCATAACTTTCGATCTACAGCTCCGTTTTAGGCAATTCTTCTTGCGTTGAATTCATAATTAAATTCCCTATCTAGTGAATCCAGTTTTTCCAATTATTGAATTTTCGAAATCTGAAGTTAAAATTTTGATTTTGAACCATATATTAGCCATATCTAGAGATTTATAAACGTACCTAATTGAATCTTTTGGCATTTGATTCGTATCTGAATTATCTATACAGTAGCACCACTGTTCAATTTTTTTAGACAAGTCTAAAAGTATTCAAATTCAGTTATGTGGATTTGAGTAATTTCAGCACAAACGTAATTCTATTTGTCATGATTACTTCTTGCTAAAGTGAATCTTGTCATCGTACCTACCCACCAATCTCTTTTAGACGCTTCCACCTTATTTCATTATCAAGCCTATCTATCCCATTTGCCGAGTTTAAATTATTCAAATGGCAAATGAGTTATTTGAGTAATTCAACATATCATTTGCCCATACCCAAACCTATGTGAAACTTGTACTATTTTTGTATGTGTTTTCACACTATATTTAATAGTATTATAGTTACACTGTGATTCAGATTATCCATGGTATTGAGTAGCACACCAACTCCTTTCAATATCTTGTTGGTCGATTTTTGTTTTCTAAATATTCGACCCTTGCCATACAATATCTATCTTGCAAGCCTTGTCTCATGACATACCTTCTTTCTCATTGATCTGTAAAAGAAATAAAGTTTAAAATAAAATGAATAACAACTTGTTGTTTGCCTTGCTTGATTTTGTTGTTGTTGGAATGTGTGTTTATGTTGTGCTATTTTTTTTGTCTTATAGTTCGTATGGAGAGCGACGTGTTTTATTGAAAGAAAACAAAGAGAACAATCTTCGACTACCAAAAATAGAATTGAACAAAGGTGAGAAAAAAAAAAGAACGTAGTTAGCTACAGGCTAGTTCCTGGAACACTTTCGTGCGACATGGCATTAGCAATACTGGCTCTATAGAAAAGATTTGATCGCGGTAGTTATACCAGATGAAGTGTGTCGTCGAGAATAGTTGGCGAAGAAGTCGTGGACGTCGGGTTCGCCGGAGTCCCTCGCCGGAAAACTGTCCCACGACCTGCTCACAGACGAAGATGGCGCCGTCGCTGTGGTGCGTCAAAAATTGCGAAACAAAGCCTGAGAGATGCGCAACGAAGAAATAGGAAGTTTGGAAGAAACTAGAGATCAAACCGTGGACTGAGCTCACCGAATTCGACGATATACTGCGGCAGTACCGCGGAGTTGCGAGGCCAAATTCGAGCAGCCTGGGGGCTCTCTATCTTTGTGGTTTGAGGGGAAATGGAGAGGAAGGTGTGGGGCTTAAGTAGGAACAAACGCTTCGAGAAATGATGGCTTTAATCGCCGGAAATCAATTGGGGAAGAAACGTTAGTAACAGCCGACATTTACTGGGCGTTGCGTGCGTCTCTTTGGCTGGAACTTGAAGACGATGACATGGCAGTGGACCCGCGTGTAACCAAAAGAAAACAATTAAATTGAAGAAAGGAGAACGTGGGGTGGGGCTCGTTGGTTGATGCATGGCCTTGAGATGGCTTTTGGCCACTCTGCCACGATGTGTCATGGCTGGGTCGGCTCGTTTTGAGCTGGCCTGGCCTCGTTGGTTTACCAAAACTCTTTTCTCTTTACTGTTTTAGGTATTTGAAAAATAATTTGAAATCCGAAATAGATCAGAAGTTACTCAAACTAAGTTAGAAAAATACAAATAAAATATCAGCGGATTCCATATTTAATGAAGAATATTTTGGAACCACTTTTAAAACAATTTGAAAATTTTGAAATTGGCACATAGGCCTATATGGCTTTATTTGTATTATTTCGGGTTTTAGGTTCCTTTAACAAAATTTAAAATTTCATTCAATCTTATCCTAGAGGAATGCAACGATGCCATGATGCTTATGAATGCAATGCATGCATTTTGATATTTAAAATTTTGGGATGTTACAAACCTAACCCCCTTAAGATGAATCTCGACCCCGAGATTCGGATTGGCTAGCAAATAGGTGTGGGTGATTTTCTCGAAGATCATCTTCTCGTTCCCAAGTTGCTTCTTCCTCTGTATGGTGATTCCACTGAACCTTGCAAAACTTGATTGTCTTGGTACGAGTAACTCTTTCTGCTATCTCCAGAATTTTGACCGGTTTCTCTTCATATGTAAGGTCACTCTCCAACTGAACTTCTTCAAGTGGCACTGTATCTCTCAACGGAGTTTCTGCCATATCTGGGTGGCACTTCTTCAGTTGGCTCACATGGAACACATCATGAACGGCTGATAGCGCTTCTGGTAGTTCCAACTGATATGCTACTTCACCTTTGCGAGCTAGGATCTTGAATGGTCCTACAAAGCGGGGTGCTAACTTCCCCTTAACTCCAAATCTCTTCACACCACGTAGCGGTGAAACTCTGAGATAAGCTCTATCTCCCACTTCATAGGTCACTTCTCTACGCTTAGAATCAGCGTAGCTCTTCTGACTGGATTGAGCTATCTTCAGTCTTTCTCTGATCAATCGAACCTTCTCTTCAGCATCCTTGATTAAGTTCGGACCAAAAAGACTTCTTTCTCCTACGCCACTCCAAAGTAGTGGGGTGGTGCACTTCCTTCCATATAGTGCCTCGAATGGAGCCATCCCAATGCTAGCTTGGTGGCTATTGTTATATGAAAACTCTGCGTATGGCAAATTTTCATCCCAACTAGATCCATAGTCCAATGCACAGGCCCTCAACATATCTTCTAAGATCTGATTTACTCTTTCAGTCTGTCCATCAGTCTGTGGGTGAAACGCTGTGCTGAACTCTAGCCTAGTTCCCAAAGATTCATGTAGTTGGCGCCAAAAGTGAGAAGTGAATTGAGTACCTCTATCTGACACGATACTCTTGGGAACACCATGTAAACAAATAATTCTGCTCATGTAGATCTTGGCTAGCTTGGCACTTGTATAGGTGGTCTTCACAGGTATGAAGTGAGCCACTTTAGTCAAGCGATCTACCACAACCCAAATAGAGTCATACCCTGATCTAGTCTTTGGCAGTCCAGTGATAAAGTCCATGCCAATATTATCCCACTTCCACTCTGGTACTGGCAAGGGTTGCAACGGTCCTGCTGGTTTCTGATGTTCTGCCTTGACTCTGCTACAAACATCACATAGTGCAATATACTCGGCAATGTCTCTCTTCAAGTTAGTCCACCAAAATCTTTCCTTTACATCCATGTACATCTTAGTATTACCAGGATGAATGGAGTATGGTGAATCATGTGCTTCTTGAAGGATCAACTTCCTAAGTGCAGAGTCCTGGGGTACACATATGCGCTTCTCGAACCATAAGGTTCCTTGCTCATCTTCATGAAATCCCTTTGCTTTGCCTTTGCTCATATTGATCTTGATTTCTTCTATTTCCTTGTCTAGCTTCTGAGCTTCTCTGATTCTATCCATAAGTATCGGTTGTACCTCAAGGGATGCCAAATAGCCTTCTGGCACAATTTCCAATCTAAGATTTTTAAACTGCTCACACAAGTCTTCAGGCAATTCTCCTGCTGTGAGACCGTTCACATAGCTTTTACGGCTCAAGGCATCGGCTACAACATTAGCCTTTCCTGGATGATATTGCAAACTCATATCATAATCTTTTATGAGTTCTAACCATCTTCTTTGTCTCATGTTCAACTCCTTCTGAGTGAATATATACTTAAGACTCTTATGATCAGTGAACACATCACTATGTTTTCCCATTAAATAATGTCTCCACACCTTGAGGGCATGTACAACAGAGGCTAGCTCCAAGTCATGTGTGGGATAATTCCTTTCATGGTTCTTAAGTTGGCGCGAAGCATAACACACCACTTTGCCATCTTGCATTAGAACACTACCAAGTCCTTGACGAGATGCATCACAGTACACCTGGAAGTCATTATTGATATCCGGCAAACATAGAACTGGTGCACTTACTAGACGTCTCTTCAACTCCTGAAAGCTAGCTTCACACTCGTCGGTCCAGGTAAATTTCTTCTCCTTCTTCAGTAGCTCGGTCATAGGCTTTGCAATCTTGGAGAAGTTTTCAATAAACCTCCGACAGTATCCTGCAAGTCCTAAGAAACTCCGAATTTCTCCTGCATTCTTTGGTGACTCCCACTCAGTCACAGCTGCAACTTTGCTTGGGTCTACCGCGACTCCTTCTGCTGAAACTATGTGTCCAAGGAATCCAACTCTGTCTAACCAGAACTCACACTTGCTGAACTTGGCATATAGCTTATGCTCTCTGAGCTTCTCCATGATTAAGCGCAGATGTTTCTCGTGTTCGGCATCATCTTTTGAATATATCAATATATCATCGATGAATACCACCACAAACTTATCCAAATATTCCATGAACACCTTGTTCATCATGGTCATGAAATATGCCGGAGCATTGGTTAGTCCAAAAGGCATAACTGTATACTCATACAGACCGTATCGGGTTGTGAATGCGGTCTTAGGTATATCCTCCTCCCGGATCTTCAATTGGAAGTATCCCGATCGAAGGTCTATCTTGGAGAATACCTTTGCTCCCTTCAATTGGTCGAACAAGTCATTGATATTTGGCAATGGGTACTTGTTTTTAATTGTCATCTCATTCAGCGAACGGTAGTCCATCACTAATCTCTTGCTAGAGTCTTTCTTCTCAACAAACAATACAGGTGCTCCCCAAGATGACGAACTAGGTCGAATAAATCCTTTCTCGATTTGCTCCTTAAGTTGCTTCTTTAGCTCCTTAAGTTCCTCAACATCCATCTTATATGGTCTCTTGGCTATGGGTCCAGTACCGGGCAATAATTCAATGAGAAACTCAACATCTCTATCCGGTGGCATTCCTGGCAACTCTTCCGGAAACACATCCGGGTATTCTCTCACTACTAGAACATCCTCTAGGCTAACCCCCTTAAGAGAATTGACCTTACTACCTTTAAGCTCAAAGGTTGATTTGAAACGAATCCGTTTCTTCTCTGGGGTTGTGAGTGTAACTGTTCTCTTTGCACAATCTATTATGCCTCCATATGTGGTCATCCAATCCATGCCCAAGATTACATCTAAATTTTGGGATTCCAGGATTATCAAGTTGACAGGGAACTCATGCCTTCCAATTACTAGGGTCAAATGTCTGCATCCAACACTTACTAACATCTCTCCCCCTGGAGAGCTTACTCTAAGAGGGCATCCTATTGTTTCAATGGGTAGTTTATTCCTATCCACAAATGCTCTTGAAATGAATGAATGCGATGCACCGGTATCAAATAGGACAAGTGCTGAAAAGGTGTTAAGCAGAAACTTACCGATCACTGCATCAGGTTCATCATATAATTCCTCCACATTGACATGGTTGACATGCCCCTTCTGGAACGGATTCGGCTTCCTTGCCTCCTCGGCCTTCTTTGTTTCCTCAGTCTTCTTCTCAGGACACTCAGTAGCATAGTGTCCAGTCTTTCTGCACTTATAGCATTCAACTTGACTGAGATCCTTCTTCACAAAACGGTTGCCGTTGTTGTGGTGATGGCCATTGTTGCCTCCATGGTGGTTGCCATTTCCCTTCCCAGAGTTGTGGTTATGGTGACTCTTATGGCCATTGTGGTGGTGGCCATTTCCATTGTGGTGTTGATGCTTACTTCCACCATCATTGTTCCCATTCTTGTGATGGCCAGAACTTCCACTACCTTCTCCATATGACCTCATCTTGTGAGCTGGTCCTGATCCATACTTGTCATAGCCGTGCTTTCTCTTCCGGTTCTCCATACTGTTGTGCTTGGACTCAACTGCCACTGCACTGTCATACATCTCCTGGTAATTGGCGTACCTAGAAGCACAAAGCTGAATGGATATCTCATCATTCAAGCCTCTCATGAATTCCTCCTGCCTCTTTCTATCAGTGTTCACATCTTCAGGTGCATAACGAGCCAACTTGTTGAAGAGCTCAGCATAGTCAGACAAGGAGCGAGATCCCTGGCGCAAGTCGCGAAACTCGCGCCTCTTTAGAGCAATGATTCCAGAAGCAACATGAGCAGTGCGGAAGGCTGTTTGAAACTGATCCCAAGTGATGGCTGCGATGTCAGGATAGGTGATCTGGTAGTTGTCCCACCATTCAGCTGCGGGTCCTTCAAGCTGATGTGCGGCGAACCGCACCTTCTCTTCCCCATGTGCTTGAATAGTGTCCAATTTCTTGTTAATTGTACGCAGCCAGTCATCAGCTACGATTGGCTCAGGAGAACTTGAGAATGTGGGAGGGTTCAGCCTCAGGAACCTAGTCAGACGGTCTTGCTGTGGCGGAGGTGGAGGTGGCGGAGGTGGTGGATTGTTGTTGTTGTTCTGCAAGTTGTTGTTCAGCTGGGTTATGGTTTGAGTCACCGCTTGCATCAGCTGAGCTTGTGCCTCCATCATTTGTTGAATGTAAGCTGGCACTTCAGGTTCACGGCGAGGCGGCATCTGTTGGTTTTGGCGTAGGTAAGATTAGATATAGAGATAGAATCTAAGGGAAATAAGATTCCTACCCTTACTCAACACATGCATAAAAACAATCCTTAAAACAAACAAGCATTCAACACATCAAGCAATTTTTTTTTAAAAAAAAAAACAAACAAACCAGTATGGTCATGCCGCAAGTTGGTATGATCATTACGTTATTACATTATCGTTGGTCCAAAGAAAAGGAAAAACTAATGGTGGTCTATTCTATTTTAGGCTTGAGTGCTTCAAGTTCTTCTTCTACTTCCTTTAGGTCTTCAAAGATTGGACGTCTAAAAGATGAATATTTGTTTTGAAGATGAAATAGGTGAGAATACAAGGAAACCAATTTGCAAACATTTCTTTTTAAATAGAAAAAGGGACTAGATTGATAATATGGAATTTCATCCTAAGGTCTTCCTATTTCTAATCCAGACCTAGGGTCACGAACCTAAGGGCAACACAGTGCTCTGATACCATCTGTAGTGACCTCACCTATTAAGGTGCCGATCCCTGTGCAATAGTGCTAGTCCCGGATCGAACTGCTAGCACACACAGTTTAAGATGTAATATCAAATAGCAAAGGTCATTATTACATCGCATGATCCAGAAAGTAAAATAGTTCATTACAAATTGCATAGCCTCTCAGCTAGCACTTATTCAGAGTTCACAGCGGAAAAGTAAAGCATAAAGCATGGAGCCATCTTTCTTCATGATGCCACAGGCAGACATGTTGAGCGAAGACTCGTAACCCTAATCCAACGTTCTTCAATCGGAGTTGTAACCTGCAACATGAAAGGTTGCAGCCACGAATGGTCAATACATTTGGAATTGTATTGGCAAGATGACACTATGGTGGACTCAAATGGCAACCTAACACTTAAGTGTACATTTGGCTGGTAGAGCTCATGTATGATTTGCATAAAGCCAATTTTCTCCTATCATTTGTCAAATCATTTTCTTCCTTTCTAATTAGGCGGTACCATTGATAGAAATCAATGAACCTGGAATACCACTGATGGAAACCAGTGAATTCCTCCTACCCTTGTTCACCCATCAAGTTTTAATTTAAGAAATTGGGATGAGGAGACTTTCGAACAGGATCCTTGTCAGTTCGCTCAAATTGTCCGTAACCGGGGACACGGCTAAGTACTTAGTTTTAACACTCTGCAAAGGTTGTACAAATTTACCCACATGACCTAGTCTGCTCTTCTTCCATGATGCACATTTTGCTCAAATGGACAGATGTTGACTAGGACGAGACTTTTCCGAAGTAATCCCCAGACCATCCTCTATGGACCCGTACCAACCTACAATCCCCTACATCATCGTAGGATCCGGGTTCTCACAACATACTCCGTCAAGCCAGAGCCCATATAGCATGTGGTTGTACGGTAAGCTAATGAGCAAGGTTGTCTACAATCTCTTTAATCCTGGGTGACTTTCCGCAAATGTGTACTCACACCAGGGTATCGCCGTTGACAGGGCCCCCTGATGCAGCCACCCGCTCCAAAGCTCCACCATTCACCCAGGTAGTTCATTAAACTTAGTTGTTTTTCCTTAACCACTAGCAAAACATTTTCATAGCATAGCTAAGCATCCTACTAAGTTTAATGGCGACAAAAGATACAAGTCAAGATCAAGTATCTATTCTACTAGGTGTGAATAGCAAAGCATATAATCCTATACATGCATACTACAAAATTTACTACAGTGCATATGTAAAACTGGGATATTTGTGATTGGTGTGTCACTTGCCTTGGTGAGAGGAGGAGTTGGTACACTCTTCGCAGAAACACTCGTTGCAATCAGCACAATCACAATCTACAGAAATTTAACAACACACCATAACCATCTTTGACATACATAGACAAGCACAAAAGAAAATATGAATGCAGTATGTGGGTTAAACCTGATCAACACACTTAGTATGTTCTCTGTTTTTCAACTATATGCATGATGCCATGGTACAATTTTAAGATTGTTTGTTTGTTTTGATTTAAAATTCACAATGAATTAAAACTTTTGAGATTGTTTGTTTGTTTTGGAATGTGAAATAAAAATAAAATTTAAGATTGTTTGTTTGTCTTGATTTAAAATTCACAATGAATTAAAACTTTTGAGTTAATTCAAAAAGTATTATCCAAAGAATGAAACTTTAGTAAACATTTGATTTCAGAATATTTCAAACAAAACCTATTTATGCTTTCATGTTTTGAATGTCATAATGTATTTATGATTTGTGAAAACAAACCCCCGAGCCTTATTTTGGAATATTGATGCTCAAGTAGCCATATAGGCTAAAGCGCATAAAAAATAAATTTATTTTATTGGTAGTAAATATGTTCCTTTGTGTCCTAAAACGCTATTTTAAATTTTACAAATTTATTTGAATTCATTTGAAGCCCTAAACCAAAAAATTTGAAAAGAAAAAAAAAAGAACTGACCCATCTGGGCCAAGCAGCAGAGGCAGCCCAATAGGACCAGCCCAACCTAACCGTGCGGAACTGTCGCTCATCTTCCTCCTCATGGTTACGTACCCTACAGCAAACTTACAACCATGAAAGCTCTCTAATTTCTCATCAATTGAATGACTGTTTCTCCTCGACATCAACACGGAAGTTACTCATTATTTGATGGGGAATCCATTCATAGAATTAATTTTCCATTTAGTAGTCTTAATCTGGCCAACCGAACCGGTGCACCGAATGCCATCCACCGGCATTGCCCTCTCGATCTCCCTCTTTAGGCCATACAAATGCGAACCGAGATGTCCTCCGTGTGCCCCTTGTCCTTCTCCACCACTTTGCTTCAGAAAATTTGTACTGAGATGCCCTGTACAACCCACACCGACCATGCCAACATCAGCCACAAATTCTAGTTCATCGCTAAGTTACGTCTCTCTCGGTGATCATCTCGTCAAATCCTCATACCAGAAGACTACTCTAGATGATGCCTATCTCCAGGACATGGTGGTACATCATGTGGTCGTTGTTGGCCACGACGTCTTTGGAGTTCATCGGATCGGTACGTCACATATGTTAATCTCGATCTTGATTCTTTTTGTTCGTGGACTCCTCTCACTGTAGCCTACCTCCGGGACATGATCCCCCGTCTTTTCGTTGCTGTTTTCGCGTGACCACCGAAGCCATGTCGCCACCACGTCGTGAAGCAAGCCTCCGCGGAGCATCGCCAAGAACGCCAATGTCTTTGCCTCGACGTCCTATGTACCTTCCACGACTCCATGGACTTCATCAAGCCCTTTGACATCATCTCCATCGAGTTCCAGAGCCGTGTCGCTGTTCACGCCGTCGCCGGAACCATGCCATCCTCGCTGCCAAGGACGCCCGAGATTGTCATTGCGGCCGCGCGAAATCGCCGATGACGACTTCGTCCGCTCCCGCGTCCGTGTCGCTGTCCACGTCTTCCCAACGAGCTGCACTGCACTTGTATGGTGAGGTCCTCCTCTTTGATTCTTGACACGGCGTAACTAGTCAAGCCACAGTGTTATCCCTGTCTTTGACGGTGCGAAAATATCAGCTAACATCAACCGTATCAGCTAGCATCAATCAGAGCTACCTCTAATCAAGTCGCTAGTTGCAGCACCAGTTCGTAGTCTCTCAGCATCATCCAAAGCAGAACAATATTAATTTAGTTCGCAAGAATAGCATGCAGATGCAAATCAAACAGAAACTATCGCACACCATTATGGCGATGTAGCACATGGGTGATCCTCTTTGAATCAGTAGCAGATTACATCGTTGATGTTCCAATCACTGTCCAAGAGATCATAGTACCAGATTTCAGATCAATCTAAGTTCAGTTATGTTTTCATGGTAAGACTAGATGTTAGATCACGTCTAGGCCTGTCATGCATGGCCACCGTATGCTGTACGACACCTGATCGATCGATCATCGGCATATAGCTAGCTCACTTGAAACTTGAATCTTAGAAATTCCATAACTCAAGATCTACGCCTCTGGTTAAATCGATTCTTCGAACCTTGAATTCGTAATCAAATTCCCTATCCGATGATACAAGTTTTGCAAATTTCCGAATTTTTGTCATTTCAGACAAAATATGCCGCGAATCTCCAAAATCATATCCGGAGATCTATAAAGCAAAAATTTACAAATAAAATACCCCTGGATTCATAAAAATGTGCGGAACACAATTAACAAATAAAAATTAGACCTTTGAACTATTTCCCGATATTCAAATTAAAACATGTTAATTCGAGTATTCTTAATATAGTTCAAATTCTATTAATTTGAATCAAGTGAATCTTTTATTTCCAAGTGGTTCATTTTGATGTCCATCCATCTAGTAGAACCCCTATTTAAATTACTTGAACTCATTCCCTAAATATTACTTCAGATGTGCAAACTAGACCTTTATATGTCATATATCACAATCTAACAACCATGTTTGTTCAATTCCTTTCCTATTGGCTCGCTGATCATATCTAACCACAAATGTCATTTATGAACTTCACCATTATCCAATTTCAAGCCTATTTATCTTTTTTTACCATTTAATTTTTTCAAAGGGCAAATGATTTATTTGAGTAATTCAACATATCATTTGATACCCAAGCCTATGTGTTACCTTGTGCTATTTTGTTAAGTGTGTTCACACTTTACTTGATAGTATTTTAGACGCACCATTTGGTACCTATGTGATTATATTCACTTGAGTCATTTCAAATTCTATCTATGCTAATGTAGCATATCAATCCTTTCCAATAAAACTAAGTGACCCATTCCTTTCTATGTATTAGTCCTTGTCCTTCAATACCTCAAAACCATACCTTGCAAGCCTTGCCTCATGCCATATCTTCCATTCCATTGATTCATGATACAGATGAAGTTAAAATAAGATGAATAATCAAACATACAAATTGTATTGTTTGCCTTGCTTGATTTTGTTGTTATTGGAATGTGTGTTTATGGTGTGATATCTTTTATCTTATAGTTCATATGGAGAGCGACGTGTTTTGTTGAAAGAAAAGAGAACACTCTTCGACTACCAAAAAGGCAAGTGACACACCAATCACAAATGTCCCAGTTTTATATATGCACTGTAGTAATTTTTGTAGGATGCATGTATAGGATTATATGCTTTGCTATTCACACCTAGTAGAATAGGTACTTGTTCTTGACTTATATCTATTGTCGCCATTAAACTTAGTAGGATGCTTAGCTATGCTATGAAAATATTTTGCTAGTGGTTAAGGAAAAACAAAATGCTCTGTGCGTATCTGTGCGAGTGGTTAAGGAAAATATTCATGTGCCACAGGTCTGTGCGTATCCTAGTGAAAGCAAATTTGGAATAAGACCTTTGGAACAAGATTTCTATAGTGGACTCAAATTTGGAAATAACAAGACCTTTTGGATATGTCCTTAGTTTTAACTCCCAAATAGGACAGATGATATCATATGTGGCACCTTTTTCTCTTGTAGCGACCTCACCTTTCAAAGTTTTAACCTCATCTGTCTTATAGCCAAGTTCAATCTGAGCTCACCTTTTAAGGCACAATATGAGCTCTGATACCATCTGTAGCGACCTCACCTTTCAAGGTGCCGATCTCTGTGTGTATCTGTGCTAGTCCCTGGATCAATCGCTAGCACACACAGTACAAGATGTAATACCAAGAAACAAAGGTCTTTATTACATCGTATGATCCAGAATTTACATAAAGGATTACAAATTGCATAGCACAAGGCTAGCATATCATCAGAGTTTTACAACGAATAAACATAGACAGCATGGAGTCCTTCGTCTTCATGTGCCACAGGCGAGCATGTTGAGGATAGACTCGTAACCCCTAACGTTCCCTTACTCATTGACTGAAAAACCTGCAACATAATACGTTGCAGCCACGAATGGTCAATACATTTGGAATTGTATTGGCAAGATGACACTATAGTGGACTCAAATGGCAACCTAACACTTAAGTGTACATTTGGCTGGTAGAGCTCAGGTATGATTTGCATAAAGCCAGTTTTCTCCTATCATTTGTCAAATCATTTTCTTCCTTTCTAATTAGGCGGTACCATTGATAGAAATCAATGAACCTAGAATACCACTGATGGAAACCAGTGAATTCCTCCTACCCTTGTTCACCCATCAAATTTTAATTTAAGAAGTTGGGATGAGGAGACTTTCGAACATGTGCCTTGTCAGTTCGCTCAAATTGTCCGTAACCGGGGACACGGCTAAGTACTTAGATTTAACACTCTGCAGAGGTTGTACAAATTTACCCACATGACCTAGTCTGCTCTTCTTCCATGATGCACATTTTGCTCAAATGGACAGAGGACTAGACTTTTCCGAAGTAATCCCCAGACCATCCTCTACGGACCCGTACCAACCTACAATCCCCTACATCATCTGTCACGTAGGATCCGGGTTCTCACAACATACTCTGTCAAGCCAGAGCCCATATAGCATGTGGTTGTACGGTAAGCTATTAAGATGGACATATTTTAACTTCGACTACCAAAAAGGCAAGTGACACACCAATCACAAATGTCCCAGTTTTACATATGCACTGTAGTAATTTTTGTAGTATGCATGTATAGGATTATATGCTTTGCTATTCACACCTAGTAGAATAGGTACTTGATCTTGACTTGTATCTTTTGTCGCCATTAAACTTAGTAGGATGCTTAGCTATGCTATGAAAATATTTTGCTAGTGGTTAAGGAAAAACAACTAAGTTTAATGAACTACCTGGGTGAATGGTGGAGCTTTGGAGCGGGTGGCTGCATCAGGGGGCCCTGTCAACGGCGATACCCTGGTGTGAGTTCACATTTGCGGAAAGTCACCCAGGATTAAAGAGATCGTAGACAACCTTGCTCATTAGCTTACCGTACAACCACATGCTATATGGGCTCTGGCTTGACGGAGTATGTTGTGAGAACCCGGATCCTACGTGACAGATGATGTAGGGGATTGTAGGTTGGTACGGGTCCGTAGAGGATGGTCTGGGGATCACTTCAGGAAAATCTCGTCCTAGTCAACATCTGTCCATTTGAGCAAAATGTGCATCATGGAAAAAGAACTGACTAGGTCATGTGGGTAAATTTGTACAACCTCTGCAGAGTGTTAAATCTAAGTACTTAGCCGTGTCCCCGGTTACGGACAATTTGAGCGAACTGACAAGGCACATGTTCGAAAGTCTCCTCATCCCAACTTCTTAAATTAAAATTTGATGGGTGAACAAGGGTAGGAGGAATTCACTGGTTTCCAGTGGTATTCTAGGTTCATTGATTTCTATCAATGGTACCGCCTAATTAGAAAGGAAGAAAATGATTTGACAAATGATAGGAGAAAACTGGCTTTATGCAAATCATACCTGAGCTCTACCAGCCAAATGTACACTTAAGTGTTAGGTTGCCATTTGAGTCCACTATAGTGTCATCTTGCCAATACAATTCCAAATGTATTGACCATTCGTGGCTGCAACCTTTCATGTTGCAGGTGTTTTTGATAGACGAGTGAGTTACGATGATTAGGGTTACGAGTCTATCCTCAACATGCTCGCCTGTGGCACATGAAGACGAAGGACTCCATGCTGTCTATATTTGTTCGTTGTAAAACTCTGATGTTATGCTAGCCTTGTGCTATGCAATTTGTAATCCTTTATGTAAATTCTGGATCATACGATGTAATAAAGACCTTTGTTTCTTGATATTACATCTTGTACTGTGTGTGCTAGCGATTGATCCAGGGACTAGCACGCATACAGAGATCGGCACCTTAAAAGGTGAGGTCGCTACAGATGGTATCAGAGCATTGTGTTGACCATAGGTTCGTGACCCTAGGATTGGATTAGAAATAGGAAGACCCTAGGATGAAAAGTCTATCTAATCCTATCTCTATTAAAAGATGCTTGCTTTGTGAACTTCTAGTATTCTCATCTACTCCATCTTCAAAAAAAAATTCTCTTTGCTTAGATGATCTACCACATGAAGAACATCAAGAAGGGACTACTGATGACGAAGACACTGAAGCGTGAAGACTGATGCTTCATATGTTATTTGTCAATTCATCATGATGCACTAAATTCAAGATCAATGAAGAACTTAAAGAAAGCCTCCGATCCAGACTTCATAACACCTAGAAGCAAGTCGAAGAAGTAAAAGAGGAACTTGAAGCACTCGAGATAAAAATAGACGAGACCACCAGTAGTTCTGTTTTATTGACCAATGTTATCGTATTAAGTTATTGATCTTACCAAATTGTGGTATGACCAACTAGATTGTTTGTGTTTGATTGGTTGCTTGATGTTTGTTAGATGTTTGTTGTTTCATGAATTGTCTTGATCTATGTTTGGGTTGGAAAAACTCCTTTAGATCCTTTCTATCTATTCTCGTCTATACCTAACCCAGCAAGTGTTTTCTCGACTAATCGTCATGAAGAACACCTTAGAAAAACCAACCTTGATGTTCCCTACAAGGTGAAGAAGCGTGGAGTCTGAGATGCGCAAAATCCTAATTAAGGATCAATAGAAAGTTTTTGAAAACAATTCAATAATGAGAATTGAAACATTGATTCAATTTTTCATGGAAGTTTTGTCAAACTTGTGAGGTTGACCGAGAGTTAGAAATACGAGGTATACCAAACTAAATACAAGAAAACGATTGGGTGCGACATGGATTGGCCCCCATGACGACTACTCATATTGTTTGCTCTTGTTATGAGGAATGGTAAATCTAGAGAGACGAACCTACAAGAGAGTTGTCGCTAATAAGCCTGAACCATAGGGTGAATAGATATTATACCCTTATAGTAGGCAAGTGTTGCCAAATGTAGGACTACGGTGAGTTTGAAGACCCAACCACTATATGAAAAGTAGTGGAAGACCTTCAAGTAAGAAGATGAAGGATGCCTTGAAGTACTCTCATGTTGATTTTCCCGATTAACCCAACGAGTGAACCACCAGTGTCAAAAGTAGTGCAACAACCAACCATTTGGATTAGAAGCCCTACTACGAAGGAAACCAAATTGACTCACTTTGAAGATATATGTTGTTCGCTATATGTGAATAAACAACCACCTATTGGATATTAACTCAGCAGTCATAGGTGTTTTCAAAAGATTACCTAGTGCCAAGTCATATCGTAGGATGTGCCACGTCATACCCAAGATGAGCTTAGTCTAAACTCAAGACCTAATACTACCTACAAGAGTTTCTTTTAAGGGTGGTAGCCCACCTCAACATATGCCAAACCTATTTTCTTCCTAGCCTCTTCAAATCTCGGGGACGAGATTTCTTTTAAGGGTGGTAGTCTGTCACATCCTAAATTTTTCCCAAATTTTGGAATGTGAAATAAAAATAAAACATATGCTTGTCTGTTTGTTTTGATTAAAATTTCACTAGGAATTAAAACTTTTGACTAGTATTTAAAAGTATTTTCCAAAATAATAATTTCATAAACATTTTGTTTTCAAAGTATTGTAAACAATACTCTATTTTTTTTCTAAATGTATTTGGAATTTAAAATATTTTAGCTAGGAAATAAAATCCTATTTTGAAAATATACATAAAGGTGTCATATAGCCTTTTTGATATGTTCATATTTTTAAAACTTATTTTTCTTTTGAATTTAAAACAATGCCAGAGTTTTAGTTTTTTGTTTTTAGCTTTGACTTATATTGTATGCAAGTCTTGATGAAAATATTTAATACAGATTTGAATCAAATTGAAAGTTTAACTCAAACAACAAAAAGAAAACAGAAATAGACAAGAAGGAAAAAAAAAGGGTGAACCGACCCATCAAGCCCAGCCCATCCGTTTGACCGAGCTGAGCGCTCGTCTTCCTCCAGGAGCATACGTGAAGCAGCAGTAACGCACAGCCATGGCAGTCTTGTTCCTTCTTCTCCCCCATCAATTGCAGCGATCGTTTCGTATGAACATTAACACGAAAGTTACTCCAAATCTTATGAGGATTCCGTTCAGGAAATTATTTTCTCATTTAATCGACTTAATCTCCGAAACCGAAACGACGCACCAAATGCCGCCCGTTGGCATACAAACACCAATCTCTCTCCTCAGGCCAGACCAGAACAAACCAAGGAGAGCAACATGTGTCCCTTATCCTCCTCCATGATTTTGCTTCACAAAGTACTCCCAAAAAGTACCAATACAAGCCATGCCGACCATGCCAACATCAGCCACAAATTCTAGTTCATCGCTAGATGCCGGCGCTATACATGACCATTTCGTCAATTCCTTGCACCACAAGACTCTCCTAGTCAAGGGCAATCTCCAGGACATGATGGCGCATCATTTCGTCGCTGAAGTTTCGGCTCGGCCGTCGCAGTTTTTGCCGATTCCGGCGACACCGTAAGCCCCCGTCGCCACCTTTCCGCCTCCTCCGATTCGATGTGTTCTTCTGCATCTCCTGTGATCTTTCTCTTGTTTTATTGCGTAGCAAATCGGCGCCAACATCAACCTCCGAACATCACCGTCGAGGGGAGCATCTTCGGCTGCCTTTCGTCATCGTCCCAGGAAGCGCAGGACAGCGCCAGGAGCACCATCAGACTTCCCGCGTCGTGCTGAACTTTGTAGACCACGTCGTCATGCACTTTCCGGAGGATCAGCGGAGCATCGCCGAAGACGGCCACCGGAGTACAGAACTACCACGACCAAGCGTCGCCCTGTAAGTCGTGGACGTTAGGATTTTATGATGTGCTGAACCAGTGAACTATATAGTCTATTAGCCCTTGATCAGTTGTTGTTGGATCACTTAACCGGTCCAGCAAATCATGCGCTTGCGCTGCCACGTTTCTGTTTCTTTTTTTGTTGTTCTCACACGTGAACAGCAATCGATCAATCAGTTCGTAGGTGGATTGTGTTAGCTCACGGCATAACTTTAAAATTCAATATCTTTAGTTTTAGAGCTCCGTTTTGAATCATTCTTCTTGCATTGAGTTCGTAATTAAATTTCCTATCTAGTGATATTAATCTTTCCAATTATTAAATTTTCGAAATCTAAAGCTAAAATTTGATATTTGAACTATATTCTAGCCATTTCCACAGGTCTATAAATCCTACCCAAATTGAACTTTTTGGTATTAGATCTGTATTTCAATTATCTATCCAGTAGCACCATTGTACAAAATAGTTAAACTCATTTTTTCAAGTATTCAAGTTCAAATATGAGAATTTGAGTATATGATCATTATAGATTTAATTCTATAATTCTTTCCGATGTGATTCCTTTTTATTAAAGTGAATCACTTGATCGTACATTTCCACCCATCTCATTTAGACACTTCCATCTTATTTCATTATCAAGCCTATCTATCCTATTTGTCGAGTTTAAATTATTCAAATGGCAAATGAGTTATTTGAGTAATTCAACATATCTTTTGCCCATACCCAAACCTATGTGAAACTTGTACTATTTTTGTATGTGTTGTCACACTATATTCAATAGTATTATAGTTGCACCATTTGAGACTGGAGTGAATCCTGTTCACATGGGCCATCCAAATTCCATCTATACTTCCTACCATTTGTTTCCAATACTTCCTACCATTTGTTTCCAATATATCTTAGACGATCCATTTTCAAGTATTTGACTTTATCCATTCCAATTCAATCTCCCAAAGCCATATCTTGCAAGCCATGCCTCATGTCATATCTTCCTTATTCAAGGACTAAAATAAAAACGAATAACAATATGTTGTTTGCCTTGCTTGATTTTGTTGTTTTTGGAATGTGTGTTTATGTTGTGCTATCTTTTATCTTATAGCTCGTATGGAGAGCGACGTGTTTTGTTGAAAGAAAACAGAACACTCTTCGACTACAAAAAGGCAAGTGACACACCAATCACAAATGTCCCAGTTTTACATATGCACTGTAGTAATTTTTGTAGTATGCATGTATAGGATTATATGCTTTGCTATTCACACCTAGTAGAATAGGTACTTGATCTTGACTTGTATCTTTTGTCGCCATTAAACTTAGTAGGATGCTTAGCTATGCTATGAAAATATTTTGCTAGTGGTTAAGGAAAAACAACTAAGTTTAATGAACTACCTGGGTGAATGGTGGAGCTTTGGAGCGGGTGGCTGCATCAGGGGGCCCTGTCAACGGCGATACCCTGGTGTGAGTTGCGGAAAGTCACCCAGGATTAAAGAGATCGTAGACAACCTTGCTCATTAGCTTACCGTACAACCACATGCTATATGGGCTCTGGCTTGACGGAGTATGTTGTGAGAACCCGGATCCTACGTGACAGATGATGTAGGGGATTGTAGGTTGGTACGGGTCCGTAGAGGATGGTCTGGGATCACTTCAGAAAAATCTCGTCCTAGTCAACATCTGTCCATTTGAGCAAAATGTGCATCATGGAAAAAGAACTGACTAGGTCATGTGGGTAAATTTGTACAACCTCTGCAGAGTGTTAAATCTAAGTACTTAGCCGTGTCCCCGGTTACGGACAATTTGAGCGAACTGACAAGGCACATGTTCGAAAGTCTCCTCATCCCAACTTCTTAAATTAAAATTTGATGGGTGAACAAGGGTAGGAGGAATTCACTGGTTTCCATCGGTGGTATTCCAGGTTCATTGATTTCTATCAATGGTACCGCCTAATTAGAAAGGAAGAAAATGATTTGACAAATGATAGGAGAAAACTGGCTTTATGCAAATCATACCTGAGCTCTACCAGCCAAATGTACACTTAAGTGTTAGGTTGCCATTTGAGTCCACTATAGTGTCATCTTGCCAATACAATTCCAAATGTATTGACCATTCGTGGCTGCAACGTATTATGTTGCAGGTTTTTCAGTCGATGAATAAGGGAACGTTAGGGGTTACGAGTCTATCCTCAACATGCTCGCCTGTGGCACATGAAGACGAAGGACTCCATGCTGTCTATGTTTATTCATTGTGAAACTCTGATGATATGCTAGCCTTGTGCTATGCAATTTGTAATCCTTTATGTAAATTCTGGATCATACGATGTAATAAAGACCTTTGTTTCTTGGTATTACATCTTGTACTGTGTGTGCTAGCGATTGATCCAGGGACTAGCACAGATACGCACAGAGATCGGCACCTTAAAAGGTGAGGTCGCTACAACTGCTGAGTTAATATCCAATAGGTGGTTGTTTATTCACATATAGCGAACAACATATATCTTCAAAGTGAGTCAATTTGGTTTCCTTCGTAGTAGGGCTTCTAATCCAAATGGTTGGTTGTTGCACTACTTTTGACACTGGTGGTTCACTCGTTGGGTTAATCGGGAAAATCAACATGAGAGTACTTCAAGGCATCCTTCATCTTCTTACTTGAAGGTCTTCCACTACTTTTCATATAGTGGTTGGGTCTTCAAACTCACCGTAGTCCTACATTTGGCAACACTTGCCTACTATAAGGGTATAATATCTATTCACCCTATGGTTCAGGCTTATTAGCGACAACTCTCTTGTAGGTTCGTCTCTCTAGATTTACCATTCCTCATAACAAGAGCAAACAATATGAGTAGTCGTCATGGGGGCCAATCCATGTCGCACCCAATCGTTTCCTTGTATTTAGTTTGGTATACCTCGTATTTCTAACTCTCGGTCAACCTCACAAGTTTGACAAAACTTCCATGAAAAATTGAATCAATGTTTCAATTCTCATTATTGAATTGTTTTCAAAAACTTTATATTGATCCTTAATTAGGATTTTGCGCATCTCAGACTCCACGCTTCTTCACCTTGTAGGGAACATCAAGGTTGGTTTTTCTAAGGTGTTCTTCATGACGATTAGTCGAGAAAACACTTGCTGGGTTAGGTATAGACGAGAATAGATAGAAAGGATCTAAAGGAGTTTTTCCAACCCAAACATAGATCAAGACAATTCATGAAACAACAAACATCTAACAAACATCAAGCAACCAATCAAACACAAACAATCTAGTTGGTCATACCACAATTTGGTAAGATCACTAACTTAATACGATAACATTGGTCAATAAAACAGAACTACTGGTGGTCTCGTCTATTTTTATCTCGAGTGCTTCAAGTTCCTCTTTTACTTCTTCGACTTGCTTCTAGGTGTTATGAAGTCTGGATCGGAGGCTTTCTTTAAGTTCTTCATTGATCTTGAATTTAGTGCATCATGATGAATTGACAAATAACATATGAAGCATCAGTCTTCACGCTTCAGTGTCTTCGTCATCAGTAGTCCCTTCTTGATGTTCTTCATGTGGTAGATCATCTAAGCAAAGAGAATATTTTTTTGAAGATGGAGTAGATGAGAATACTAGAAGTTCACAAAGCAAGCATCTTTTAATAGAGATAGGATTAGATAGACTTTTCATCCTAGGGTCTTCCTATTTCTAATCCAATCCTAGGGTCACGAACCTATGGTCAACACAATGCTCTGATACCATCTGTAGCGACCTCACCTTTTAAGGTGCCGATCTCTGTGCGTATCTGTGCTAGTCCCTGGATCAATCG
The DNA here is from genome assembly GCA_030979885.1 of Lolium multiflorum. Taxonomy (NCBI): domain Eukaryota; kingdom Viridiplantae; phylum Streptophyta; class Magnoliopsida; order Poales; family Poaceae; genus Lolium; species Lolium multiflorum. Next base: position 213,266,502 of record CM061750.1, read on the forward strand.
CTAGCACACACAGTACAAGATGTAATACCAAGAAACAAAGGTCTTTATTACATCGTATGATCCAGAATTTACATAAAGGATTACAAATTGCATAGCACAAGGCTAGCATATCATCAGAGTTTCACAATGAATAAACATAGACAGCATGGAGTCCTTCGTCTTCATGTGCCACAGGCGAGCATGTTGAAGATAGACTCGTAACCCCTAACGTTCCCTTATTCATCGACTGAAAAACCTGCAACATAATACGTTGCAGCCACGAATGGTCAATACATTTGGAATTGTATTGGCAAGATGACACTATACTGGACTCAAATGGCAACCTAACACTTAAGTGTACATTTGGCTGGTAGAGCTCAGGTATGATTTGCATAAAGCCAGTTTTCTCCTATCATTTGTCAAATCATTTTCTTCCTTTCTAATTAGGCGGTACCATTGATAGAAATCAATGAACCTGGAATACCACCGATGGAAACCAGTGAATTCCTCCTACCCTTGTTCACCCATCAAATTTTAATTTAAGAAGTTGGGATGAGGAGACTTTCGAACATGTGCCTTGTCAGTTCGCTCAAATTGTCCGTAACCGGGGACACGGCTAAGTACTTAGATTTAACACTCTGCAGAGATTGTACAAATTTACCCACATGACCTAGTCAGTTCTTTTTCCATGATGCACATTTTGCTCAAATGGACAGATGTTGACTAGGACGAGATTTTTCTGAAGTGATCCCCCAGACCATCCTCTACGGACCCGTACCAACCTACAATCCCCTACATCATCTGTCACGTAGGATCCGGGTTCACATACTCCGTCAAGCCAGAGCCCATATAGCATGTGGTTGTACGGTAAGCTAATGAGCAAGGTTGTCTACGATCTCTTTAATCCTGGGTGACTTTCCGCAAATGTGAACTCACACCAGGGTATCGCCGTTGACAGGGCCCCCTGATGCAGCCACCCGCTCCAAAGCTCCACCATTCACCCAGGTAGTTCATTAAACTTAGTTGTTTTTCCTTAACCACTAGCAAAATATTTTCATAGCATAGCTAAGCATCCTACTAAGTTTAATGGCGACAAAAGATACAAGTCAAGATCAAGTACCTATTCTACTAGGTGTGAATAGCAAAGCATATAATCCTATACATGCATACTACAAAAATTACTACAGTGCATATGTAAAACTGGGACATTTGTGATTGGTGTGTCACTTGCCTTTTTGTAGTCGAAGAGTGTTCTGTTTTCTTTCAACAAAACACGTCGCTCTCCATACGAGCTATAAGATAAAAGATAGCACAACATAAACACACATTCCAAAAACAACAAAATCAAGCAAGGCAAACAACATATTGTTATTCGTTTTTATTTTAGTCCTTGAATAAGGAAGATATGACATGAGGCATGGCTTGCAAGATATGGCTTTGGGAGATTGAATTGGAATGGATAAAGTCAAATACTTGAAAATGGATCGTCTAAGATATATTGGAAACAAATGGTAGGAAGTATTGGAAACAAATGGTAGGAAGTATAGATGGAATTTGGATGGCCCATGTGAACAGGATTCACTCCAGTCTCAAATGGTGCAACTATAATACTATTGAATATAGTGTGACAACACATACAAAAATAGTACAAGTTTCACATAGGTTTGGGTATGGGCAAAAGATATGTTGAATTACTCAAATAACTCATTTGCCATTTGAATAATTTAAACTCGACAAATAGGATAGATAGGCTTGATAATGAAATAAGATGGAAGTGTCTAAATGAGATGGGTGGAAATGTACGATCAAGTGATTCACTTTAATAAAAAGGAATCACATCGGAAAGAATTATAGAATTAAATCTATAATGATCATATACTCAAATTCTCATATTTGAACTTGAATACTTGAAAAAATGAGTTTAACTATTTTGTACAATGGTGCTACTGGATAGATAATTGAAATACAGATCTAATACCAAAAAGTTCAATTTGGGTAGGATTTATAGACCTGTGGAAATGGCTAGAATATAGTTCAAATATCAAATTTTAGCTTTAGATTTCGAAAATTTAATAATTGGAAAGATTAATATCACTAGATAGGAAATTTAATTACGAACTCAATGCAAGAAGAATGATTCAAAACGGAGCTCTAAAACTAAAGATATTGAATTTTAAAGTTATGCCGTGAGCTAACACAATCCACCTACGAACTGATTGATCGATTGCTGTTCACGTGTGAGAACAACAAAAAAAGAAACAGAAACGTGGCAGCGCAAGCGCATGATTTGCTGGACCGGTTAAGTGATCCAACAACAACTGATCAAGGGCTAATAGACTATATAGTTCACTGGTTCAGCACATCATAAAATCCTAACGTCCACGACTTACAGGGCGACGCTTGGTCGTGGTAGTTCTGTACTCCGGTGGCCGTCTTCGGCGATGCTCCGCTGATCCTCCGGAAAGTGCATGACGACGTGGTCTACAAAGTTCAGCACGACGCGGGAAGTCTGATGGTGCTCCTGGCGCTGTCCTGCGCTTCCTGGGACGATGACGAAAGGCAGCCGAAGATGCTCCCCTCGACGGTGATGTTCGGAGGTTGATGTTGGCGCCGATTTGCTACGCAATAAAACAAGAGAAAGATCACAGGAGATGCAGAAGAACACATCGAATCGGAGGAGGCGGAAAGGTGGCGACGGGGGCTTACGGTGTCGCCGGAATCGGCAAAAACTGCGACGGCCGAGCCGAAACTTCAGCGACGAAATGATGCGCCATCATGTCCTGGAGATTGCCCTTGACTAGGAGAGTCTTGTGGTGCAAGGAATTGACGAAATGGTCATGTATAGCACCGGCATCTAGCGATGAACTAGAATTTGTGGCTGATGTTGGCATGGTCGGCATGGCTTGTATTGGTACTTTTTGGAAGTACTTTGTGAAGCAAAATCATGGAGGAGGATAAGGGACACATGTTGCTCTCCTTGGTTTGTTCTGGTCTGGCCTGAGGAGAGAGATTGGTGTTTGTATGCCAACGGGCGGCATTTGGTGCGTCGTTTCGGTTTCGGAGATTAAGTCGATTAAATGAGAAAATAATTTCCTGAACGGAATCCTCATAAGATTTGGAGTAACTTTCGTGTTAATGTTCATACGAAACGATCGCTGCAATTGATGGGGGAGAAGAAGGAACAAGACTGCCATGGCTGTGCGTTACTGCTGCTTCACGTATGCTCCTGGAGGAAGACGAGCGCTCAGCTCGGTCAAACGGATGGGCTGGGCTTGATGGGTCGGTTCACCCTTTTTTTTTTCCTTCTTGTCTATTTCTGTTTTCTTTTTGTTGTTTGAGTTAAACTTTCAATTTGATTCAAATCTGTATTAAATATTTTCATCAAGACTTGCATACAATATAAGTCAAAGCTAAAAACAAAAAACTAAAACTCTGGCATTGTTTTAAATTCAAAAGAAAAATAAGTTTTAAAAATATGAACATATCAAAAAGGCTATATGACACCTTTATGTATATTTTCAAAATAGGATTTTATTTCCTAGCTAAAATATTTTAAATTCCAAATACATTTAGAAAAAAAATAGAGTATTGTTTACAATACTTTGAAAACAAAATGTTTATGAAATTATTATTTTGGAAAATACTTTTAAATACTAGTCAAAAGTTTTAATTCCTAGTGAAATTTTAATCAAAACAAACAGACAAGCATATGTTTTATTTTTATTTCACATTCCAAAATTTGGGAAAAATTTGGGATGTGACAGACTACCACCCTTAAAAGAAATCTCGTCCCCGAGATTTGAAGAGGCTAGGAAGAAATCTGCATAATTCACGAATATTTAAAAGGTGAGGTCGATTAAAGGTATGAGCACATATGAATATTTTGTGGAATCTGTCCTATTTGGGAGTTAAAACTAAGGACATATCCAAAAGGTCTTGTTATTTCCAAATTTGAGTCCACTATAGAAATCTTATTTTTGGATATATCCTATTATATCCTTAGTTTACAAAATAATTCACCTTATTTTAGAATAATTTCTGCAAAATATGTGGGTAAAGAAAAAGGTAATCCTCAAATATTTTGGCATAAGGTGCCGACAAAATATTATCCCAAATCAAGCATATATTTTGTCTTGAGCCGGCCGGAACGGACGCGGCAGCTCCGTCGCTTGTACCCGGATGTATAGATCATACAAGACCGAGCTGTCGCACCACAAGGATTAGGGCGGAAAGATGAACCTAGCAAACGAATAAAGAGCTTGCGCCATCGACTGCAGACAACAACCATAGCCATCAAATCTATGGCCGTTGTGGATTTCCTCGCATAGTACATCTTTCTCGGTGAGGAACATTTCATTTTCTTTGCACCTATATATTCCTAAAGATATTGCCTAGCTGCTAGACATTTTCTTTATATGGACATGATCCAAGTCACTCGCAACCGTGAACCGATTAGCAATCAGTGGCATCGTCATATTTGTCTAAGATTCATTGGTCATATGACTGCGAGAGCCAAACATACAAAATGATCATCCATCTTAGTAGTTTACTGAAACTATCCTGCAAGTCGATCTGACCATACAAACATTGCCACCGTCCTGTAATAGCTTCGTGTGTAAGTATGAAACATACAGTTTAGATTTTGTATAGTCAGATCCAGCCTTGCCCAATTAAATGAACCGGCATACAATCGATCGATCGGTTCTGATGTGCTAGCTCATATCTTATGCCTAACTTCAAAATTCTATATCTTAAAATTTACAGATCGGTTTTAGATGAGATTTTCTCTGTTGAGTTTGTAATTAAATTCTCTACCACTTTTGTGTAGAAAGTTTTTCCATCCGAGAAACTTTTTCGCACAACTTTTCGTACAACATCAAAATTTAACCGCGACATGTTTAGTGTTGTAAAAATTATAGAAAAATAATTACACATCCAAATTTGGCAATAATATACCCCTGGACTCATAAAAATGTGTAGAACCTAAATGTGATTTTAAATATGACTTTCAAGTAATGTTTAAATATTCAAATTTGAATATGTAAATTTGAGTATTTGACATAACTCAAATTCTATAAACCCAAATCAAGTGATTATTTTTGCAAATGGATCATAATGATGCCCCCTGTTCACTTGCACAAACACCAAAAATAGTTCAACCCTTTTGCAAGTATTCAAATTCAAATATGAGGATTTGAGTATTGTCACATAGAAATATCTCTATAACTCTTTTGGCCACAATTCTTATTGTCAAAGTGATCCTTGTTCTCATAACCATCTACCAAAAACTACTTATACTTTCTTTTACATGATTCCAAGATCATACATATCCCAATTATCCATGCTTTTGTAGCCTATCTATTCATTCACATATATCTAGATGATCCATTTCTAAGTATTCTACTTTATCCATTCAATCTCTCAAAGTCATATCTTGCAAGACATGCCTCATGCCATATCAGCCATATCTAAAGACTAAAATAAAAATAAATAACAACTTGTTGTTGGCCTTGCTTGATTTTGTTGTTGTTGGAATGTGTGTTCATGTTGTGCTATCTTTTATCTTATAGTTTGTACGGAGAGCTACGCGTTTTTGATGAGAGAAGTGAATGATCATCGACTACCAAAAAGGCAAGTGACACACCCTCACAAATGTCCTAGATTTTATTCATGCACCGTAGTGATTTTTGTAGTAAGTCTAGGGATATGCTTTGCTTTTGTAATCCCAGTAGATAGGTACTTCCACCTGACCATATTTTTGTCGCCATTAAACTTAGTATGATGCTTAGCTATGCTATAAAAATATTTTGCTAGTGGTTAAGGAAAAACAACTAAGTTTAATGAACTACCTGGGTGAATGGTGGAGCTTTGGAGCGGGTGGCTGCATCAGGGGGCCCTGTCAACGGCGATACCCTGGTGTGAGTACACATTTGCGGAAAGTCACCCAGGATTAAAGAGATTGTAGACAACCTTGCTCATTAGCTTACCGTACAACCACATGCTATATGGGCTCTGGCTTGACGGAGTATGTTGTGAGAACCCGGGCCCTACGTGACAGATGATGTAGGGGAATGTAGGTCGGTACGGGTCCGTAGAGGATGGTCTGGGGGATCACTTCGGAAAAGTCTCGTCCTAGTCGACATCTGTCCATTTGAGCAAAATGTGCATCATGGAAGAAGAACAGGCTAGGTCATGTGGGTAAATTGTACAACCTCTGCAGTGTTAAATCTAAGTACTTAGCCGCGTCCCCGGTTACGGACAATTTGAGCCGACAAGGCACATGTTCGAAAGTCTCCTCATCCCAACTTCTTAAATAAAAATATGATGGGTGAACAAGGGTAGGAGGAATTCACTGGTTTCCATCAGTGGTATTCCAGGTTCATTGATTTCTATCAATGTAACCGCCTAATTAGAAGGGAAGAAAATGATTTGACAAATGATAGGAGAAAACTGGCTTTATGCAAATCATACATGAGCTATACCAGCCAAATGTACACTTAAGTGTTAGGTTGCCATTTGAGTCCACTATAGTGTCACTTGCCAATACATTCAAAGTATTGACCATTCGTGGCTGTAACTTTTCATGTTGCGGATGTTTTGAAAGACGAGTGAGTTACGATGGTTAGGGTTACGAGTCTATCCTCAACATGCTCGCATGTGGCACATGAAGACAAAGGACTCCATGTTGTCTATGTTTATTCGTTGTGAAACTCTGATGATATGCTAGCCTTGTGCTATGCAATTTGTAATCCTTTATGTAAATTCTGGATCATTCGATGTAATAAAGACCTTTGTTTCTTGGTATTACATCTTGTACTGTGTGTGCTAGCGATTGATCCAGGGACTAGCACAAACGCACAGAGATCGGCACCCTACGGGTGAGGTCGCTCAGATGGTATGGAGTAGCCTCTTCAAATCTCGGGGACGAGATTTCTTTTAAGGGTGGTAGTTTGTCACATCCCAAAATTTTCTAAATTTTGGAATGTAAAATAAAAATAAAATTTAAGCTTGATTGGTTGTCTTGATTTAAAATTTACAATGAAATAAATCTTTTGGTGTTACTTAAAACTATTTTCCCAAAAATGGAGTTTTCAAAAAAAACATGCATTGCATCCATAAACATCATGGCATCTTGCATTCAGTAGGAAAATTTTATTGAACTTTAAAGCTATAAAGAAACTTTAAACCCGAAATAATGCAAATAAAGCCACATAGGCCTATGTGCCAAAATTCAAAATTTTCAAAAGTTTCAAAAGTGGTTCCAAAATATTGTTCATTAAATATGGAATCCACTGATATGTTATTTAGATTTTTCTGACTTATTTTGACTTACTTTTGATCAAATGTCATTTGTCAAATTATATTCCAAATACTAAAAATAGGAAAGAGAAAAGAGATTTCGTTAAAAAAAAATAACAACGTGTGGGCAAATGGCCAAGGCAAGCTCAAATGAGCGACCCAGCCAGGCAACTCAGAGCGTGCAGCCCGGCGCTGCACACGCACGTCCACGCCCACGTCCAAGCGACCAGGTCGCGTTTTCTTTTTCTCCTTTCTTGTTATGTGGGTCCCAGCGCCACATCATCGTCTTCAAGCCCGGGCACGAAGCGACGCACACGCACGAACGACTGCTGCGTTTTTCAGTTTCTGTGTTTACTCTTCAATTGATTCCGGGCGTTTTAAGCCACCATTTGATGCACCGTTTGTTGCTACTTAAGCCCCACACCCTCCTCTTCATTTCCCCTCAAATCTCACAGACCGAGAGCCTCCAGGCTGCTCGAATTTTGCCTCGCAATTCCGCGGTACCGTCGCGGTAAATCGTCCATTAGGGTGAGCACGGTCCATCTTCTGATCTCTAGTTTCTTTCAAACTTTCTAGTTCTTCCTTGCGCATCTCTCAGACTTTGTTTCGTGATTTTTGATGCACCATAGCGACGGCGTCATCTTCGTCGGTGAGTACGTCCGTGGCGAACATTTTTCCGACGACTGCGACAAGCCATCCGTCCCCAGTCTCGAGAAGCTTCTCCGAGGATCCCTGAGATAATCAGCGCCTTCGTCGCGCGAGAAGGAGCGCCGTCCGCTACACCTTAGGCTCCCATGCCTCTCACGTACCTAGTCGACACCGTTCGCCGCGGCCGCGCGCAACCTCTCCTACTCTCGTTGGTGAGCTGCATCAAAACCTGTGTGTAGCTTTCAGTCTAGACAGTTTAGTCTGAACCTGTGTCACCTATAGGTAGTTCAGTAGAATTTCGTATTTACGACAGTTTGTACGTGTAACTTTAAAAGTTCATATCTCAAGTTCTGTTTATCCAAAATTCGCAATTTTGATATCTGTGGAATCCTTGGAACATTTAGAACACCTTCATGCAAATAGTTTCTAAGCTTTCCTAGTTCAAAATTATTCGTAAGTCAATGACCCGTTGAGATAGTTAGGAGTATCATCTTGTACTTGAACAATCTGTAAACCAATGACTCTCATGATCTTGTTTTCACATAGACATTTCTTATTATACAAACAGCCTAACTTGCACTTGCACTTTGAGACACACCTTTGCCTTTAGGTTTAGCCAATCAGAAATCAACCTCACGTTTCCTTTTTCCAACACGATGGTTCCGATCGATCCGTTCGTGTCTGTACGATACTCTGTACTAGCTGTCTAGCTCATAGCTCATGTCTAACTTCAAAATTCCAAATCTTTAGATTTAGAGCTCCGTTTTAGATGTTAGTTTTTGCGTTGTTTTTGTAATACAATTCTCTACAACTTTCGTCTAGAAAGTTTTCCCATCCAAAAAACTTTTTCTGACAACTATTCGTACAACATTAAAATTTAACCGCGAAATGTTTAATCTTGTAAAATCGATATCCTTTGATCTGTTCATCTAAATCATGAAAAAAAAATTATACCCCTGAACTCATAAAAACATGAACAACATATTGGAATGATAAAATTTGAGTTTTGTACTATTTTCAAAATATGCGATTTTGGATATTTGCATCATAGTTTAATCCTATAAATAATTTTAACATAGTTCCTTTTTTTCCAAAATATTCCTTATGACCATAACCATTTATACATTCTTTTCCATGATTCCAAGATTATACCTATATCAATTATCCATGCTTTTGTAGCCTATCAATTCATTCCCATATATCTAGATGACCCATTTCTATGAATTTCACTTTATCCATTCAATCTATCAAATTTATATCTTTGCAAGCCATACCTCCTCCCGTACCTTCATTTTCCATCTGACCATAAAACAAATGGATGTTAAAAATACGATGAATAACAACTCTTTGTTTTTTTTGTTTGTTTGATTATGTTGCTATGAATGGTGTGTTTATGTTGTGTTACTTCTATCTTATAGTTGTACGGAGAGCTACGAGTTTTTGTTGAGAGAAGAGAATAATTCTTCAACTACCGAAAAGGCAAGTGACACACCCTCACAAATGTCCTAGATTTTATTCATGCACCGTAGTGATTTTTGTAGCAAGTCTAGGGATATGCTTTGCTTTTGTAATCCCAGTAGAATGCTACTTCCACCTGACCATCTTTTGTCGCCATTAAACTTAGTAGGATGCTTAGCTATGCTATGAAAATGTTTTGCTAGTGGTTAAAGAAAAACAACTAAGTTTAATGAACTACCTGGGTGAATGGTGGAGCTTTGGAGCGGGTGGCTGCATCAGGGGCCCTGTCAACGGCGATACTGGTGTGAGTACACATTTGCGGAAAGTCACCCAGATTAAAGAGATTGTAGACAACCTTGCTCATTAGCTTACCGTACAACCACATGCTATATGGGCTCTGGCTTGACAGTATGTTGTGAGAACCCGGATCCTACGTGACAGATGATGTAGGGGATTGTAGGTTGGTACGGGTCCGTAGAGGATGGTCTGGGGGATTACTGGAAAAGTCTCGTCCTAGTCAACATCTGTCCATTTGAGCAAAATGTGCATCATGGAAGAAGAGCAGACTAGGTCATGTGGGTAAATTTGTACAACCTCTGCAGTGTTAAATCTAAGTACTTAGCCGTGTCCCGGTTACGGACAATTTGAGCAACACATGTTCGAAAGTCTCCTCATCCCAACTTCTTAAATTAAAATTTGATGGGTGAACAAGGGTAGGAGGAATTCACTGGTTTCCATCGGTGGTATTCCAGGTTCATTGATTTCTATCAATGGTACCGCCTAATTAGAAAGGAAGAAAATGATTTGACAAATGATAGGAGAAAACTGGCTTTATGCAAATCATACATGAGCTCTACCAGCCAAATGTACACTTAAGTGTTAGGTTGCCATTTGAGTCCACTATAGTGTCATCTTGCCAATACAATTCCAAATGTATTGACCATTCGTGGCTGCAACGTATTATGTTTCAGGTTTTTCAGTCAATGAGTAAGGGAACGTTAGGGGTTACGAGTCTATCCTCAACATGCTGCACATGAAGACGAAGGACTCCATGCTGTCTATGTTTATTCGTTGTAAAACTCTGATGATATGCTAGCCTTGTGCTATGCAATTTGTAATCCTTTATGTAAATTCTGGATCATATGATGTAATAAAGACCTTTGTTTCTTGGTATTACATCTTGTACTGTGTGTGCTAGCGATTAATCCAGGGACTAGCACAGATACACACAGAGATCGGCACCTTGAAAGGTGAGGTCGCTACAGATGGTATCAGAGCTCACCTTTCAAGGTGCCGATCTCTGTGCGTATCTGTGCTAGTCCCTGGATCAATCGCTAGCACACACAGTACAAGATGTAATATCAAGAAACAAAGGTCTTTATTACATCGTATGATCCAAATTACATAAAGGATTACAAATTGCATAGCACAAGGCTAGCATAACATCAGAGTTTTACGACAAATATAGACAGCATGGAGTCCTTCTTCATGTGCCACAGCATGTTGAGGATAGACTCGTAACCCTAATCATTAACTCACTCGTCTATCAAAAACACTGCAACATGAAAGGTTGCAGCCACGAATGGTCAATACATTTGGAATTGTATTGGCAAGATGACACTATGGTGGACTCAAATGGCAACCTAACACTTATGTACATTTGGCTGGTAGAGCTCATGTATGATTTGCATAAAGCCAATTTTCTCCTATCATTTGTCAAATCATTTTTTTCCTTTCTAATTAGGCGGTACCATTGATAGAAATCAATGAACCTGGAATACCACTGATGGAAACCAGTGAATTCCTCCTACCCTTGTTCACCCATCAAGTTTTAATTTAAGAAATTGGGATGAGGAGACTTTCGAACAGATCCTTGTCAGTTCGCTCAAATTGTCCGTAACCGGGGACACGGCTAAGTACTTAGTTTTAACACTCTGCAGAGGTTGTACAAATTTACCCACATGACCTAGTCTGCTCTTCTTCCATGATGCACATTTTGCTCAAATGGACAGATGTTGACTAGGAAGAGACTTTTCCGAAGTAATCCCCAGACCATCCTCTACCCGTACCAACCTACAATCCCCTACATCATGTCACGTAGGATCCGGGTTCTCACAACATACTCCGTCAAGCCAGAGCCCATATAGCATGTGGTTGTACGGTAAGCTAATGAGCAAGGTTGTCTACAATCTCTTTAATCCTGGGTGACTTTCCGCAATTGTGTACTCACACCAGGGTATCGCCGTTGACAGGGCCCCTGATGCAGCCACCCGCTCCAAAGCTCCACCATTCACCCAGGTAGTTCATTAAACTTAGTTGTTTTTCCTTAACCACTAGCAAAAACATTTTCATAGCATAGCTAAGCATCCTACTAAGTTTAATGGCGACAAAAGATACAAGTCAAGATCAAGTATCTATTCTACTAGGTGTGAATAGCAAAGCATATAATCCTATACATGCATACTACAAAATTTACTACAGTGCATATGTAAAACTGGGATATTTGTGATTGGTGTGTCACTTGCCTTGGTGAGAGGAGGAGTTGGTACACTCTTCGCAGAAACACTCGTTGCAATCAGCACAATCACAATCTACAGAAATTTAACAACACACCATAACCATCTTTGACATACATAGACAAGCACAAAAGAAAATATGAATGCAGTATGTGGGTTAAACCTGATCAACACACTTAGTATGTTCTCTGTTTTTCAACTATATGCATGATGCCATGGTACAATTTTAATTTTGTTTAAACTATTGAAAACATTTTCTATCACTAGAAAAGACCCACAACACTAAAAAATACTACAAAGGAATTATATAGGTCATGTTTTTATTTTCCAATGCTACTGTACAGAGGGTTCAATTCTCTGTCAATATCAAATGGAATTATTCAAAAATAATTTGTAGAACTATTTGTATAGCCAAAATACTCTATTTGAGTTTCTGCAAAAACTGTGTAAAAGTATGATGCAAAAGTGCAATATTATGTGTCTACTGTATTCTACGCATTTTTGTGAATTCAGGGATATAAAGTTTGCTAAATTTGGATAAACGAAACTTAAGTTATGATTTTTACAAGTTTCTATGTATCTCTGTCTAAAAATTCGAAAACAGAAACAGATATGACAAGTGGCATGTATCTATTCGACGATATCCCTTCGTTTAAGTGATCAAATTTTGGTCTTAGGATCAACATCCTGTGGTTGCAAGTGAATTGAACAAAGGTGAGAAAAAAAAAAAAAAAGAACAAGAACGTAGCTAGCTACAGGCTAGTTCCTGGAACACTTTCGTGCGACATGGCATTAGCAATACTGGCTCTATAGAAAAGATTTGATCGCGGTAGTTATACCAGATGAAGTGTGTCGTCGAGAATAGTTGGCGAAGAAGTCGTGGACGTCGGGTTCGCCGGAGTCCCTCGCCGGAAAACTGTCCCACGACCTGCTCACAGACGAAGATGGCGCCGTCGCTGTGGTGCGTCAAAAATTGCGAAACAAAGCCTGAGAGATGCGCAACGAAGAAATAGGAAGTTTGGAAGAAACTAGAGATCAAACCGTGGACTGAGCTCACCGAATTCGACGATATACTGCGGCAGTACCGCGGAGTTGCGAGGCCAAATTCGAGCAGCCTGGGGGCTCTCTATCTTTGTGGTTTGAGGGGAAATGGAGAGGAAGGTGTGGGGCTTAAGTAGGAACAAACGCTTCGAGAAATGATGGCTTTAATCGCCGGAAATCAATTGGGGAAGAAACGTTAGTAACAGCCGACATTTACTGGGCGTTGCGTGCGTCTCTTTGGCTGGAACTTGAAGACGATGACATGGCAGTGGACCCGCGTGTAACCAAAAGAAAACAATTAAATTGAAGAAAGGAGAACGTGGGGTGGGGCTCGTTGGTTGATGCATGGCCTTGAGATGGCTTTTGGCCACTCTGCCACGATGTGTCATGGCTGGGTCGGCTCGTTTTGAGCTGGCCTGGCCTCGTTGGTTTACCAAAACTCTTTTCTCTTTACTGTTTTAGGTATTTGAAAAATAATTTGAAATCCGAAATAGATCAGAAGTTACTCAAACTAAGTTAGAAAAATACAAATAAAATATCAGCGGATTCCATATTTAATGAAGAATATTTTGGAACCACTTTTAAAACAATTTGAAAATTTTGAAATTGGCACATAGGCCTATATGGCTTTATTTGTATTATTTCGGGTTTTAGGTTCCTTTAACAAAATTTAAAATTTCATTCAATCTTATCCTAGAGGAATGCAACGATGCCATGATGCTTATGAATGCAATGCATGCATTTTGATATTTAAAATTTTGGGATGTTACAAACCTAACCCCCTTAAGATGAATCTCGACCCCGAGATTCGGATTGGCTAGCAAATAGGTGTGGGTGATTTTCTCGAAGATCATCTTCTCGTTCCCAAGTTGCTTCTTCCTCTGTATGGTGATTCCACTGAACCTTGCAAAACTTGATTGTCTTGGTACGAGTAACTCTTTCTGCTATCTCCAGAATTTTGACCGGTTTCTCTTCATATGTAAGGTCACTCTCCAACTGAACTTCTTCAAGTGGCACTGTATCTCTCAACGGAGTTTCTGCCATATCTGGGTGGCACTTCTTCAGTTGGCTCACATGGAACACATCATGAACGGCTGATAGCGCTTCTGGTAGTTCCAACTGATATGCTACTTCACCTTTGCGAGCTAGGATCTTGAATGGTCCTACAAAGCGGGGTGCTAACTTCCCCTTAACTCCAAATCTCTTCACACCACGTAGCGGTGAAACTCTGAGATAAGCTCTATCTCCCACTTCATAGGTCACTTCTCTACGCTTAGAATCAGCGTAGCTCTTCTGCCTGGATTGAGCTATCTTCAGTCTTTCTCTGATCAATCGAACCTTCTCTTCAGCATCCTTGATTAAGTTCGGACCAAAAAGACTTCTTTCTCCTACGCCACTCCAAAGTAGTGGGGTGGTGCACTTCCTTCCATATAGTGCCTCGAATGGAGCCATCCCAATGCTAGCTTGGTGGCTATTGTTATATGAAAACTCTGCGTATGGCAAATTTTCATCCCAACTAGATCCATAGTCCAATGCACAGGCCCTCAACATATCTTCTAAGATCTGATTTACTCTTTCAGTCTGTCCATCAGTCTGTGGGTGAAACGCTGTGCTGAACTCTAGCCTAGTTCCCAAAGATTCATGTAGTTGGCGCCAAAAGTGAGAAGTGAATTGAGTACCTCTATCTGACACGATACTCTTGGGAACACCATGTAAACAAATAATTCTGCTCATGTAGATCTTGGCTAGCTTGGCACTTGTATAGGTGGTCTTCACAGGTATGAAGTGAGCCACTTTAGTCAAGCGATCTACCACAACCCAAATAGAGTCATACCCTGATCTAGTCTTTGGCAGTCCAGTGATAAAGTCCATGCCAATATTATCCCACTTCCACTCTGGTACTGGCAAGGGTTGCAACAGTCCTGCTGGTTTCTGATGTTCTGCCTTGACTCTGCTACAAACATCACATAGTGCAATATACTCGGCAATGTCTCTCTTCAAGTTAGTCCACCAAAATCTTTCCTTTACATCCATGTACATCTTAGTATTACCAGGATGAATGGAGTATGGTGAATCATGTGCTTCTTAGAATCTTTCCTTTACAGTCTGTAGCGACCTCACCCGGTAGGGTGCCGATCTCTGTGCGTTTCTGTGCTAGTCCCTGGATCAATCGCTAGCACACACAGTACAAGATGTAATACCAAGAAACAAAGGTCTTTATTACATCGAATGATCCAGAATTTACATAAAGGATTACAAATTGCATAGCACAAGGCTAGCATATCATCAGAGTTTCACAACGAATAAACATAGACAACATGGAGTCCTTTGTCTTCATGTGCCACATGCGAGCATGTTGAGGATAGACTCGTAACCCTAACCATCGTAACTCACTCGTCTTTCAAAACATCTGCAACATGAAAAGTTACAGCCACGAATGGTCAATACTTTGAATGTATTGGCAAGATGACACTATAGTGGACTCAAATGGCAACCTAACACTTAAGTGTACATTTGGCTGGTATAGCTCATGTATGATTTGCATAAAGCCAGTTTTCTCCTATCATTTGTCAAATCATTTTCTTCCCTTCTAATTAGGCGGTTACATTGATAGAAATCAATGAACCTGGAATACCACTGATGGAAACCAGTGAATTCCTCCTACCCTTGTTCACCCATCATATTTTTATTTTAAGAAGTTGGGATGAGGAGACTTTCGAACATGTGCCTTGTCAGTTCGCTCAAATTGTCCGTAACCGGGGACGCGGCTAAGTACTTAGATTTAACACTCTGCAGAGGTTGTACAATTTACCCACATGACCTAGCCTGTTCTTCTTCCATGATGCACATTTTGCTCAAATGGACAGATGTCGACTAGGACGAGATTTTTCTGAAGTGATCCCCCAGACCATCCTCTACGGACCCGTACCGACCTACATTCCCCTACATCATCTGTCACGTAGGGCCCGGGTTCTCACAACATACTCCGTCAAGCCAGAGCCCATATAGCATGTGGTTGTACGGTAAGCTAATGAGCAAGGTTGTCTACAATCTCTTTAATCCTGGGTGACTTTCCGCAAATGTGTACTCACACCAGGGTATCGCCGTTGACAGGGCCCCCTGATGCAGCCACCCGCTCCAAAGCTCCACCATTCACCCAGGTAGTTCATTAAACTTAGTTGTTTTTCCTTAACCACTAGCAAAATATTTTTATAGCATAGCTAAGCATCATACTAAGTTTAATGGCGACAAAAATATGGTCAGGTGGAAGTACCTATCTACTGGGATTACAAAAGCAAAGCATATCCCTAGACTTACTACAAAAATCACTACGGTGCATGAATAAAATCTAGGACATTTGTGAGGGTGTGTCACTTGCCTTTTTGGTAGTCGATGATCATTCACTTCTCTCATCAAAAACGCGTAGCTCTCCGTACAAACTATAAGATAAAAGATAGCACAACATGAACACACATTCCAACAACAACAAAATCAAGCAAGGCCAACAACAAGTTGTTATTTATTTTTATTTTAGTCTTTAGATATGGCTGATATGGCATGAGGCATGTCTTGCAAGATATGACTTTGAGAGATTGAATGGATAAAGTAGAATACTTAGAAATGGATCATCTAGATATATGTGAATGAATAGATAGGCTACAAAAGCATGGATAATTGGGATATGTATGATCTTGGAATCATGTAAAAGAAAGTATAAGTAGTTTTTGGTAGATGGTTATGAGAACAAGGATCACTTTGACAATAAGAATTGTGGCCAAAAGAGTTATAGAGATATTTCTATGTGACAATACTCAAATCCTCATATTTGAATTTGAATACTTGCAAAAGGGTTGAACTATTTTTGGTGTTTGTGCAAGTGAACAGAGGGCATCAATATGATCCATTTGCAAAAATAATCACTTGATTTGGGTTTATAGAATTTGAGTTATGTCAAATACTCAAATTTACATATTCAAATTTGAATATTTAAACATTACTTGAAAGTCATATTTAAAATCACATTTAGGTTCTACACATTTTTATGAGTCTAGGGGTATATTATTGCCAAATTTGGATGTGTAATTATTTTTCTATAATTTTTACAACACTAAACATGTCGCGGTTAAATTTTGATGTTGTACGAAAAGTTGTGCGAAAAAGTTTCTCGGATGGAAAAACTTTCTACACAAAAGTGGTAGAGAATTTAATTACAAACTCAACAGAGAAAATCTCATCTAAAAGCGATCTGTAAATTTTAAGATATAGAATTTTGAAGTTAGGCATAAGATATGAGCTAGCACATCAGAACCGATCGATCGATTGTATGCCGGTTCATTTAATTGGGCAAGGCTGGATCTGACTATACAAAATCTAAACTGTATGTTTCATACTTACACACGAAGCTATTACAGGACGGTGGCAATGTTTGTATGGTCAGATCGACTTGCAGGATAGTTTCAGTAAACTACTAAGATGGATGATCATTTTGTATGTTTGGCTCTCGCAGTCATATGACCAATGAATCTTAGACAAATATGACGATGCCACTGATTGCTAATCGGTTCACGGTTGCGAGTGACTTGGATCATGTCCATATAAAGAAAATGTCTAGCAGCTAGGCAATATCTTTAGGAATATATAGGTGCAAAGAAAATGAAATGTTCCTCACCGAGAAAGATGTACTATGCGAGGAAATCCACAACGGCCATAGATTTGATGGCTATGGTTGTTGTCTGCAGTCGATGGCGCAAGCTCTTTATTCGTTTGCTAGGTTCATCTTTCCGCCCTAATCCTTGTGGTGCGACAGCTCGGTCTTGTATGATCTATACATCCGGGTACAAGCGACGGAGCTGCCGCGTCCGTTCCGGCCGGCATCGATCTTGGCGTTCGTCGAGAAGAACATTGGGAGGGTGGAAAAAAACATGTCCTGGATGTAGGCTTCAGTTAGGAGAATTCACAGGAGAAAGGAATCAAGATAATGGTCAACCTATGCGACGTACTGGTCCGACGAACTCGCAAGATCTTGAAAAAGACGTCGAGGGCACAGACAATAGAGAGGTCCTCTGAGAAAAATTCATGAACCAAAGTGAAGATGACGAACAAGGGACGCACACTGCTCTTCTCGGTTCGTACTGGTATAGGCTGAGGAGGGAGATCGGGAGAGCTATGTCGATGGATGGCATTCGGGATACCGGTTATATTGGGGAGATTAAGACAATATAATGGAGGGATAGTTCTCTGAATGGATTCTACACATAATTTGGCATAACTTTCATGTTTAACTCAACAAGAAACGGTAGATGGAATTGATGGGCAATTGAAGAAGAGGTAACAGCCATGAAACCATTACGTGCGTGCAGCCTAAGCTCGCTCAAGGACGAAGATGACCGATCGGCCTAGATGGACCAGGCGGCCGGGTGGGGCTAGCTGGGCTGGGGGCGGCCTGGGCGCTGGGCTGGGGGAGGCTGCTGGGCCGGGGCGGCAGCTGGGCCGTTCGGCCTGGTTCGGCTGGCGCGCCCTTTTTTTTTACCAGGAAATGAAAATACATTTTTGGAGTATCAAAATAATCGGAAAAATGCAAATGAGGTACCGTTGGATTCGTTATGAAAAATAATTTAATATGAGACTAAATTTGGGATACAAATATAAACTTTATAAAATCAAAATTTGACATACATGTCTATGTGGCTATAGTGCCTTTTTAGTGTTAAAATATTTTCTCAAAATAATGATTTTATAATTTTCAAAACCCCCGAATAAAATAGGGTATTGTTGGAAAATATTTTGGAACCCAAGGTTTATGAAATCTCCGCTTTTAGAAAAGTGTTTTAACTAATACACCAAAGTTTAAATTCCCTATGGAATTTCAATAAAGACAAACAATCAAGCATATATTTCATTTTTATTTCACATTTCAAAATTTGGAAAATTTTGGGATGTGACAGACTACCACCCTTAAAAGAAATCTCGTCCCCGAGATTTGAAGAGGCTAGAAAGAAAATAGGATTTGACATATGTCGAGGTGGGCTACCACCCTTAAAAGAAACTTTGGTAGCTTAGACTAGGTCTTGGGTTCATATTGGGTTCATCCTAGGTATGGGTTCGTCTCTTGAAATACCTATGGCTTCTGACCTTCAATAGGGGTTGTTTACATATAGTGAACACCATATATCTTCAAGGTGACTTGAGTAGGTTTCCTCAAAGTTGGGCTTCTAATTCCACATGGCCTCCAGCCGAACTCCGCAGCCACGGGAAGAGGGAGACGTCGCCGATCACGGCAGCAAGCCCGTCTTCTACCTTGCTGTCGTTTGAGACCTCCAGAACACCGCCATAGTCCACATCTGAGTTCGTCTTCTTCAGCGCTTATTCTACTGTGGCTGGTACGACACAATCATCCCGTGTTGCTTAATCTGTAGGGTATGGTTAGACCGGTAACAGCATATCCCATCTTGCCACCAGTTTAGTTTTCTCTCTCACGGTGAAACAATCTGATCGATCGTATCTATCTATTGTACTAGCTACGTCCAACTTTAAAATTCCATAACTTTCGATCTACAGCTCCGTTTTAGGCAATTCTTCTTGCGTTGAATTCATAATTAAATTCCCTATCTAGTGAATCCAGTTTTTCCAATTATTGAATTTTCGAAATCTGAAGTTAAAATTTTGATTTTGAACCATATATTAGCCATATCTAGAGATTTATAAACGTACCTAATTGAATCTTTTGGCATTTGATTCGTATCTGAATTATCTATACAGTAGCACCACTGTTCAATTTTTTTAGACAAGTCTAAAAGTATTCAAATTCAGTTATGTGGATTTGAGTAATTTCAGCACAAACGTAATTCTATTTGTCATGATTACTTCTTGCTAAAGTGAATCTTGTCATCGTACCTACCCACCAATCTCTTTTAGACAGTTCCACCTTATTTCATTATCAAGCCTATCTATCCCATTTGCCGAGTTTAAATTATTCAAATGGCAAATGAGTTATTTGAGTAATTCAACATATCATTTGCCCATACCCAAACCTATGTGAAACTTGTACTATTTTTGTATGTGTTTTCACACTATATTTAATAGTATTATAGTTACACTGTGATTCAGATTATCCATGCTATTGAGTAGCACACCAACTCCTTTCAATATCTTGTTGGTCGATTTTTGTTTTCTAAATATTCGACCCTTGCCATACAATATCTATCTTGCAAGCCTTGTCTCATGACATACCTTCTTTCTCATTGATCTGTAAAAGAAATAAAGTTTAAAATAAAATGAATAACAACTTGTTGTTTGCCTTGCTTGATTTTGTTGTTGTTGGAATGTGTGTTTATGTTGTGCTATTTTTTTTGTCTTATAGTTCGTATGGAGAGCGACGTGTTTTATTGAAAGAAAACAAAGAGAACAATCTTCGACTACCAAAAAGGCAAGTGACACACCCTCACAAATGTCCTAGATTTTATTCATGCACCGTAGTGATTTTTGTAGTAAGTCTAGGGATATGCTTTGCTTTTGTAATCCCAGTAGATAGCTACTTCCACCTGACCATATTTTGTCGCCATTAAATTTAGTTGATGCTTAGCTATGCTATGAAAATGTTTTGCTAGTGGTTAAAGAAAAACAACTAAGTTTAATGAACTACCTGGGTGAATGGTGGAGCTTTGGAGCGGGTGGCTGCATCAGGGGGCCCTGTCAACGGCGATACCCTGGTGTGAGTACACATTTGCGGAAAGTCACCCAGGAATTAAGAGATTGTAGACAACCTTGCTCATTAGCTTACCGTACAACCACATGCTATATGGGCTCTGGCTTGATGGAGTATGTTGTGAGAACCCGGGCCCTACGTGACAGATGATGTAGGGGAATGTAGGTCGGTACGGGTCCGTAGAGGATGGTCTGGGGGATCACTTCAGAAAAATCTCGTCCTAGTCGACATCTGTCCATTTGAGCAAAATGTGCATCATGGAAGAAGAACAGGCTAGGTCATGTGGGTAAATTGTACAACCTCTGCAGAGTGTTAAATCTAAGTACTTAGCTGCGTCCCCGGTTACGGACAATTTTGAGCGAACTGACAAGGCACATGTTCGAAAGTCTCCTCATCCCAACTTCTTTAATTAAAACTTGATGGGTGAACAAGGGTAGGAGGAATTCACTGGTTTCCATCAGTGGTATTCCAGGTTCATTGATTTCTATCAATGGTACCACTTAATAGAAGAGAAAATGTTTTGAGAAATGATAGGTGAAAACTTGCTTTACGCAAAATTGCCTGAGCTCTACCAGCCAAATGTACACTTAAGTGTTAGGTTGCCATTTGAGTCCACTATAGTGTCATCTTGCCAATACAATTCCAAATGTATTGACCATTCGTGGCTGCAACTTTTCATGTTGCAGATGTTTTGAAAGACGAGTGAGTTACGATGGTTAGGGTTACGAGTCTATCCTCAACATGCTCTGATACCATCTGTAGTGACCTCACCCGGTAGGGTGCCGATCCCTGTGCAATAGTGCTAGTCCCGGATCGAACTGCTAGCACACACAGTTTAAGATGTAATATCAAATAGCAAAGGTCATTATTACATCGCATGATCCAGAAAGTAAAATAGTTCATTACAACTTGCATAGCATCTCAGCTAGCACATTATTCAGAGTTCACAGCGGAAAAGTAAAGCATAAAGCATGGAGCCATCTTTCTTCATGATGCCACAGGCAGACATGTTGAGCGAAGACTCGTAACCCTAATCCAACGTTCTTCATTCAGAATTGTAACCTGCAACATGAAAAGTTGCAGCCACGAATGGTCAATACATTTGGAATTGTATTGGCAAGATGACACTATAGTGGACTCAAATGGCAACCTAACACTTAAGTGTACATTTGGCTGGTAGAGCTCAGGCATATTTGCATAAAGCCAGTTTTCTCCTATCATTTGACAAATCATTTTCTTCCTTTCTAATTAGGCGGTTGACGAGGGAATACCTCGGCAATGCCTACGTATTGTAGACTAGGGTTTTCGGGAGAGAGCGACGATGGAGATTTCGGGGACGAGATTAGGCACACGACGTACCCAGCTTCGGGTCCCCTCGGTGGAGGATCCCTACGTGCTGCTAGCAATCCACTATATGATCACAAGTATGTTTACAGGGTGCCGCCATAGGCGGAGCTTTGTTGTCTATATTCTGTCTATCTGTTGGCCTCTCTCTATCGGGTACCCGGCTAGCTTTATATATGCAACCAGCCTAGGGTTTTACAAGAGTCCTAGTCGACTACTTCTTCGGGTTGCCTTGTTGGGCCTTCTCCATATTTGGTCTTCTCCATATTGGGCCGAGCTATACTAATAATGGGTACCCAAAGGGTATGCCCATGTCGTAGCCCCCGAGTTTATAGGGAAGTCGAAGACTTGCGTAGAAACTCCAAGCATAACCATCTCCGAAGTCGAAGAAATACAAGGCGAGGTCCATGTCATAGATCATGTGCAGCGTAGATGATGTCGACGATTCTTGAAATTATTATCGCGGCAGCGCTCCCGATGGGAGTAGCCCCGAGTCTATGGGCAAGTGTTTGCACTTGGGCATAGACTCAAGTTGTACTACTCGATGAAGATCTTAACTATATTTCTGGAGGACTTGATGAAATCCTTGGGCTCCCGATGGGAGTAGGCTCCACTCGAATCGTAGAATCGAGTTGAGTCTACAAAGCTTGTCGTAGATGCTGTCGAAGTTATCTTTCTATCGGGTGCGCGACCAGCGCTCGATGGGAGTAGCCCCGAGGCTACAGCCAAGTGTTTGCACTTGGGTGTAGGCTCAACTTGCTTTTAATCGACCCCATAATTTTTCCTCTTTATTGTATCTTATCGGGAGGGTGAACAATACTCTCGATAAGAGTAGCCCCGAGCCTATGGGCAGGTGCTTGCACCTAGGCATAGGCTCAAGTTGTACTACTCGATAAAGAACTTGGCGCAGCCCCTCTTTTTATCGAATCCAGGCCATTGCTACTTTTATTTGACATTGATCTCTATATTGTACAGGGATAATGGTAGTTGGGGCTAGTTCATCTGACGGATCAGGTACTAGTTAACTGCTCTAGTGGCAATCCGCAAAAACCTACTTCAAGATCACGTCCCTGGACATGATCTCGGGATACTGGTGTAAACTTCGACGGTGCCGCTTAAGGTCTTACCATTCTGTCGAGTCCTTATTTATCGGGTACCTAACGCGTCCGTTAGGATTTTTCTTCGTATCGTTGATACGGATAAAAGTGAGCGCAGTCTTCGCGATGCCACGCCCGAACGGATCGGGGTCTTACCTTCGCAAATTTGCGGCATTCAGAAATTGACCGCAACTTTGGCGTTCGAGAATATATTGTCGAGTGCCTTGTTCGGCTGATGCAATGACCCATTTTGCGGGTTCTTCTATTTTTCTCTCGGACTTGATGAGACAGCCGAATATATTGGATTCTTCTATATTGTCGGGTTCATCACCGATGCTCTTGCTCGGATGAATTTGACGAATCAATGGACCCGAAGATTTGTCCACTGTTTTTTTTTTCCTCCTTGTTGAAAATTTCGTCGAGTTCCTTCTTCGGGAAAATTTCTTCGGGTCCTCTTTGAGGACAATTCTTCGGGTCCTTCCCGAGGACAATTCTTCGGGACCTCCTTGGAGATAATTTGTCGAGACCTCCATGAATAAAATTTCGTCGGGTTCTCTCAAGATTTCGTCGGGTTCCTCCTTTGAATTCGTCGGGTTCCCTCTTGAAGACAATTTCATCGGGTACTCTTTTGATTTCGTCGGGTTCCTCCTTTCTTGAAGACAATTTCGTCGAGTTCTTCCTGTAGACAATTTCGTCGGGTTCTCTTTTGTAGACAATTTCGTCGGCTTTCTCCTGCATAAATAAACAAACTTTTTCTATCTTTTCTTTGACTCTCTTTTTCGCATGCGGTGTCAGATGCTCGGATTCGATGATATATAAAGTGAATATATGTCGCGCAGCCCCCGAGCGTCGGGTGCGGCAAAAGTAAATGATAATCAACTTTGTGCAAAATAAAAGAACACTTAGCTTTTTGGACACGACGAAGCTGATGCATGATGAAATCTTCGAGTGCGGCGAAAAAGTCTCGCCGAAGTAGAAACCATAAAATAATGAAAGTAGATGTCGCCAAATTATTGATGGAGAAATAGCCGAGCCCCCAAGCGCTACTGAGTTGATATCATGATTGTTCAATAGATGCTATGTCACAGTTGCGACCCGAGGCGAAGTCGTTGTCGAGCCCCCGAGTATTATCCGTGTCGCCGAAAGAAAACCATTAAGGATGAAATATTGAAGATGAATCCGAGATGAAGTACACCATCAAATATGAATCATATATTGAAGATAAATCCGCCGATATCATAGAGGATGAATCCGTTGACCTGAAAAATCCAGTAATAACCATAGAAGATGAATCCATTGACCCGAAGAATCCAGTAATAACCATAAAAGATGAATCCGTTGATATCATAGAGGATGAATCCATTGAGCCGAAGAAAATAGTAATAACCATAGAAGATGAATCCATTGACCCGAAGAATCCAGTAATAACCATAAAAGATGAATCCGTTGATATCATAGAGGATGAATCCATTGAGCCGAAGAATCCAGTAATAACCATAGAAGATGAATCCATTGACCCGAAGAACATAAATCCAGTAATGGCCATAGAAGATAAATCCATTGATCCGGAAGTGCATCGGGTAGTATTATATAAGAAATCAATGATCACCATATAAGTAAATCCACTGAACCGGAGATATAAATCCACTAAGCCGAAGAAAATACTGATCCGAAGAAGACAAATCTAGTAAGCCGAGGAAAATATATCCACTGAGCCGAAGAAAATAAATCCGCAAGTAATCTGGTGTATTTGTGGTGACGATATAATAGCGCAGCCCCGAGTGTCGGGTGTATTTGCCGTAACATTTGTAATGGCACAGCCCCCGAGTATTCGGATGTGACGAAAGTAAATAATAATTGACTCTTGGAAGAGGAACACTTAGCTTTTTTTATTGGGTACGACGGAGTCGTCGCTGAAGCAGGTCGTGCAACGGACACAGTCGATATAGGCACGCGGCGTCTGGCTAGGAGTAGTCGATATAGCCACGCAGTGCTTGGCCGGCATGGTTGATGTACTCGCGCGGCGCCTGGTCCTTGTATCGGATGAAATTGGAGCTGCGACTTGCAGCGCAAATACGCTGGTGGGTCTCCGAATATGGCGGGTGTACGACGGCGAGTGGACGGGCCGGATCCGTGAGCTTCTTGGACTCATGATTGTTCCAAATTAGACATAAATACAAATAAATAATGTGTGGAGATATTAGCTCCAAACAAATCAATGGTAAGATAATAATTAAAGAAAGAAATTAAATAAGAAACGAAACAAAATCACGTAGTGATGTTTGTTCGTACCACTTGCCTCTTCCTGGAACAACCACTTTCATCTAGAAATTTGATCTACGTAAGCAAGCGTGGAGAAAATAATACGGAGTACTTAGCTTTGATATCATCTGGGAATTAGTGAAGACCACGTGAGGGACGATCCTTGCACTTGCTCGTTGATTACCAGGGACATGGTGTCCCTCGCGCACAAGAGGCATGCCTCGATTTTGCCCCGTGCCAACCTAGTTCGTTGACTGGAACGCGGGTGTCCAGCTCGGTTTTGCAGGTCTTCATCAGGTTCATGTCGGAAAAAAAAAATCCCATCTCAATCAGCCGAAGAAAGAAGCATATTACGGATCGATTAGCCTGGCCTCCCGATGCAAATTAGGGGAGCGAGGTCTTTTGATTCTGCGGCCAGAATATCCGGCGGACTTCCCATGGAGAAGACATTGCTGATGAAGTCGATCCCTCCGAAGAAACGGACGAAACTGCCAGATGCGATCTGAACATGGTTGTTGATGAAGGATCTCGCCCGGATGACAAAATCCAGTCGTCGCGATTCCCACAGACGGCGCCAATTGACGAGGGAATACCTCGGCAATGCCTACGTATTGTAGACTAGGGTTTCGGGAGAGAGCGACGATGGAGATTCCGGGGACGAGATTAGGCACACGACGTACCCAGCTTCGGGTCCCCTCGGTGGAGGATCCCTACGTGCTGCTAGCAATCCACTATATGATCACAAGTATGTTTACAGGGTGCCGCCATAGGCGGAGCTTTGTTGTCTATATTCTATCTTGGCCTCTCTCTATCGGGTACCCTGGCTAGCTTTATATATGCAACCAGCCTAGGGTTTTACAAGAGTCCTAGTCGACTACTTCTTCGGGTTGCCTTTGGGCCTTCTCCATATTTGGTCTTCTCCATATTGGGCCGAGCATATTACCCCCCATGTAGGCGGTACCATTGATAGAAATCAATGAACCTGGAATACCACCGATGGAAACCAGTGAATTCCTCCTACCCTTGTTCACCCATCAAATTTTAATTTAAGAAGTTGAGATGAGGAGACTTTCGAACATGTGCCTTGTCAGTTCGCTCAAATTGTCCGTAACCGGGGACACGGCTAAGTACTTAGATTTAACACTCTCGAGAGGTTGTACACCTTTACCCACATGGCCAGGTCAATCCTTCTACCTCGATGCACATTTTGCTCAGAGGACAGGTGCAGACCGTGGCCGAGACCTTCTGTGTGTAATCACCCGAACCATTCCCTAAGGGCCCCGTTCCACCTACAGTATCCCTCTACCACCACCTGGCCCCTAGGATCCGGGTTCATACAACATACTTTGTCAAGCCAGAGCCATAGTAGCATGTGGTTGTACGTGAAGCTAATGAGCAAGGTTTGTCTACAATCTCTTTAAGCCTGGGTGACTTTCCGCAAGTGTGCACTAGCACCAGGGTCTTGCCCCCTGATACAGCCACCCTCTCCATAACTCCACCATTCACCCAGGTAATTCATTAAACTTAGTTGTTTTTCCTTAACCTCTATCAAAACCTTTTCGGCATAACAGGTAACAACTAAATTTAATGGCGGCTAAGGGAGTCTAGGAGTGGTGTAGCTAAACTACTAGGATTTAATAGCAAGCAAAGCATAAACCCTAGACATGTCTACTATAAAAACACTACTGTGCAAGAATTTAAAAGTGGGACTTTTGGTGTTTGTCACTTGCCTTGGTGAGAGGATGAGTTGGTACACTCTTCGCAGAAACACTCATTGCAATCAACACAACCACAATCTACAAACAAATATTTTCACTCCATAAACACATAGCAACACATATACAATCACAGATAAAAATATACGGATGCAATATGTAGATTAAACATGAACAACACACTTAATGTGTTCTCTGGTTTCAACTATATGCATGATGCCATGGTAAAATTTTAGTGTTGAATTAATAATTAAAAACATTTCCTATCATTAGAAAAGATCTACAACACTAAACAAATACTACAAGAGAAATGTATAGGTAACATTTTTATTTTCTAATGCTACTGTACAGAGGGTTCAATTCTCTGCTAATAGCAAAAGAAATTACTCAAAAATAATTTGTAGAATTATTTGTATAGTCAAAATACTCAATTTGAGTTTCTGCAAAAACTGTGTATAAATATGATGCAAAAGTATAATATTATGTGTCTACTGTATTCTAAACATTTTTATGAATCCAGGGATATATTATTTGCCAAGTTTGGATGTGTAATTATTTTTCTATAATTTTTACAAGATTAAACATGTCGCGGTTAAATTTTGATGTTGTACGAAAAGTTGTCAGAAAAAATTTCTCGGATGGAAAAACTTTCTACATGAAAGTTGTAGAGAATTTAATTTCAAACTCAACGCAAAAGAAATCATCTGAAACAGGGCCCTAGATCTATTGTTATGGAATTTCAAAGTTTGGCATAAGGTATGAGCTAGCACACAAGGATCGATCGATCTGAATTCGTGAGTTCAGTTTATTGAGCTAACAGGGATCTTTGGATTCAGATCTAACGGTGTGCAATGGATCTATCATTAATCAACTCTAAACACTATCTTTATTCTTTGGCGATGGGATTACCGGCTGTGTGTGTTTCAGGACGTTGACGAAGGCGCCGTTGTAGGTGTGGCCGGTGCCTCTGCTCTGGTATTTGTGATAATGAATCTTTAGCGATGTGAAAGGACATATCCAAAATATTTGGAATATCCCAAATTTTTATTATGAGCACAATATTTTCAAGGTGTCGATCTCTGTGCGTATCTGTGCTAGTCCCTGGATCAATCTGTGGACTCAAATATGGATACAAATCTGATGGATCCAAGAGAAAAAGGCTATAAGACAGATGAGGTTAAAATTAATGTTTCAAACATATTTCACCTTTCAAAGGCTATATGTTCATAATACTTAAAAAGGTCATTATAGAGCTCTGATACCATATTTGGAAAGAGCTTTTTAGCGTACAAAGGCAAGTGATTAATAATAATTTTGTTTTCAAAGTATTGTAAGCCAGATGATGTAGATCTGATACGTGAAATATAAGCGTACAGAGTCTGGTGGATTGTAAGCTTAAAATAGGTCACCTTTTAATATCTTCGTCCTTGAGTTACATAAGTAAATAAGAACCTTGTGTAGGTGGATTGTACAACCACTATCTGATACCATCTGTAGCGACCTCACCTTTTAAAAACTAGATCTGTAGAAAATAAGAGCGTATCAGATCACTTATGTAACTTGCGTATCACTTTTTAATTATTCGTAGCGATATCAGATCAACCTCTTTTTATTGAGATGAGCTTGTAGGTTGATTGCTTTTTAGCACAACCTTTTAAAAACTAGATGGAATCCAGTGAATTAAATAAGGGAGGGAAATATTAAAGGTGCCATCTGTGCTCAAAACCCAAAAGTTTCACAATGATGTCACCTATTTCTTTCAGGTGACCATTTCAAAATATGATGGGTGTGTCACTTGCCTTTTTGGTAGTCGAAAATTTTTGGAATGTGAAAGGCTATAAGAGCTCTGATACCATCTGTAGCGACCTCACCTTTTAAGGTGCCGATCTCTGTGCGTATCTGTGCTAGTCCCTGGATCAATCGCTAGCACACACAGTACAAGATGTAATACCAAGAAACAAAGGTCTTTATTACATCGTATGATCCAGAATTTACATAAAGGATTACAAATTGCATAGCACAAGGCTAGCATATCATCAGAGTTTCACAACGAATAAACATAGACAGCATGGAGTCCTTCGTCTTCATGTGCCACAGGCGAGCATGTTGAGGATAGACTCGTAACCCTAACCATCGTAACTCACTCGTCTTTCAAAACATCTGCAACATGAAAAGTTACAGCCACGAATGGTCAATACATTTGAATTGTATTGGCAAGATGACACTTTGGTGGACACAAGTGGCAACCTAACACATACGTGTACATTTGGCTGGTAGAGCTCAGGCATAATTTGCATAAAGCCAGTTTTCTCCTATCAATTGTCAAATCATTTCCTTCCCTTCTAATTAGGCGGTTCCATTGATAGAAATCAATGAACCTGGAATACCACCGATGGAAACCAGTGAATTCCTCCTACCCTTGTTCACCCATCAAATTTTAATTTAAGAAGTTGGGATGAGGAGACTTTCGAACATGTGCCTTGTCAGTTCGCTCAAAATGTCCGTAACCGGGGACGCGGCTAAGTACTTAGATTTAACACTCTGCAGAGGTTGTACAAATTTACCCACATGACCTAGTCAGTTCTTTTTCCATGATGCACATTTTGCTCAAATGGACAGATGTTGACTAGGACGAGATTTTTCTGAAGTGATCCCCCAGACCATCCTCTACGGACCCGTACCAACCTACAATCCCCTACATCATCTGTCACGTAGGATCCGGGTTCTCACAACATACTCCGTCAAGCCAGAGCCCATATAGCATGTGGTTGTACGGTAAGCTAATGAGCAAGGTTGTCTACGATCTCTTTAATCCTGGGTGACTTTCCGCAAATGTGTACTCACACCAGGGTATCGCCGTTGACAGGGCCCCCTGATGCAGCCACCCGCTCCAAAGCTCCACCATTCACCCAGGTAGTTCATTAAATTTAGTTGTTTTTCTTTAACCACTAGCAAAACATTTTATTAGCATAGCTAAGCATCAACTAAATTTAATGGCAACAAAGTATGGTCAGGTGGAAGTAGCTATCTACTGGGATTACAAAAGCAAAGCATATCCCTAGACTTACTACAAAAATCACTATGGTGCATGAATAAAATCTAGGACATTTGTGAGGGTATGTCACTTGCCTTTTTGGTAGTCGAAGAGTGTTCTCTTTTCTTTCAACAAAACACGTCGCTCTCCATACGAACTATAAGATAAAAATAGCACAAAATAAACAAACCATTCATAGCAACATAGTCAAACAAGACAACAAACGAACGTCGCTCTATGGTACTAAGGTGGGGCATGAGGTTTGGCTAGCAAGATATGGTTTGATAGATTGGAAGATCTAAAGTCAAATACTTGGAATCGGATCGTCTAAGATAGAGTGGAAATAATTGGTAGGATACTTAAGCATAGATGGAAATTGAATGGAATTTGAATGGCCCATGTAAAAAGAATTCACTCTAGTCTCAAACGGTGCAACTATAATACTAATTAATATAGTGTGACAACACTTACACAAATAGTACAAGTTTCACATAGGTTTTGGTATGAGCAAAAGATATGTTGAAATTACTCAAATAACTCATTTGCCATTTGAATAATTTAAACTAGGGAAATAGGATAGATAGACTTTATATTGACATAAGGTGGAAGTGTCTAAGTGAGATTGGTGGATATGTATGATCAAAGGATTCATTTTATGCAAAATGAATCATGACAAAAGGAATTGTTGAATTTAAGCCGTGACAAAATACTCAATATCCCTCATTTGAGATTCGAATATTTTATGTTTACAAAACATGAAACTAATGGTTCCATTGGATTCTATATTTGATAACAATTCCAACGATATCAGATTTGTCGAAAACCGACATGTAGAACTCAACATATGAATTTTTACAATACGCGGTTTAATTTTTAGTGGTGTCTAAAAAGTTGTCCGGATAAGTTGCTCAGATAGAAAAAACTTCCTACATGAAAGTTGTAGAGAATTTAATTACGAGCTCAACTTCAGAGAAATCATCTAAAACGGAACTCTAGAATTAAAGATATAAAATTTTAAAGTATATGTGTGGATTAGCTAGCACAAACCGCGCGCATGGATCGATCGGTCAGACTCACTATTCGCCTAGTTCAGTTTTGTGGCTTAACTGGTACCATTAGATTCAGATTTGATGGCCTAGGATCTCCTAAAAACTGATCTAAACTGCAGCTCGTTCAACAGTCTAACACGTACCAGCCATGTTTTACACTGACAAAGTCTGGTATGTCGGCGGCGCGACGCGGACGTTGACGAGGATTCTCGGTTTGGTGGTCTTCAACGAAGTTGGAGTGGTGGACTCGACGGTTAGTTTCACGACGACCTTGATGGCAACGGACATCGTCGGACAGTGCCTCCAGCTACGAATCGAGAGAAAGGGCGCATCAGGATATGTAATGTCTAAATAAAAAGGGAGAAGGAAGAACCAGGGCCTGAGTTCTTGATACCCGACGAAAACGACGGCGTCGTCAATCCTCAATGATCCCTGGCGACGGTGAAGCGGCGTTCGGCTTGACAAGGCGAACTCTATGACGAGGTAGCGGACGTCGAGCTGCAGTAGTTCGCCGGAAATCGTTCGCAAGAGACTGCAGTCGAATACAGCGTCGTCGGTGTGGTGCACCAAAAATTGCAAAACAAATCCTGAGAGATGCGCAATGAAAAGATAGGAAGTTTGAAAGAAATCAGAGATCAAGAGATGAACTGTGCTCCCGAAATCGTTCCGGGAAGTCACCGGTACCGCAGACTTGCGAGGTCAAATTCGAGCAGCCTGGTGGCTCTCTTGGTGTGCCGTTTGAGGGGAAATAGAGAGAAGAGAATGGGGCTTAAGTAGAAAGAAACGGTGCATCAAATGGTGGCTTAAATCGCCGCAAATCAATTGGAGAGTAAACACACAGAAACTGAAAGACGCAGCGTCGTGCGACTCGTCCGGTTCGTATCCAGGTTTGAAGAAGATGATGACATGGCAGTGGGTCCCGCGTTAGAAATAAGAAGAAAAAGAAACGCGCAGGAAACGCACACTGCTGCGCTGCTACTCGTTGTTTGACGTCGCGGCGTGCGCGCGTGCGGGCCTGGCCAGGCTAACTCGATTGAGTAGCTTGGCTGGTGCCCCGCTCTCTTCTTTTTTATTTATTTATTTTTTTCTTCTTCTCTTCTATTTAGTTTTCTAAAATAGAATTTGGAAATAACTTGAAAACCGAATTTGATCGAAAAAGGCTCAAACTAAGTTAGAAAAATATAAATAAAATATCAGCAGATTCCTTATATTCAATGAAGAATATTTTGGAACCACTTTTAAAATATTTTGAAAATTTTGAATTTGGCACACAGGCCTATATGGCTTTATTTGCATTACTTCAGGTTTAAAGTTTCTTTATAGCTTTAAAGTTCAATATAATTTTCCTAGTGAATGCAAGGATGCCATGATGCTTATGGATGCAATGCATGTTTTTGAAAACTCCCTCTTTGGGAAAAGTTTTAAGTAACACCAAATTTTTTATTTCATTGTAAATTTTAAATCAAGACAACCAACCAAGCTTAAATTTTATTTTTATTTCACATTCCAAAATTTGGAAAATTTTGGGATGTGACAGACTACCACCCTTAAAAGGAATCTCGTCCTCGAGATTCGTGAAAGGCTAGAAAGAAAGATGGGTTTGGAATATGTTGGGGTGGCTACCACCCTTAAAAGAAACTTTTTGTAGCTCGACTAGGTCTTGGGTTCATGTTGGGTTCATCCCAGGTATGACTTGGCATTGGGTCGTCTCTTGAAATATCTATGGCTTCTGTCCTCCAATAGGGGTTTTTTACTTATAGTGGATAATATATCTCTTCAAGGTGACCTAAGTAGTTTTCGTCAGGGTTGGGCTTCATATGGGCAGGTGGTTGAACTACTCTTGACAGAAAGGGGACACTCTTCGGGTCAAACGGAAAACCAACATGAGAATACTTCCAGGCGTCCTTCATCATACTTCTGGTTGGTGTCTTCGGCAATCTTCTTCTACTCTTCAACTAGTGGTTGGGTCTTAAAACTCACCATAGTCCTACGTTTGGCAACACTTGCCTACTATGAGGGCATAATATCTATTCACCCCTATGGTTCAGGCTTATCAGCGATGTCTCTCTTGTAGGTATGTCTCTCTAGATTTACCATTCCTCATAACAAGAGCAAACAATATGAGTAGTCTTCATGGGGGCCAATCCATGTCGCACCCAATCATTACCTTGTATTCAGTTTGGTATATCTCGTATTCTAACTCTTGGTCAACCTCACAAGTTTGATAAAAAAAATTCATGGAGAATTGAATCGATGTTTCAATCCCCATGATAGAATTGTTTTGGAAACATTTCTACCGATCCTTAACTAGGGTTTTGCGTATCTCACACTCTTCGCTTCTTCATCTGGATATATAGGAAACATTAGGTTTGCTTTTTCTAAGGTTGTCTTCATGACGATTTGTCGAGAAGACACATGTTGGGTTGGATATAGATGAGAATAGATAGAAAGGTTCTAAAGAACATTCCTACCCAAACACCACAGATCAAAGCAATTCAGCAAACAACAATCATCTAACAAGCATCAAGCATCATGATTCAAACATAAACAAACTAGTATGGTCATACCACAATTTGGTATGATCAATGTGTTATTACTATATCGTTGGTACGATGAAAGATAACTAATGGTGGTCTCTTCTATTTCTGTTTTGGATGTTTCGAGTTTATATTCTACTCCATTGGTGTATCTTCGTGTGTTGTGCAATCTACATCGAAGTATTTCTTCAAGTTCTGCATTGGTCTTCCTTGAAACCTTCTTATGGAGTCGAAGAATGTCACCTGAAACATTCTCTGGGTGTGACAGATTGATCCATATGACATCAATGTTTTAAGGGTGAGAATTCATGGAGATAGATGATTTTGTAGCGACCTCACCTTTCAAGATGCCGATTTTTGACAAAACAAACAGACAAGCATATGACAGACTACCACCCTTAAAAGAAATCTCGTCCCCGAGATTTGAAGAGGCTAGGAAGAAAATAGGTTTGGCATATGTTGAGGTGGGCTACCACCCTTAAAAGAAACTCTTGTAGGTAGTATTAGGTCTTGAGTTTAGACTAAGCTCATCTTGGGTATGACGTGGCACATCCTACGATATGACTTGGCACTAGGTAATCTTTTGAAAACACCTATGACTGCTGAGTTAATATCCAATAGGTGGTTGTTTATTCACATATAGCGAACAACATATATCTTCAAAGTGAGTCAATTTGGTTTCCTTCGTAGTAGGGCTTCTAATCCAAATGGTTGGTTGTTGCACTACTTTTGACACTGGTGGTTCACTCGTTGGGTTAATCGGGAAAATCAACATGAGAGTACTTCAAGGCATCCTTCATCTTCTTACTTGAAGGTCTTCCACTACTTTTCATATAGTGGTTGGGTCTTCAAACTCACCGTAGTCCTACATTTGGCAACACTTGCCTACTATAAGGGTATAATATCTATTCACCCTATGGTTCAGGCTTATTAGCGACAACTCTCTTGTAGGTTCGTCTCTCTAGATTTACCATTCCTCATAACAAGAGCAAACAATATGAGTAGTCGTCATGGGGGCCAATCCATGTCGCACCCAATCGTTTCCTTGTATTTAGTTTGGTATACCTCGTATTTCTAACTCTCGGTCAACCTCACAAGTTTGACAAAACTTCCATGAAAAATTGAATCAATGTTTCAATTCTCATTATTGAATTGTTTTCAAAAACTTTCTATTGATCCTTAATTAGGATTTTGCGCATCTCAGACTCCACGCTTCTTCACCTTGTAGGGAACATCAAGGTTGGTTTTTCTAAGGTGTTCTTCATGACGATTAGTCGAGAAAACACTTGCTGGGTTAGGTATAGACGAGAATAGATAGAAAGGATCTAAAGGAGTTTTTCCAACCCAAACATAGATCAAGACAATTCATGAAACAACAAACATCTAACAAACATCAAGCAACCAATCAAACACAAACAATCTAGTTGGTCATACCACAATTTGGTAAGATCAATAACTTAATACGATAACATTGGTCAATAAAACAGAACTACTGGTGGTCTCGTCTATTTTTATCTCGAGTGCTTCAAGTTCCTCTTTTACTTCTTCGACTTGCTTCTAGGTGTTATGAAGTCTGGATCGGAGGCTTTCTTTAAGTTCTTCATTGATCTTGAATTTAGTGCATCATGATGAATTGACAAATAACATATGAAGCATCAGTCTTCACGCTTCAGTGTCTTCGTCATCAGTAGTCCCTTCTTGATGTTCTTCATGTGGTAGATCATCTAAGCAAAGAGAATATTTTTTTGAAGATGGAGTAGATGAGAATACTAGAAGTTCACAAAGCAAGCATCTTTTACTAGAGATAGGATTAGATAGACTTTTCATCCTAGGGTCTTCCTATTTCTAATCCAATCCTAGGGTCACGAACCTATGGTCAACACAATGCTCTGATACCATCTGTACCTCACCTTTTAAGGTGCCGATCTCTGTGCGTATCTGTGCTAATCCCTGGATCAATCGCTAGCACACACAGTACAAGATGTAATACCAAGAAACAAAGGTCTTTATTACATCGTATGATCCAGAATTTACATAAAGGATTACAAATTGCATAGCACAAGGCTAGCATATCATCAGAGTTTCACAATGAATAAACATAGACAGCATGGAGTCCTTCGTCTTCATGTGCCACAGGCGAGCATGTTGAGGATAGACTCGTAACCCCTAACGTTCCCTTATTCATCGACTGAAAAACCTGCAACATAATACGTTGCAGCCACGAATGGTCAATACATTTGGAATTGTATTGGCAAGATGACACTATACTGGACTCAAATGGCAACCTAACACTTAAGTGTACATTTGGCTGGTAGAGCTCAGGTATGATTTGCATAAAGCCAGTTTTCTCCTATCATTTGTCAAATCATTTTCTTCCTTTCTAATTAGGCGGTACCATTGATAGAAATCAATGAACCTGGAATACCACCACTGGAAACCAGTGAATTCCTCCTACCCTTGTTCACCCATCAAATTTTAATTTAAGAAGTTGGGATGAGGAGACTTTCGAACATGTGCCTTGTCGGTTCGCTCAAATTGTCCGTAACCGGGGACACGGCTAAGTACTTAGATTTAACACTCTGCAGAGGTTGTACAAATTTACCCACATGACCTAGTCACTTTTTCCATGATGCACATTTTGCTCAAATGGACAGATGTTGACTAGGACGAGATTTTTCTGAAGTGATCCCCCAGACCATCCTCTACGGACCCGTACCAACCTACAATCCCCTACATCATCTGTCACGTAGGATCCGGTTCTCACAACATACTCCTCAAGCCAGAGCCCATATAGCATGTGGTTGTACGGTAAGCTAATGAGCAAGGTTGTCTACGATCTCTTTAATCCTGGGTGACTTTCCGCAAATGTGAACTCACACCAGGGTATCGCCGTTGACAGGGCCCCCTGATGCAGCCACCCGCTCCAAAGCTCCACCATTCACCCAGGTAGTTCATTAAACTTAGTTGTTTTTCCTTAACCACTAGCAAAATATTTTCATAGCATAGCTAAGCATCCTACTAAGTTTAATGGCGACAAAAGATACAAGTCAAGATCAAGTACCTATTCTACTAGGTGTGAATAGCAAAGCATATAATCCTATACATGCATACTACAAAAATTACTACAGTGCATATGTAAAACTGGGACATTTGTGATTGGTGTGTCACTTGCCTTTTTGTAGTCGAAGAGTGTTCTGTTTTCTTTCAACAAAACACGTCGCTCTCCATACGAGCTATAAGATAAAAGATAGCACAACATAAACACACATTCCAAAAACAACAAAATCAAGCAAGGCAAACAACATATTGTTATTCGTTTTTATTTTAGTCCTTGAATAAGGAAGATATGACATGAGGCATGGCTTGCAAGATATGGCTTTGGGAGATTGAATTGGAATGGATAAAGTCAAATACTTGAAAATGGATCGTCTAAGATATATTGGAAACAAATGGTAGGAAGTATTGGAAACAAATGGTAGGAAGTATAGATGGAATTTGGATGGCCCATGTGAACAGGATTCACTCCAGTCTCAAATGGTGCAACTATAATACTATTGAATATAGTGTGACAACACATACAAAAATAGTACAAGTTTCACATAGGTTTGGGTATGGGCAAAAGATATGTTGAATTACTCAAATAACTCATTTGCCATTTGAATAATTTAAACTCGACAAATAGGATAGATAGGCTTGATAATGAAATAAGATGGAAGTGTCTAAATGAGATGGGTGGAAATGTACGATCAAGTGATTCACTTTAATAAAAAGGAATCACATCGGAAAGAATTATAGAATTAAATCTATAATGATCATATACTCAAATTCTCATATTTGAACTTGAATACTTGAAAAAATGAGTTTAACTATTTTGTACAATGGTGCTACTGGATAGATAATTGAAATACAGATCTAATACCAAAAAGTTCAATTTGGGTAGGATTTATAGACCTGTGGAAATGGCTAGGATATAGTTCAAATATCAAATTTTAGCTTTAGATTTCGAAAATTTAATAATTGGAAAGATTAATATCACTAGATAGGAAATTTAATTACGAACTCAATGCAAAAAGAATGATTCAAAACGGAGCTCTAAAACTAAAGATATTGAATTTTAAAGTTATGCCGTGAGCTAACACAATCCACCTACGAACTGATTGATCGATTGCTGTTCACGTGTGAGAACAACAAAAAAAGAAACAGAAACGTGGCAGCGCAAGCGCATGATTTGCTGGACCGGTTAAGTGATCCAACAACAACTGATCAAGGGCTAATAGACTATATAGTTCACTGGTTCAGCACATCATAAAATCCTAACGTCCACGACTTACAGGGCGACGCTTGGTCGTGGTAGTTCTGTACTCCGGTGGCCGTCTTCGGCGATGCTCCGCTGATCCTCCGGAAAGTGCATGACGACGTGGTCTACAAAGTTCAGCACGACGCGGGAAGTCTGATGGTGCTCCTGGCGCTGTCCTGCGCTTCCTGGGACGATGACGAAAGGCAGCCGAAGATGCTCCCCTCGACGGTGATGTTCGGAGGTTGATGTTGGCGCCGATTTGCTACGCAATAAAACAAGAGAAAGATCACAGGAGATGCAGAAGAACACATCGAATCGGAGGAGGCGGAAAGGTGGCGACGGGGGCTTACGGTGTCGCCGGAATCGGCAAAAACTGCGACGGCCGAGCCGAAACTTCAGCGACGAAATGATGCGCCATCATGTCCTGGAGATTGCCCTTGACTAGGAGAGTCTTGTGGTGCAAGGAATTGACGAAATGGTCATGTATAGCGCCGGCATCTAGCGATGAACTAGAATTTGTGGCTGATGTTGGCATGGTCGGCATGGCTTGTATTGGTACTTTTTGGGAGTACTTTGTGAAGCAAAATCATGGAGGAGGATAAGGGACACATGTTGCTCTCCTTGGTTTGTTCTGGTCTGGCCTGAGGAGAGAGATTGGTGTTTGTATGCCAACGGGCGGCATTTGGTGCGTCGTTTCGGTTTCGGAGATTAAGTCGATTAAATGAGAAAATAATTTCCTGAACGGAATCCTCATAAGATTTGGAGTAACTTTCGTGTTAATGTTCATACGAAACGATCGCTGCAATTGATGGGGGAGAAGAAGGAACAAGACTGCCATGGCTGTGCGTTACTGCTGCTTCACGTATGCTCCTCGAGGAAGACGAGCGCTCAGCTCGGTCAAACGGATGGGCTGGGCTTGATGGGTCGGTTCACCCTTTTTTTTTTCCTTCTTGTCTATTTCTGTTTTCTTTTTGTTGTTTGAGTTAAACTTTCAATTTGATTCAAATCTGTATTAAATATTTTCATCAAGACTTGCATACAATATAAGTCAAAGCTAAAAACAAAAAACTAAAACTCTGGCATTGTTTTAAATTCAAAAGAAAAATAAGTTTTAAAAATATGAACATATCAAAAAGGCTA
Organism: Lolium multiflorum; assembly: GCA_030979885.1. Classification (NCBI taxonomy): domain Eukaryota; kingdom Viridiplantae; phylum Streptophyta; class Magnoliopsida; order Poales; family Poaceae; genus Lolium; species Lolium multiflorum. Next base: position 213,305,623 of record CM061750.1, read on the forward strand.
TATGACACCTTTATGTATATTTTCAAAATAGGATTTTATTTCCTAGCTAAAATATTTTAAATTCCAAATACATTTAGAAAAAAAATAGAGTATTGTTTACAATACTTTGAAAACAAAATGTTTATGAAATTATTATTTTGGAAAATACTTTTAAATACTAGTCAAAAGTTTTAATTCCTAGTGAAATTTTAATCAAAACAAACAGACAAGCATATGTTTTATTTTTATTTCACATTCCAAAATTTGGGAAAAACAAAGGTCTTTATTACAAACCTGTGGCACATGAATATTTTCCTTAACCACTCGCACAGATACGCACAGAGCATTTTGTTTTTCCTAATGAAGATGTCATTATCCTAGTGAAAACAAAATAAGCATTTTGTCCCAAATACAACATTTTAGGATAATTCGTGAAAATTATCCCAAATAATTCGTGAAAGGAACATTTTGTTTTCCAAATTTTGGAATCCAAATTTTCCTAGTGAATATGTTTTACTTCATTTTAAATTTTCCTAGTGAAAGCATATGTTTTATTTTTATTTTACATCCCAAAATTTTCCAAATTTTGGAATGTGAAATAAAAATAAAATTTAAGCTTGGTTGGTTGTCTTGATTTAAAATTTACAATGAAATAAAAAATTTTGGTGTTACTTAAAACTTTTCCCAAAGAGGGAGTTTTCAAAAACATGCATTGCATCCATAAGCATCATGGCATCCTTGCATTCACTAGGAAAATTATATTGAACTTTAAAGCTATAAAGAAACTTTAAACCTGAAGTAATGCAAATAAAGCCATATAGGCCTGTGTGCCAAATTCAAAATTTTCAAAATATTTTAAAAGTGGTTCCAAAATATTCTTCATTGAATATAAGGAATCTGCTGATATTTTATTTATATTTTTCTAACTTAGTTTGAGCCTTTTTCGATCAAATTCGGTTTTCAAGTTATTTCCAAATTCTATTTTAGAAAACTAAATAGAAGAGAAGAAGAAAAAAAAAAATAAAAAAGAAGAGAGCGGGGCACCAGCCAAGCTACTCAATCGAGTTAGCCTGGCCAGGCCCGCACGCGCGCACGCCGCGACGTCAAACAACGAGTAGCAGCGCAGCAGTGTGCGTTTCCTGCGCGTTTCTTTTTCTTCTTATTTCTAGCGCGGGACCCACTGTCATGTCATCATCTTCTTCAAACCTGGATACGAACCGGACGAGTCGCACGACGCTGCGTCTTTCAGTTTCTGTGTGTTTACTCTCCAATTGATTTGCGGCGATTTAAGCCACCATTTGATGCACCGTTTCTTTCTACTTAAGCCCCATTCTCTTCTCTCTATTTCCCCTCAAACGGCACACCAAGAGAGCCACCAGGCTGCTCGAATTTGACCTTGCAAGTCTGCGGTACCGGTGACTTCCCGGAACGATTTCGGGAGCACAGTTCATCTCTTGATCTCTGATTTCTTTCAAACTTCCTATCTTTTCATTGCGCATCTCTCAGGATTTGTTTTGCAATTTTTGGTGCACCACACCGACGACGCTGTATTCGACTGCAGTCTCTTGCGAACGATTTCCGGCGAACTACTGCAGCTCGACGTCCGCTACCTCGTCATAGAGTTCGCCTTGTCAAGCCGAACGCCGCTTCACCGTCGCCAGGGATCATTGAGGATTGACGACGCCGTCGTTTTCGTCGGGTATCAAGAACTCAGGCCCTGGTTCTTCCTTCTCCCTTTTTATTTAGACATTACATATCCTGATGCGCCCTTTCTCTCGATTCGTAGCTGGAGGCACTGTCCGACGATGTCCGTTGCCATCAAGGTCGTCGTGAAACTAACCGTCGAGTCCACCACTCCAACTTCGTTGAAGACCACCAAACCGAGAATCCTCGTCAACGTCCCGCGTCGCGCCGCCGACATACCAGACTTTTGTCAGTGTAAAACATGGCTGGTACGTGTTAGACTGTTGAACGAGCTGCAGTTTAGATCAGTTTTTAGGAGATCCTAGGCCATCAAATCTGAATCTAATGGTACCAGTTAAGCCACAAAACTGAACTAGGCGAATAGTGAGTCTGACCGATCGATCCATGCGCGCGGTTTGTGCTAGCTAATCCACACACATATACTTTAAAATTTTATATCTTTAATTCTAGAGTTCCGTTTTAGATGATTTCTCTGAAGTTGAGCTCGTAATTAAATTCTCTACAACTTTCATGTAGGAAGTTTTTTCCATCTGAGCAACTTATCCGGACAACTTTTTAGACACCACTAAAAATTAAACCGCGTATTGTAAAAATTCATATGTTGAGTTCTACATGTCGGTTTTCGACAAATCTGATATCGTTGGAATTGTTATCAAATATAGAATCCAATGGAACCATTAGTTTCATGTTTTGTAAACATAAAATATTCGAATCTCAAATGAGGGATATTGAGTATTTTGTCACAGCTTAAATTCAACAATTCCTTTTGTCATGATTCATTTTGCATAAAATGAATCCTTTGATCATACATATCCACCAATCTCACTTAGACACTTCCACCTTATGTCAATATAAAGCCTATCTATCCTATTTCCCTAGTTTAAATTATTCAAATGGCAAATGAGTTATTTGAGTAATTTCAACATATCTTTTGCTCATACCAAAACCTATGTGAAACTTGTACTATTTGTGTAAGTGTTGTCACACTATATTAATTAGTATTATAGTTGCACCGTTTGAGACTAGAGTGAATTCTTTTTACATGGGCCATTCAAATTCCATTCAATTTCCATCTATGCTTAAGTATCCTACCAATTATTTCCACTCTATCTTAGACGATCCGATTCCAAGTATTTGACTTTAGATCTTCCAATCTATCAAACCATATCTTGCTAGCCAAACCTCATGCCCCACCTTAGTACCATAGAGCGACGTTCGTTTGTTGTCTTGTTTGACTATGTTGCTATGAATGGTTTGTTTATTTTGTGCTATTTTTATCTTATAGTTCGTATGGAGAGCGACGTGTTTTGTTGAAAGAAAAGAGAACACTCTTCGACTACCAAAAAGGCAAGTGACATACCCTCACAAATGTCCTAGATTTTATTCATGCACCATAGTGATTTTTGTAGTAAGTCTAGGGATATGCTTTGCTTTTGTAATCCCAGTAGATAGCTACTTCCACCTGACCATACTTTGTTGCCATTAAATTTAGTTGATGCTTAGCTATGCTAATAAAATGTTTTGCTAGTGGTTAAAGAAAAACAACTAAATTTAATGAACTACCTGGGTGAATGGTGGAGCTTTGGAGCGGGTGGCTGCATCAGGGGGCCCAAACGGCGATACCCTGGTGTGAGTACACATTTGCGGAAAGTCACCCAGGATTAAAGAGATCGTAGACAACCTTGCTCATTAGCTTACCGTACAACCACATGCTATATGGGCTCTGGCTTGACGGAGTATGTTGTGAGAACCCGGATCCTACGTGACAGATGATGTAGGGGATTGTAGGTTGGTACGGGTCCGTAGAGGATGGTCTGGGGGATCACTTCAGAAAAATCTCGTCCTAGTCAACATCTGTCCATTTGAGCAAAATGTGCATCATGGAAAAAGAACTGACTAGGTCATGTGGGTAAATTTGTACAACCTCTGCAGAGTGTTAAATCTAAGTACTTAGCCGCGTCCCCGGTTACGGACATTTTGAGCGAACTGACAAGGCACATGTTCGAAAGTCTCCTCATCCCAACTTCTTAAATTAAAATTTGATGGGTGAACAAGGGTAGGAGGAATTCACTGGTTTCCATCGGTGGTATTCCAGGTTCATTGATTTCTATCAATGGAACCGCCTAATTAGAAGGGAAGGAAATGATTTGACAATTGATAGGAGAAAACTGGCTTTATGCAAATTATGCCTGAGCTCTACCAGCCAAATGTACACGTATGTGTTAGGTTGCCACTTGTGTCCACCAAAGTGTCATCTTGCCAATACAATTCAAATGTATTGACCATTCGTGGCTGTAACTTTTCATGTTGCAGATGTTTTGAAAGACGAGTGAGTTATGATGGTTAGGGTTACGAGTCTATCCTCAACATGCTCGCCTGTGGCACATGAAGACAAAGGACTCCATGCTGTCTATGTTTATTCGTTGTGAAACTCTGATGATATGCTAGCCTTGTGCTATGCAATTTGTAATCCTTTATGTAAATTCTGGATCATACGATGTAATAAAGACCTTTGTTTCTTGGTATTACATCTTGTACTGTGTGTGCTAGCGATTGATCCAGGGACTAGCACAGATACGCACAGAGATCGGCACCTTAAAAGGTGAGGTCGCTACAGATGGTATCAGAGCATTGTGTTGACCATAGGTTCGTGACCCTAGGTTTGGATTAGAAAATAGGAAGACCCTAGGATGAAAAATCTATCTAATCCTACTTCTATTTAAAAGAAGGTTGATTTGTGAACTTCTAGTATTCTCACCTACTTCATCTTCAAAAATGTTTTCCTCTTACCTTAGATGACCCACCTTATGAAACCATCACGGAAGTAGAGATGATGACCTTGTGCCTGAAGTGAGGGATTGTTGCTTCAGGTGACATTCTTCGACTCCATAAGAAGGTTTCAAGGAAGACCAATGCAGAACTTGAAGAAATACTTCGATGTAGATTGCACAACACACGAAGATACACCAATGGAGTAGAATATAAACTCGAAACATCCAAAACAGAAATAGAAGAGACCACCATTAGTTATCTTTCATCGTACCAACGATATAGTAATAACACATTGATCATACCAAATTGTGGTATGACCATACTAGTTTGTTTATGTTTGAATCATGATGCTTGATGCTTGTTAGATGATTGTTGTTTGCTGAATTGCTTTGATCTGTGGTGTTTGGGTAGGAATGTTCTTTAGAACCTTTCTATCTATTCTCATCTATATCCAACCCAACATGTGTCTTCTCGACAAATCGTCATGAAGACAACCTTAGAAAAAGCAAACCTAATGTTTCCTATATATCCAGATGAAGAAGCGAAGAGTGTGAGATACGCAAAACCCTAGTTAAGGATCGGTAGAAATGTTTCCAAAACAATTCTATCATGGGGATTGAAACATCGATTCAATTCTCCATGAATTTTTTTTATCAAACTTGTGAGGTTGACCAAGAGTTAGAATACGAGATATACCAAACTGAATACAAGGTAATGATTGGGTGCGACATGGATTGGCCCCCATGAAGACTACTCATATTGTTTGCTCTTGTTATGAGGAATGGTAAATCTAGAGAGACATACCTACAAGAGAGACATCGCTGATAAGCCTGAACCATAGGGGTGAATAGATATTATGCCCTCATAGTAGGCAAGTGTTGCCAAACGTAGGACTATGGTGAGTTTTAAGACCCAACCACTAGTTGAAGAGTAGAAGAAGATTGCCGAAGACACCAACCAGAAGTATGATGAAGGACGCCTGGAAGTATTCTCATGTTGGTTTTCCGTTTGACCCGAAGAGTGTCCCCTTTCTGTCAAGAGTAGTTCAACCACCTGCCCATATGAAGCCCAACCCTGACGAAAACTACTTAGGTCACCTTGAAGAGATATATTATCCACTATAAGTAAAAAACCCCTATTGGAGGACAGAAGCCATAGATATTTCAAGAGACGACCCAATGCCAAGTCATACCTGGGATGAACCCAACATGAACCCAAGACCTAGTCGAGCTACAAAAAGTTTCTTTTAAGGGTGGTAGCCACCCCAACATATTCCAAACCCATCTTTCTTTCTAGCCTTTCACGAATCTCGAGGACGAGATTCCTTTTAAGGGTGGTAGTCTGTCACATCCCAAAATTTTCCAAATTTTGGAATGTGAAATAAAAATAAAATTTAAGCTTGGTTGGTTGTCTTGATTTAAAATTTACAATGAAATAAAAAATTTGGTGTTACTTAAAACTTTTCCCAAAGAGGGAGTTTTCAAAAACATGCATTGCATCCATAAGCATCATGGCATCCTTGCATTCACTAGGAAAATTATATTGAACTTTAAAGCTATAAAGAAACTTTAAACCTGAAGTAATGCAAATAAAGCCATATAGGCCTGTGTGCCAAATTCAAAATTTTCAAAATATTTTAAAAGTGGTTCCAAAATATTCTTCATTGAATATAAGGAATCTGCTGATATTTTATTTATATTTTTCTAACTTAGTTTGAGCCTTTTTCGATCAAATTCGGTTTTCAAGTTATTTCCAAATTCTATTTTAGAAAACTAAATAGAAGAGAAGAAGAAAAAAATAAATAAATAAAAAAGAAGAGAGCGGGGCACCAGCCAAGCTACTCAATCGAGTTAGCCTGGCCAGGCCCGCACGCGCGCACGCCGCGACGTCAAACAACGAGTAGCAGCGCAGCAGTGTGCGTTTCCTGCGCGTTTCTTTTTCTTCTTATTTCTAACGCGGGACCCACTGCCATGTCATCATCTTCTTCAAACCTGGATACGAACCGGACGAGTCGCACGACGCTGCGTCTTTCAGTTTCTGTGTGTTTACTCTCCAATTGATTTGCGGCGATTTAAGCCACCATTTGATGCACCGTTTCTTTCTACTTAAGCCCCATTCTCTTCTCTCTATTTCCCCTCAAACGGCACACCAAGAGAGCCACCAGGCTGCTCGAATTTGACCTCGCAAGTCTGCGGTACCGGTGACTTCCCGGAACGATTTCGGGAGCACAGTTCATCTCTTGATCTCTGATTTCTTTCAAACTTCCTATCTTTTCATTGCGCATCTCTCAGGATTTGTTTTGCAATTTTTGGTGCACCACACCGACGACGCTGTATTCGACTGCAGTCTCTGTAGCGACCTCACCCGGTAGGGTGCCGATCTCTGTGCGTTTCTGTGCTAGTCCCTGGATCAATCGCTAGCACACACAGTACAAGATGTAATACCAAGAAACAAAGGTCTTTATTACATCGAATGATCCAGAATTTACATAAAGGATTACAAATTGCATAGCACAAGGCTAGCATATCATCAGAGTTTCACAACGAATAAACATAGACAACATGGAGTCCTTTGTCTTCATGTGCCACAGGCGAGCATGTTGAGGATAGACTCGTAACCCTAACCATCGTAACTCACTCGTCTTTCAAAACATCTGCAACATGAAAAGTTACAGCCACGAATGGTCAATACTTTGAATGTATTGGCAAGCTGACACTATAGTGGACTCAAATGGCAACCTAACACTTAAGTGTACATTTGGCTGGTATAGCTCATGTATGATTTGCATAAAGCCAGTTTTCTCCTATCATTTGTCAAATCATTTTCTTCCCTTCTAATTAGGCGGTTACATTGATAGAAATCAATGAACCTGGAATACCACTGATGGAAACCAGTGAATTCCTCCTACCCTTGTTCACCCATCATATTTTTATTTTAAGAAGTTGGGATGAGGAGACTTTCGAACATGTGCCTTGTCAGTTCGCTCAAATTGTCCGTAACCGGGGACGCGGCTAAGTACTTAGATTTAACACTCTGCAGAGGTTGTACAATTTACCCACATGACCTAGCCTGTTCTTCTTCCATGATGCACATTTTGCTCAAATGGACAGATGTCGACTAGGACGAGATTTTTCTGAAGTGATCCCCCAGACCATCCTCTACGGACCCGTACCGACCTACATTCCCCTACATCATCTGTCACGTAGGGCCCGGGTTCTCACAACATACTCCGTCAAGCCAGAGCCCATATAGCATGTGGTTGTACGGTAAGCTAATGAGCAAGGTTGTCTACAATCTCTTTAATCCTGGGTGACTTTCCGCAAATGTGTACTCACACCAGGGTATCGCCGTTGACAGGGCCCCCTGATGCAGCCACCCGCTCCAAAGCTCCACCATTCACCCAGGTAGTTCATTAAACTTAGTTGTTTTTCCTTAACCACTAGCAAAATATTTTTATAGCATAGCTAAGCATCATACTAAGTTTAATGGCGACAAAAATATGGTCAGGTGGAAGTACCTATCTACTGGGATTACAAAAGCAAAGCATATCCCTAGACTTACTACAAAAATCACTACGGTGCATGAATAAAATCTAGGACATTTGTGAGGGTGTGTCACTTGCCTTTTTGGTAGTCGATGATCATTCACTTCTCTCATCAAAAACGCGTAGCTCTCCGTACAAACTATAAGATAAAAGATAGCACAACATGAACACACATTCCAACAACAACAAAATCAAGCAAGGCCAACAACAAGTTGTTATTTATTTTTATTTTAGTCTTTAGATATGGCTGATATGGCATGAGGCATGTCTTGCAAGATATGACTTTGAGAGATTGAATGGATAAAGTAGAATACTTAGAAATGGATCATCTAGATATATGTGAATGAATAGATAGGCTACAAAAGCATGGATAATTGGGATATGTATGATCTTGGAATCATGTAAAAGAAAGTATAAGTAGTTTTTGGTAGATGGTTATGAGAACAAGGATCACTTTGACAATAAGAATTGTGGCCAAAAGAGTTATAGAGATATTTCTATGTGACAATACTCAAATCCTCATATTTGAATTTGAATACTTGCAAAAGGGTTGAACTATTTTTGGTGTTTGTGCAAGTGAACAGAGGGCATCAATATGATCCATTTGCAAAAATAATCACTTGATTTGGGTTTATAGAATTTGAGTTATGTCAAATACTCAAATTTACATATTCAAATTTGAATATTTAAACATTACTTGAAAGTCATATTTAAAATCACATTTAGGTTCTACACATTTTTATGAGTCCAGGGGTATATTATTGCCAAATTTGGATGTGTAATTATTTTTCTATAATTTTTACAACACTAAACATGTCGCGGTTAAATTTTGATGTTGTACGAAAAGTTGTGCGAAAAAGTTTCTCGGATGGAAAAACTTTCTACACAAAAGTGGTAGAGAATTTAATTACAAACTCAACAGAGAAAATCTCATCTAAAACCGATCTGTAAATTTTAAGATATAGAATTTTGAAGTTAGGCATAAGATATGAGCTAGCACATCAGAACCGATCGATCGATTGTATGCCGGTTCATTTAATTGGGCAAGGCTGGATCTGACTATACAAAATCTAAACTGTATGTTTCATACTTACACACGAAGCTATTACAGGACGGTGGCAATGTTTGTATGGTCAGATCGACTTGCAGGATAGTTTCAGTAAACTACTAAGATGGATGATCATTTTGTATGTTTGGCTCTCGCAGTCATATGACCAATGAATCTTAGACAAATATGACGATGCCACTGATTGCTAATCGGTTCACGGTTGCGAGTGACTTGGATCATGTCCATATAAAGAAAATGTCTAGCAGCTAGGCAATATCTTTAGGAATATATAGGTGCAAAGAAAATGAAATGTTCCTCACCGAGAAAGATGTACTATGCGAGGAAATCCACAACGGCCATAGATTTGATGGCTATGGTTGTTGTCTGCAGTCGATGGCGCAAGCTCTTTATTCGTTTGCTAGGTTCATCTTTCCGCCCTAATCCTTGTGGTGCGACAGCTCGGTCTTGTATGATCTATACATCCGGGTACAAGCGACGGAGCTGCCGCGTCCGTTCCGGCCGGCATCGATCTTGGCGTTCGTCGAGAAGAACATTGAGAGGGTGGAAAAAACATGTCCTGGATGTAGGCTTCAGTTAGGAGAATTCACATGAGAAAGGAATCAAGATAATGGTCAACCTATGCGACGTACCGGTCCGACGAACTCGCAAGATCTTGAAAAAGACGTCGAGGGCACAGACAATAGAGAGGTCCTCTGAGAAAAATTCATGAACCAAAGTGAAGATGACGAACAAGGGACGCACACTGCTCTTCTCGGTTCGTACTGGTATAGGCTGAGGAGGGAGATCGGGAGAGCTATGTCGATGGATGGCATTCGGGATACCGGTTATATTGGGGAGATTAAGACAATATAATGGAGGGATAGTTCTCTGAATGGATTCTACACATAATTTGGCATAACTTTCATGTTTAACTCAACAAGAAACGGTAGATGGAATTGATGGGCAATTGAAGAAGAGGTAACAGCCATGAAACCATTACGTGCGTGCAGCCTAAGCTCGCTCAAGGACGAAGATGACCGATCGGCCTAGATGGACCAGGCGGCCGGGTGGGGCTAGCTGGGCTGGGGGCGGCCTGGGCGCTGGGCTGGGGGAGGCTGCTGGGCCGGGGCGGCAGCTGGGCCGTTCGGCCTGGTTCGGCTGGCGCGCCCTTTTTTTTTACCAGGAAATGAAAATACATTTTTGGAGGATCAAAATAATCGGAAAAATGCAAATGAGGTACCGTTGGATTCGTTATGAAAAATAATTTAATATGAGACTAAATTTGGGATACAAATATAAACTTTATAAAATCAAAATTTGACATACATGTCTATGTGGCTATAGTGCCTTTTTAGTGTTAAAATATTTTCTCAAAATAATGATTTTATAATTTTCAAAACCCCCGAATAAAATAGGGTATTGTTGGAAAATATTTTGGAACCCAAGGTTTATGAAATCTCCGCTTTTAGAAAAGTGTTTTAACTAATACACCAAAGTTTAAATTCCCTATGGAATTTCAATAAAGACAAACAATCAAGCATATATTTTATTTTTATTTCACATTTCAAAATTTGGAAAATTTTGGGATGTGACAGACTACCACCCTTAAAAGAAATCTCGTCCCCGAGATTTGAAGAGGCTAGAAAGAAAATAGGATTTGACATATGTCGAGGTGGGCTACCACCCTTAAAAGAAACTTTGGTAGCTTAGACTAGGTCTTGGGTTCATATTGGGTTCATCCTAGGTATGGGTTCGTCTCTTGAAATACCTATGGCTTCTGACCTTCAATAGGGGTTGTTTACATATAGTGAACACCATATATCTTCAAGGTGACTTGGGTAGGTTTCCTCAAAGTTGGGCTTCTAATTCCATATGGGCTGGTGGTTGAACTACTTTTGATAATGAGGGGTCACTCTTTGGTCAAATGGAAGACCAAGATGAGAGTACTTCAAGGGTTCATTCATCTTCCTACTTGTCGGTGTCATCGAAGGTCTACCTATATTCTTCATCTACTGGTTGGGTTTTCAAAATCACCGTAGTCCTACGCTTGACAACACTTGCCTACTATAAGGGTATAATATTTCTCCACCCTAAGTTTTAGGCTTATGCGTCAACATCTCTTTTGTAGGTATGTCTCTCTAGATTCGCAAAGTCAACATTACGAAAGTGAATAATAAGGGTAGTAGGAATGGTGATCAATCCATCCTGCACCCAGATCATTACTTCGCATTTGATTTATTGAATCTCGAATTCTAACACTTGGTCAACCTCACATGTTTGACAAAAACTTCCATGGAAAATTGAATCAATGTTTCAATCCCCATTATTGAACTATTTTGGAAACATTTCTATCGATCCTTAACTAGGGTTTTGCATACCTCACACTCTTCCTTTCTTCATCTTGATATATAGGAAACATCAGGTTTGGTTTTGCTAAGGTTGTCTTCATGACGATTTGTCGAGAAGACACATGCTGGGTTGGATGTAGATGAGAATAGATAGAAGGGTTCTAAAGAAGTTTCCTACCCAAACATGGCAAATCAAGCAATTTAACAAACAACAATCATCTAACAAGCATCAAGCAACATAGCTCAAACACAACCAAACTAGTATGGTCATACCACATTTTGGTAAGATCAATACTTTCTAACGTTATCGCTGGTTCAATAAAAGAGAATGGTGGTCTGGTCTAATTCTGTTTTGGATGTTTCAAGCTTCTCTTCCACTTCCTTGAGGTCTTCAAAGATTGGATATCTAAAAGATGAAGATTTGTTTTGAAGATGGAATAGGTGAGAATACAAGAAAACCAATTTGCAAACATTTCTTTTTAATGGAAAATGGATTAGATAGATAAGATGGAATTTCATCCTAAGGTCTTTCTATTTCTAATCCAAACCTAGGGTCACGAACCTACGGTCAACACAATGCTCTGATACCATCTGTAGCGACCTCACCCGGTAGGGTGCCGATCTCTGTGCGTTTCTGTGCTAGTCCCTGGATCAATCGCTAGCACACACAGTACAAGATGTAATACCAAGAAACAAAGGTCTTTATTACATCGAATGATCCAGAATTTACATAAAGGATTACAAATTGCATAGCACAAGGCTAGCATATCATCAGAGTTTCACAACGAATAAACATAGACAACATGGAGTCCTTTGTCTTCATGTGCCACAGGCGAGCATGTTGAGGATAGACTCGTAACCCTAACCATCATAACTCACTCGTCTTTCAAAACATCTGCAACATGAAAAGTTACAGCCACGAATGGTCAATACTTTGAATGTATTGGCAAGATGACACTATAGTGGACTCAAATGGCAACCTAACACTTAAGTGTACATTTGGCTGGTATAGCTCATGTATGATTTGCATAAAGCCAGTTTTCTCCTATCATTTGTCAAATCATTTTCTTCCCTTCTAATTAGGCGGTTACATTGATAGAAATCAATGAACCTGGAATACCACTGATGGAAACCAGTGAATTCCTCCTACCCTTGTTCACCCATCATATTTTTATTTTAAGAAGTTGGGATGAGGAGACTTTCGAACATGTGCCTTGTCAGTTCGCTCAAATTGTCCGTAACCGGGGACGCGGCTAAGTACTTAGATTTAACACTCTGCAGAGGTTGTACAATTTACCCACATGACCTAGCCTGTTCTTCTTCCATGATGCACATTTTGCTCAAATGGACAGATGTCGACTAGGACGAGATTTTTCGAAGTGATCCCCCAGACCATCCTCTACGGACCCGTACCGACCTACATTCCCCTACATCATCTGTCACGTAGGGCCCGGGTTCTCACAACATACTCCGTCAAGCCAGAGCCCATATAGCATGTGGTTGTACGGTAAGCTAATGAGCAAGGTTGTCTACAATCTCTTTAATCCTGGGTGACTTTCCGCAAATGTGTACTCACACCAGGGTATCGCCGTTGACAGGGCCCCCTGATGCAGCCACCCGCTCCAAAGCTCCACCATTCACCCAGGTAGTTCATTAAACTTAGTTGTTTTTCTTTAACCACTAGCAAAACATTTTCATAGCATAGCTAAGCATCCTACTAAGTTTAATGGCGACAAAAGATGGTCAGGTGGAAGTAGCATTCTACTGGGATTACAAAAGCAAAGCATATCCCTAGACTTGCTACAAAAATCACTACGGTGCATGAATAAAATCTAGGACATTTGTGAGGGTGTGTCACTTGCCTTTTTGGTAGTCGATGATCATTCACTTCTCTCATCAAAAACGCGTAGCTCTCCGTACAAACTATAAGATAAAAGATAGCACAACATGAACACACATTCCAACAACAACAAAATCAAGCAAGGCCAACAACAAGTTGTTATTTATTTTTATTTTAGTCTTTAGATATGGCTGATATGGCATGAGGCATGTCTTGCAAGATATGACTTTGAGAGATTGAATGGATAAAGTAGAATACTTAGAAATGGATCATCTAGATATATGTGAATGAATAGATAGGCTACAAAAGCATGGATAATTGGGATATGTATGATCTTGGAATCATGTAAAAGAAAGTATAAGTAGTTTTTGGTAGATGGTTATGAGAACAAGGATCACTTTGACAATAAGAATTGTGGCCAAAAGAGTTATAGAGATATTTCTATGTGACAATACTCAAATCCTCATATTTGAATTTGAATACTTGCAAAAGGGTTGAACTATTTTTGGTGTTTGTGCAAGTGAACAGAGGGCATCAATATGATCCATTTGCAAAAATAATCACTTGATTTGGGTTTATAGAATTTGAGTTATGTCAAATACTCAAATTTACATATTCAAATTTGAATATTTAAACATTACTTGAAAGTCATATTTAAAATCACATTTAGGTTCTACACATTTTTATGAGTCCAGGGGTATATTATTGCCAAATTTGGATGTGTAATTATTTTTCTATAATTTTTACAACACTAAACATGTCGCGGTTAAATTTTGATGTTGTACGAAAAGTTGTGCGAAAAAGTTTCTCGGATGGAAAAACTTTCTACACAAAAGTGGTAGAGAATTTAATTACAAACTCAACAGAGAAAATCTCATCTAAAACCGATCTGTAAATTTTAAGATATAGAATTTTGAAGTTAGGCATAAGATATGAGCTAGCACATCAGAACCGATCGATCGATTGTATGCCGGTTCATTTAATTGGGCAAGGCTGGATCTGACTATACAAAATCTAAACTGTATGTTTCATACTTACACACGAAGCTATTACAGGACGGTGGCAATGTTTGTATGGTCAGATCGACTTGCAGGATAGTTTCAGTAAACTACTAAGATGGATGATCATTTTGTATGTTTGGCTCTCGCAGTCATATGACCAATGAATCTTAGACAAATATGACGATGCCACTGATTGCTAATCGGTTCACGGTTGCGAGTGACTTGGATCATGTCCATATAAAGAAAATGTCTAGCAGCTAGGCAATATCTTTAGGAATATATAGGTGCAAAGAAAATGAAATGTTCCTCACCGAGAAAGATGTACTATGCGAGGAAATCCACAACGGCCATAGATTTGATGGCTATGGTTGTTGTCTGCAGTCGATGGCGCAAGCTCTTTATTCGTTTGCTAGGTTCATCTTTCCGCCCTAATCCTTGTGGTGCGACAGCTCGGTCTTGTATGATCTATACATCCGGGTACAAGCGACGGAGCTGCCGCGTCCGTTCCGGCCGGCATCGATCTTGGCGTTCGTCGAGAAGAACATTGAGAGGGTGGAAAAAACATGTCCTGGATGTAGGCTTCAGTTAGGAGAATTCACAGGAGAAAGGAATCAAGATAATGGTCAACCTATGCGACGTACCGGTCCGACGAACTCGCAAGATCTTGAAAAAGACGTCGAGGGCACAGACAATAGAGAGGTCCTCTGAGAAAAATTCATGAACCAAAGTGAAGATGACGAACAAGGGACGCACACTGCTCTTCTCGGTTCGTACTGGTATAGGCTGAGGAGGGAGATCGGGAGAGCTATGTCGATGGATGGCATTCGGGATACCGGTTATATTGGGGAGATTAAGACAATATAATGGAGGGATAGTTCTCTGAATGGATTCTACACATAATTTGGCATAACTTTCATGTTTAACTCAACAAGAAACGGTAGATGGAATTGATGGGCAATTGAAGAAGAGGTAACAGCCATGAAACCATTACGTGCGTGCAGCCTAAGCTCGCTCAAGGACGAAGATGACCGATCGGCCTAGATGGACCAGGCGGCCGGGTGGGGCTAGCTGGGCTGGGGGCGGCCTGGGCGCTGGGCTGGGGGAGGCTGCTGGGCCGGGGCGGCAGCTGGGCCGTTCGGCCTGGTTCGGCTGGCGCGCCCTTTTTTTTTACCAGGAAATGAAAATACATTTTTGGAGGATCAAAATAATCGGAAAAATGCAAATGAGGTACCGTTGGATTCGTTATGAAAAATAATTTAATATGAGACTAAATTTGGGATACAAATATAAACTTTATAAAATCAAAATTTGACATACATGTCTATGTGGCTATAGTGCCTTTTTAGTGTTAAAATATTTTCTCAAAATAATGATTTTATAATTTTCAAAACCCCCGAATAAAATAGGGTATTGTTGGAAAATATTTTGGAACCCAAGGTTTATGAAATCTCCGCTTTTAGAAAAGTGTTTTAACTAATACACCAAAGTTTAAATTCCCTATGGAATTTCAATAAAGACAAACAATCAAGCATATATTTTATTTTTATTTCACATTTCAAAATTTGGAATACACCTTAAAACAAGATGAATATTTGTAGCGACCTTAAAACAAGATGCTCTGTGCGAGTGGTTAAGGAAAATATTCATTTCAAAATGTAGCGACCTCACCCGGTAGGAAAACAAAATGAAGTTTTCCTACAAATATTTTGGATATGTCCTTTCACTCTTGTAATATTTTGTCCTATTTTGGAAATTTAAAAGGTGAGGTCGCTACAGTACTTCACCTTTTAAATATTTTGCAAAATATCCAAATTTTACAAAGGTATGAGCACAATAAAAATTTGAGTCAATAAAGATAATATTTTGTGGCACCTTAAATCCACAGTATTTTTGGATATATCCTATTATATAGGGAGTTATTTGGGACGATTGAATATTTCTGCATTTCAAAATTTCTGTGCATTTTGATAATGATAAGCATTTTGGAAAATTTTAGGATATATCTCCTCTAATGAAGTTTATGAGAAGTTTGGTGTGAAGGAAGTTTTCAAGGGTCAAGAGAGGAGGATGATATATGATCAAGAAGAGTGAAAAGTCAAAGCTTGGGGATGCCCCGTGGTTCATCCCTGCATATTTCAAGAAGACTCAAGCGTCTAAGCTTGGGGATGCCCAAGGCATCCCCTTCTTCATCAACTTATCAGGTTTTTCTATTGAAACTATATTTTTATTCGGTCACATCATATGTGCTTTACTTGGAGCGTCTGTGTGCTTTTATTTTTGTTTTGTTTGAATAAAGATGGATCCTAGCAATCCTTGTTTGGGAGAGAGACACGCTCCGCTTTTTCATATGAACACTTGTTCTTCGTTTTACTTTTAATGTTCAATGAATAAAAGTTGGAAGCTACAATATTTATCTTTATTTGGTTGGGAAAAGAAAATGCCTCATATGTCTTGAATAATTTGATACTTGGCAATTGTTTTGAGCTCTCAAGTAGATCATAAGTTTTTGCATGTAGTTTAAACCTATTAGTGGAGAACTACCGTAAAGCTTGTTAAAATTGGTTTGCATAATTGATCTCTCTTAAGGTCTAGATATTTTCTGGTAAAAGTGTTTGAGCAACAAGGAAGACAGTGTAGAGTATTATAATGCTTGCAATATGTTCTTATGTAAGTTTTGCTGTACCGGTTCATACTTGTGTTTGCTTCAAACAACCTTGCTGGCCTAAACCTTGTACTGAGAGGGAATACTTCTCGTGCATCCAAAAACCTTGAGCCAAAACCTATGCCATTTGTGTCCACCATACCTACCTACTATGTGGTATTTCCTGCCATTCCAAAGTAAATTGCTTGAGTGCTACCTTTAAATAATTCAAAATGCTTCTCAATTTGTGTTAATGTTTCATAGCTCATGAGGAAGTATGTGGTGTTTAGCTTTCAACCTTGTCATTTACTTTTGACGGACTCTCATATGGACTAGTGGCACATCCGCTTATCCAATAATTTTGCAAAAAGAGCTGGCAATGGGATTCCCAGTCCCGAATTAATTAATTTAAATAGACACTCCTCCATGGTTTGTGATTGTTGGACGGCACCCGAAGGATTCGGTTAGCCATGGCTTGTGTAAGCAAAGGTTGGGGGGAGTGTCATCATCATAATAAAACTTAAATAAAAAGGCACTCCTTCATGGTATGTGATTGTTGGCAGGCACCCGAGGATTCGGTTAGCCATGGTTTGTGAAAGAAAGGTTGGAAGGAGTGCCACCCAAAAATAAATAAAATGGGAGCCGCTCTTGTGAGTCCGGTTGATGAGGTAGTTAGTGTACCCACTACCATTCGTTGACAACAACAAACACCTCTCAAAATTTTACTTTTATGCTCTCTTTATGTTTTCAAAACCAAAGCTCTAGCACAAATATAGCAATCGATGCTTCCCTCGTAGAAGGGCCATTCTTTTACTTTTATGTTGAGTCTTACCTAATTCCTTCCACCTTAGAAGCAAACACTTGTGTCAACTGTGCATTGATTCTTACATACTTGCATATTTGCATTCATCATATTACTCTATGTTGACAATATCCATGAGATATACATGTTGAAAGTTGAAAGCAACCGCTGAAACTTATATCCTCCTTTGTGTTGCTTCGATGCCTTTACTATGAACTTATTGCTTTATGAGTTAACTCTTGTGCAAGACTTTTGATGCTTGTCTTGAAAGTACTCTCCATGAAAAGTTTTGCTATATGTTATCTACTTGTTAGCAACTATAGATCATTGCCTTGAGTCACTTCATTCATTTCATATGCTTTGTAATAGTATGATCAAGGTTATGTAAGTAGCATGTCACTACAGAAATTATTCTTTTTATCGTTTACCTGACGGCAGAACTAAGCTTGGGGATGCGATACGTCCCCGTATCCATAATTTCTGTCGTTCCATGCTTGTTTTATGACAATACTTACATGTTTTGCTTGCACTTTATGATGTTTTTATGCGTTTTCCGAACTAACCTATTAACAAGATGCCACAGTGCTAGCTCTGTTTTCTTTGTTTTTGGTTCCAGAAAGGCTGTTGGGCAATATTCTCGAATTGGACGAAATCAACGCCAAAGATCTTATTTTTCCCGGAGGCTCCAACACCGAAGGGGAGACGGAGAGGAGGCCCAGGGCCCCCACACCATAGGGCGCGCGGGCCCCCGCCGCGGCCTATGAGGAGCGCTGGTGCCCTCCACGCCGCCTCTTCGCCTATTTAACCCCTTTCGACCTAAAAACACCGTACCACTTGACGAAACTCAGAAAGACTCCGGGGGCACCGCCGCCATCGCGAACTCCAATTCGGGGACAAGTCTCTGTCCCGGCACCCGCCGGACGGGAAGTGCCCCGGAAGCCATCTCCATCAACGCCATCGCCTCCATCATGCTCCGTGAGTAGTTCCCCCATGGACTACGGGTTCTAGCTGTAGCTAGTTGGTATTCTTTCCCCCATGTACTTCAATACAATGATCTCATGAGCTGCCTTACATGATTGAGATTCATCTGATGTAATCGGTGTTGTGTTTGTCGGGATCCGATGGATTGTTACATTATGATTGTCTATCTACAAAGTTTATGAAGTTATTGTTGCTGCAATCTTGTTATGCTTAATGCTTGTCACTAGGGCCCGAGTGATGATCTTAGATTTGAGCTCTATACTTATTGCTTAGATTGTATCTACAAGTTGTATGCACATGTCACTGTCCGGAACCAATGGCCCCGAAGTGACAGAAATTGGGACAACCGGAGGGGATGGTAGTGACGTGAGGATCACATGTTTTCACGGAGTGTTAATGCTTTGCTCCGGTGCTCTATTAAAAGGAGTACCTTAATATCCAGTAGTTTCCCTTGAGGCCTGCCACCGGCTGGTAGGACAAAAGATGTTGTACAAGTTTCTCATTGCGAGCACGTACGACTAAATATGGAAAACATGCCTACATGATTAATGAATTGATGTTCTTTCTTAATGCCTTATCAATCCTATCAATTGCCCAACTGTAATTTGTTCACCCAACACTTGTTATTGGAGAGTTACCACTAGTGTAGATAGCTGGGAACCCCGGTCCATCGTTCATCATCATATACTCGTTCTACATGTCAACTATTTTGGTGCCATTGCTCTCATATTGCTATTACTTGCTGTTACTTTTACTTGCTCTCATATTATTGCTACTTTCACATCACCTACTAGTGCTTTTCCAGGTGCAATGAATTGACAACTCAGTTGTTAAGGCTTATTTGTATTCTTTACCTCCCCTTGTGTCGAATCAATAAATTTGGGTTTTACTTCCCTCGAAGACTGTTGCGATCCCCTATACTTGTGGGTCATCACTTACGTGTGGTGCCCATGCGTGAGGTCCCACACTTCAGTGAGCACAAGTCACGTGCAGTAGGTACGCAAGCTCCCAGCCATCTTCTTTGTCAAGAGAATACGCATCAGGATGCGTATTGGAAGTCTGTGGGTCCTTCTGGATCCTTCGGTTGTCCCTCTCACAAAAAAAACAAATCTCTCTCATTCTCGGCCTCGCTCGACTCGCTCGCTCGCTCGCACCTCCTGCTCACCGACAAAACCTGCACAACATCAACATCATCACCCGAAAAGGGAGACACCATAATGCACTCCCTTCTTCACTCCTTCCGAGTGATCCCTCTTCCTTCGAGTTTCACTCGACGGGCAAACACACATGTGCTGCATAGTAATAATAAAAAGTAGAAAAATCGACCTACGAATCTATGATTAAATAGGTTAATCTAGGGTTTTGCCCACTACTACAGATCAAGTTCAAAAATATCCAACTACTGGTTCGATTTTGGGCTACTAATGTGCGTTGGTTTTTTATTTTTATTTTTTCTGAATGTTTATGCCCATTTGAATCTTGGTCAAATCCTATGTTTGACCAAGATTTAAACACGCATAAACATGAAAATGAAAAGGTAAGCTTCGATCCTTTTTAGTCACTCTAAAATTAAGCTTTTGGGATGTTTTTGAAATTTCCATGTTTGAAACCCAAAACCACTTATCTTCATGCCTGACTTCATAAGACAGAGTTAAGGGTTAAGGGGTAGATACATGCTTTTTCTATTTTGAATATGTCTACACCTTGTTCATCAACTTGAAGGCTTACTATATATATGACATAAGAAGGCTATGTGCTTTAGTTTTTCATTTTTTTATGTTTTTTGAATTTTTATGCCCATTTGAATCTTGGTCAAATCCTAGGTTTGACCAAGATTTAAACAAGATTAAAACATGAAAATGAAAAGGTAAGCCTGAATCCTTCTTAATTAGTCACTCTAAAATGAAGCTTTGGGGGGGTCTAGAAATTTCAATGTTTGAAACCCAAAACCACTTCTCTTCATGTTTGACTTCATAAGACAGATCGAGTTTAGGGTTAGGGACATGGTAGATACATGATTTTTCTTGTTTTAATATGTCTAGACCATGTTTATCAACTTGAATGCTCATTATATGACATAAGAAGACTATATGTGTGTTGGTCAAATCCTATGTTTGACCAAGATTTAAACAAGCATAAATCCTGAAAATGAAAAGGTAATTAAGCTTGGATCCTTCTTATTCACTCTAAAATTAAGCTTTTGGCGGGAAGTTTTTGAAATTTCCATGTTTGAAACCCAAAACCACTTCTCTTCATGCTTGACTTCATAAGACATAGTTAAGGGCTAGGGGTAGATACATGCTTTTTCTGTTTTGAATATGTCTAGACCTTGTTCATATCGATCAACTTGAATGCTTACTATATATATATGACATAAGAAGGCTATGTGCTTTGGTTTTCATTTTTTGATTTTTTCTGAATGTTTATGCCCATTTGAATCTTGGTTAAGTCCTAGGTTTGACCAAGATTTTAGCAAGTTTAAAACACATGAAAATGAAAAGGCAAGCCTGGATCCTTCTTAGTCATTCTAAAATGAAGCTTTTGGGGGTTCGATCTTGAAATCTCAATATAATGTTTGTAACCCAAAACCACTTCTCTTCATGCTTGACTTCATAAGACAGAGTTAAGGGTTAGGGGTAGATCGATACATGCTTTTTCTGTTTTGAATATGTCTAGACCTTGTTGATCTATATATGACATAAGAAGGCTATGTGCTTTGGTTTTCATTTTCTGGTTTTTTTGAATTTTATGCCCATTTGAATCTTGGTTGAATACTAGCTAGGTTTGACTAAGATTTAAACAATTTTAAAACATGAAAATGAAAAGGCAAGCATGGATCTTTTTTAGTCACTCTAAAATGAAGCTTTTGGGAGGTTCTTGAAATTTCCATGTTTGAAACCAATAAGACTTCTCTTCATGCTAATAGACTTCATAAGATCGACCGACTTTATGGTTAGGGGGTAGATACATGATTTTTCTGTTTTGAATATGCCTAGAACTTGTTCATCAATTTGAAATTTCCATGTTTGAAACCCAAAACCACTTCTCTTCATGCTTGACTCCATAATACAGAGTTTAAGGTTAGGGCAAGGGTAGATACATGATTTTTCTAGTTTGAATATGTCTAGACCATGTTTATCAACTTGAGTGCTCATGCATTATATGACATAAAAAGGCTATGTGCGTTTTTTTATTTTTTATACCCATTTGAATCTCGTTCAAATCCTAGTTTTGACCAGGATTTAAACAAGTTTATAACATGAAAATGAAAAGGTAAGCCTGTATCCTTCTTAGTCACTCTAAAATGAAGCTTTTGGGAGTTTTTGAAATTTCCATGTTTGAAACCCAAAACCATTTCTCTTCATGCTTGACTTCATAAGATAAAGTTTAGGGTTAGGTGTAGATACATGATTTGACTGGTTTGAATATGTCTAGACATTGTTTATCAACTTCAATTCTTACTATATGACATAAGAAGACTATGTGCTTTGGTTTTTCATTTTTTTGATTTTTTCTGAATGTTTATGCCCATTTGAATCTAAAGGTGAGAGAACACGTTAAAGGTTATTCTAACAAAGGTCATGCTTGGAATCTTACCTATGTATTATTGTACATCACAAATGTGAAATGAAAATATGTGCATCTCTATAAACCATAAACCCTAACCCTAACTATATAGAAAAAGATGAACAATCCACGCTTTTTGATTGCCTTTTTTGATCCACCTTTGGCTGGATTTCAAATTGGGGGGGGGGGGGGGAGGGGACGAGTGTGTTTCTTTGGATGCCTCTCTCGTATTTGCTTGTTTTTGGGGTTCACAAAAAATCAGGGTAGCATCATGCCCACCCCCTCCCTTCACGCGCGGAAAAAGTGTTAGGCGAGTAGTAAAATGGCATATATGACCAACAAGTTTAAAGTAAAATTTCGAATATAACCAGAATTTACCAATTGATAGATGAGTTAACTTGGCTTCATGGAAAAAATAATGTCATGTAAATGAGTTAACTTGGCTTTCCTACCCTTGAATCCATAGGAAACTTTGTACTAATACAATATAATGATCACCTGAGTTATTACACCAACAGGTCTGTCACTTATGTGTGGTTCCCATGCGTGAGGTCCCACACTTCAGTGAGCACAAGTCATGTGCGGTAGGTAGGCAAACTCCCATCTTCTTTGTCAAGAGAAGACGCATCAAGACTCTCTCTCTCTCTCTCTCTCTCTCTCTCTCTCTCCAGTTATCCACCTCTAAAATCGATGCATATGAAGCTACATATATATTCTTGGTCATAGTCCCCTTATCTAAAGAGGATGGATGCATGACTTCACGTCGTCGTCGCTTTCATCGTCAGTATCATCGTCGTCCGAGTAGTAGTACTTCCTGCACATTGTTCCGTCGAACACCTTCACTGTGAGCACATCATCGCCTTCATATTTGAAGTGTACGAGCCGAAATCCACACCGTGCGCGATGGCGAAATTCTCCCATCCCTTGTCGAGGTACATCCGGCCTTGTCCGTCAAATAGGACCTCCACGGTCCAGAGACGAGGACCGCAGTCAGCTGCTCGCAGATACACCTTAGCTGGCTCCTGGCCGTCAAGATAGTCTGCAAACTTTTTTGGGAGAGTCTGCAAAGAGATCGTTTGAAATTAAATGTTTTTTAGAACATGCCCATAATTAATCACATGCATCATATATGTGGGAACGCGTACGTACCTTCTTGACCAAAGGGTCTTCATAGATGACGATGAAGAACTCCTCTATGATCAAAGACAGTGTTGACGGTGGTGGTGGCAATGATGATGATCCATCACCCCGGCCGCCCCTTCCCCTTCCCTTTCCCCTTCCCCTTCCCCTTCTGGTCGGTGTCCGAGACGTGGACGCCATGGCAATGGGTCAAGTGTATGTGAACGAAGAAGAGAGAGGCAGAACCTATTGACACAAGGGATGGCCGTTGTGGTTGTTTATAAGGAAGAGATGACCGTTGTAGGGGTTTACACAATAAATTAAGGAGGAGGTGACCGTTGTGGGGGTTTTACACAATAAATTAAGGAGGAGATGGCCGTTGTGGGATAGAGATCAGGTGACATGCACCTTTTGCATGTCCCGTGGGACATGCGGCCTAAATCCAAATTTAAACATTGCCAAAAAATCTGAAAAAATCATGCATGTTCAAAACACATATTAAGATAACCCCTAAAAATTTCAGATCAAAATTCGAAACATACATCGAGAAAGAGAGAAATCTAAGTTTCTCTGTACACTATTCACATCTGAGTTTCTCTTTTTTGTTTCTCGATGTATGTTTCGAATTTTGATATGAAAATTTTAGGGGTTATCTTAATATGTGCTGTGAACATGCATGATTTTTCCAGATTTTTTCGCAATGTTTAAATTTTAATTTAGACTGACATGCAAAAGGTGCATGTCACCTAATCTGTGTCCGCCGTTGTGGGGGTTTATATCTCAACAAAAAAGTAATGCAGACTATCTTGACGGAAATGGAACTTCGTGATATAGTTTATCATTTTTACCGTGAAAAGTAATGCCTAAAATAAATGGTAATTCGTGATAGTTTATCATTTTCGAGTGGGGTACATAAGATACGGGCCGGTCAAAATGGCGCCTCTACATTTTAAAGATAAACTAGGCCATATTTTAGTGCCAATTCCCAACTCTTTACGATTTTTAGTGTTTTTAGCCAGTTTCACACATTTAAATGACTATATGCTGATTTATTGGAAGTAATTCAAATCTGAAATGTAGGTGTGTTATAACTTGGTCATAGAAATCCCCCAAAATCATTTTCAGATTCATATTACTTACACTATATACATAAACCAGTGATAGTACTAAAATATTCAACCCCTTTGAATGGATAATCATGTCGACCATTTTGATCTGGTTTTGAAATAAAAAAATGAAACCCTTCCGAATTGAGTGCTCATATATAGGTGTACTAGTGGACATGAAAAATAAGAAACCCGTGATAGGGTAATAAAAAACATTTTTTCTTCACAAAATGGACTATCGTGTATGAAGATTCATGGGTTTCAAGCCGAATAATATATATAGTTATATATGGCCATATTTGTGACATATTTTATTATAATTAATGTGCCTAAATTGGGCATGGTGGTGCATCTAGCCAGTCCCAACAATGATTTAAAAGTTTGCCTTGGTTCTCGTAGTAACATGTGCACGTGGGAAATTGAAGAAGCTAGGCAAACTCCAACATATATGAATGGTGAGAGAACATGTTAAATGTTATTCTAACAAAAGTCATGCTTGTTTAATTTCTTACTTATGTAGTATTGTACATCACAAGCGTGAAATCAAAATATGTGCATCATCTCTATAAACCCTAACCCCTAACCCTAAACACTTATAAATCTATATATCACTACAACAAAAAATCAGTCATGGGATTCAAAGGTTTGCCATTGTTTTCTTGTAGTACTTAATACAATGCTCACACACTTTTGGGAAGTGAGTGGAACTTGTACTCAAACACACATGTGGTGCCGAAAACTGTGCATGGTTCTTCTAAAAGAGGATATACAAGTGTGTATATATATGCCACGTTCATTTGGTATTGTCATATATATATATATATACCAGCACTATTCTGCAACCAGTTGCAGAATAATATTCTGAGCACCGACTTGTACTTCCCTGGACACAAGGTTGTACTTCCCGGATAACAGGGTTCAACTTTCTGTCGAACTTACCTGAACTTCCCATTTTCTTCAGAGCTACTGATTCTACTTCGTGTTTCTCAACCACTTGTCGAAACTACGCAAATGATATACCGTTGGATAGATAATGAAAAACCGCAACTTTTTCATGTTCACACTTTTCACAGATTTTGCACGGTTTAAATTTAATTTTGAAAATACGAAAACGCTTCTATATGGCCAGAAAACGAACTTTTAGTTCGATTTTTGAATCGCTTATCGAAACTGTGCAAATGATATACCGTTGGAAACATAATGAAATTACGCAACTTTTTCATGTTTTAAGTTTTTCCAAAATCCTCACAGTTTTTGAACAATTTTGAAAATACCGAAATTCGGACGTACTCAAAAACGAGCGGACAGTAATTTGGATGAATTTTTTCAACCGTTTGTCGGAATGATGCAAATGATATGGCGTTGGAAAGCTATGGACTAGGCGCAACTTTCTTATTCCAATTGTTTTCTCTAATTCCTTACAGTTTAATAGAATAACACGAATTACTGTCCGCCCGTTTTATGCGATGGGCACCGAATGATTTCCCCGCGATTTCCATTCGGAATATTTAAACAATGGAAATGATATACTGTTGGAAAGCTGTCAAAATGGCGCATCTTTTTTGTATTTACCATTTTTGTCAAATCCGAATGGTTTAAAACTAATTTTAGAAGTTTTGAAATCATGTTTCCGGCATATTTTGTGGGATAATGATTTAAATTTAATGGATTAGATCCATTTATTTGTTGTAAAATGTTGTAGGTAATGAAATTAGACATATAGTCTACCATATAAAGCTTTTGGTGACAATGATTGAAGTGGTTAGTGATCAAATCGATGAGATTTGCACAATAGATTTGCGCCCCGTAAAAACAGAGCGTTGAACTTCACTCGACGTGAACTTGTACTTCTAGGGAAATGCGGTTGTACTTCTCGGCGCGGTTTCACGGAAGTGTTCAGTAAAATGACTGTAATTTATGTAATTACCGCTTGTACTTCCTGTTGTCTCCGCTTGTACTTCTCGGAATCACTGCTCGCACTTCCTCGCAGATGACGGAATTATTTTGTTTTTCTACATTTAGACTTCGCCGGGTTTCTTGTCCTTCCTATATTAAGTGGGTGTATTGCTCGTGTCGAATGGTTGTACTTCTCATTGTCAAGTATATGAACTTCCTTACGGGTGATGGGATTATTATTGTTTTTTTGCTGTGTGAACTTATGTGAGGGTATTTTCTTTAACACTTTTAATTCACGTAATTACCTCTTGTACTTCCTGTTTTCTCCGCCTGCACTTCTCGGAATCACTGCTCGTACTTCCTCGCAGATGACGGAATTATTTAGTTTTTTCTACATTTGAATTTTGTCGGTTTTCTTGTTCTTCCTATATTAAGTGGTTGTACTACTCGCGTCGAATGGTTGTACTTCTCGTTACCGCTTGTACATCAATCATGGGATTATTTTGGACACTTTGTGCATCCCTAGTTACCTCTTGTACTTCGTGTATAGGCGCTTGTACTTTTCGGAAGCACTTCTTGTACTTCTCTGTGGATTACGTGATTATTTTTTTCTGCATTTGTTTTTAGTCAGTTTTCTCGTATTTCCTATCTTAACTGGGTGCACTTCTCGCACCGAATGGTTGTACTTCTCGGCCTCAAGTATTTGAACTTCCCTGCGGACGACGGGATTCTTTTGTTTTTTGTACATTTTGGTTTTCTTGTACTTCTTATATTAAGTGGGTGTCTTGGTCGTGCCGAATGGGTGTACCTCTCAGCGTTAAGTATTCCTCGACGTGTACTATGTGTTCTTCACGTTGATTTTTTTATCTTCACTTTACGTTGCCCATGTACTTCCGGAGAGCGAAGTTGTGTACTTTCCGATATTGCCTTGTGTACTTCTTGGTGAATGTTTTTGTAATTACCTTCTGGTACATCCGAACAGGGTGTGTACTTCCCAGCTAGCAGGTTTGATCTTCCGGATATTTACTAAGTGTGCTTCTCGGCGGAACTTTTTTTAAGGATGTTTCAAACCAAATGGCTAAATTTTTGTGATTTTGTTTATGTTGTACTTCCCAAAACATTCATGGGGCAGTGCTCCAAGAAAAACAAGTGGGCAGAGAGTGCTCTTGAAGCTTCAAGGGGCGGTGGTGCTTGAGATATTTCACCACCGCTGAGATTTATACTGCCGTTGTTTGTGTATTTCTTTGTAAGTACCATTTTTGACTGTGCGTCTACACTTGTTTATTCTTTTTTAAATACTTTGTAAGTACTGTTTTTGACTATGACGCACTTGTTTCTTCTTTTCTAAATACCGAAATAGCAAAAGCAGAAAATTTGGATTAAATCTCATAAACATATGAGCGAACATGCACATGGCATGTTTTGTTCTTTTTACAGGCTACAATCATGTGGTGGACAAACTCACCATAGCAAGTCAGAGAGTAGGAGGAAATGGCTGGCCAGCGCATTGACCACCAAATCTAGCGAGCCGGCTGGTACGCTGCTGCATCGCTAGAGAAATAACAAGATCAAAATAAAGAGCAGCAAGCCAGCAACTGCGCTGGTCCAATACGTGCACTGCATGTAGCTAAACTGATGTATTGCCGACTAATAACAATCATGTATACTGCCTTCAGAGACAGAGAAAAGACAGAGAAAAACGTGGACGTTTCCATTTCTGCTCTCGCCTAGTTTCTGTTCTCACATACAAACTCAACAATGTAAGGCAGCGATACATGTTCACTAAAATTCAAAATCACCTACACTTCAATTCACCACCAATTGCACTGCATCTGTTAATAAATCTGTACTGCCGTGGATAAAAGCTGATGCTGCTACAGTGCTACTCGAGCCAGAGAGCATCGGCAGGAGGTCCGCCGCTGTCGAGGAGGCTTGTCGAGCAGAACGGAGCCGGCAGGGAAGTCGTCCTGTTCCGGAAGGCCGCAGTGAAGGGGGCCGGCGGCAAGGCTTGGGCCGTCGACGGTGAAGGCGGGCTGGCGCTGGTAGGAGGGGGCGGCGGTGGTTATTGGAGCAGGGGCGGCGGTGGTTATTGGAGCAGGGGCGGCGATGGTTATTGGGGCAGGGGCGGCGGCGGTTATTGGCAGGGCGGCGGCGGTTGCTCGGGGAGGCGGGACGACCGGCGGCGGCGCGGACGTCCATAAGGCGGCGGCGCTGGGGGCCTCTGGCTGCGGCGCACGCGGGGCCCTCTAGCTGTGGCGGCGTGGGCGCCCTCTGGCTGCGGCGCCGCGGGGCCGTCTAGCTGCGGCGGCGGCGCGGGGCCGTCTGGCAGGGCGGCGCGGGGGCAGCGCCCGGAGGCTGGTGGGAGGTTGGGGACGGGTTTGTTGCCTCTTTTTCCTCCAACCGCACCCATATAGGAGAAAGATGCTCAAAATAATATTTTGAGCACTGGTTTCAGAATAGTGCGACCCTATATATATATATATATATATATATTAGAAACGTTGGATGTGATCTTGTGATTCGTGCTGCCGTTGAATTCCGTTAGTGGTATCCGTTTGGGGCAAACCGTGGCCGTTCAAAACGGCAAAAGGAGAACCGTGCCGTAGAGAAACTGCAAAAAAGAAGTGGCCTCATGCCCGTTCAAAACCTCAAAACGCTGAACCGTGCCATGCTAAAACTGTCAGATCGAAGTGGCCGTGCCGTGTAAAATCTGCAAAAAAGAAGTTATTTGGCAGTTCAAAATAGAACCGTGCCGTGCGCAAACTGTTAAAAAAGAATGTTTTTTCGTGACTCCTTCGCGACAGGCCACCGCACCTTCTGAATTGGAAGGAAAAAAATAAAGGAGAACACAAGGACCGTGGCAGACCACTTCGCTGCTCTTCTTAATAGAAACGTGAATTATTTTCGTTCACATTCACATTCAAAATTTGCACAGTATTTGTCTCCAAATAAAACAAACTAATTCCTGTTAGTTGTAATCCTGCACATTTGGGCCAATTTTTTCGAAGCCAGATCAAATATGAGTTTTTTTTCTTAAAATAACAGGTCAAAGCAAATAAGTTTAATTCGAGATTTAAAGTGAGAATATGAAAAAAAAAATCACGAATTATGATAATTCATTCAAATAAAAAAAGAAGAAACCGACGGACAGACCACCCCACCGTGCCAATTCCAAATTAAAGAAAAAAGAAGAGGAATCCCACGGTACACCACCGCAGATTGCTCGTTCACATGAAAAGAAATCGTTCTTCTGTTCTTGGTCGATGAAAGAAAAGGAAGAATGGGGGCTTGTCCTCCGTCGTGACCGTCTTCCCCATCCTCGATGTGCGCGGTCACCGGCGGTCCTTCCTTCTCCAGAACCTGACGCGCGCGATCGCCGGTGGTCCTTCCTTCTCCGACACCATCCTCGACGCGCGTGGTCGCCAGCGGTCCTTACTTCTCATGCACCGTCCAGGACGCGCTCGGGTAATGCGGCCGGGAAGTCCACGGAGCGGCCGCGGAGGAGGCCCCCGGCTAGCGGCGCGCATGGGATGCGCACCCTCGCATCTCTGCACCTGAAGAATCTCCTACCGCATCAAATGTCTACCACCTAGAAAAATCTGCAGGAAACTAATTTTATTGGGAGAAAGAAGAGAGAAACGGGATCTGCCTCTGAATGCATTGGAAATAAAAAGATATAAGACCAAATTTGATCTGAATCGGGAACACACCATGTACAAAACAATCTGCACGGACCAGATTCCCTCAAAGCTGTGAAGCACGAGACCGAACATAAAAATATGTGAACCAAATCAGATCGAAATAAAAAGCAAACAACCAATCGATCAACAGGTTGCCCATGGCCCCGGCCGGTGGAACGGCAGTCCCCCGTCGAGCCGTCTCCCGTCGTGGCCCATTGCTCCGTCCTCGATGCGCGCGGTCGCCGGCGGTTGTTCCTTCTCCGGCACCGTCCTCGACACGAGCCGTCGCTGGCGTTTGTTCGTTCTCCGGCACCGTGCTTCCAGAAAAAATCCTTGACGCGCGCAGCACACAGAAAAAAGCAAGCATTTGCCCCGGCAAACAAGGTAGATTCCAAAAGGAGCCCTGCCTGTTCAGTCAAAATCTAGCAAATACATACTTTGATCGATGCTTTGAAACTAACAAACCACCAGCCCCTGCTTAACTTTGAAACTGACAAAAAGAACATGGACATGATTCCCGCAAACGGGTTGAGCAAATCCACACCAGAAAAAAAGATGTGAAGCAAATTAGATCTGAACAAATCAAACGGCCGGCCGGCAGCCCATTTGCTCCTGCACGGTGCACGCAACAAAGCACCTCAATCTCGACCGCCCCGCGGAACGAGCGGACGGCTGCTCCGCCTCTGCCCAAATACCCCCGCGCCGTGAGGAGCGGAGCAGGGCCGCCGCGCCATGGAGGGAGCTGGGCAGGGCCGTCGGGCCGCCGGGCCGTGGAGGGAGGGACACGGGGATGAGCGGCTGCCCCATGGATGGAGCTGGGGTGGGCGGCGCGTGGTGTGGTGAGAAGTTGAAAATGAGAGTGGAGGAGACGAGATAAGGAGAGAGAGGATAGGGACAAGGTGGAGGACGCTCGGCTGGTCGGTGGTGCGCGGCGATGGACGGTAACGCCGTCAGTTTAGATGTAGGGCTAAAAATGCACTATAGGAAGATTTGATGGTTGGATGGGGGTGCATAGCTACACACCATGGTAGCCCACTATTTCCCATATATATATATATATATATATATATATATATATATATATATATATATATATATATATATATAGAGGTAGTATGTAAACCACAAATGATATGACTCAATATTCATGCTTTGTTTCGAGCTTTTTTATATCGAGCCCCACAATAACTTTGGCATGTTCTGAAATTGATGTCGATCAATCTCATGACGCTCATCCTTGTTTTGTGCTAGCTGGTTGGACGAAGGGGCTCGTGTGGTTAGAGCATCTCCACTCGTCCCCCCGAACAGGCCCCCGGCGAGCGTTTTTTTCATCCGGACGGCCTAAATCGGCCCAGTCGCGCCCCCGGTTCCTCGTTTTCGTCCGGATTAGGCCTTTCATCCGTCCGGGGAGCCCAGGCCATCCTCGGCCCCCCGGGGAGCACTCGGGGACTCCGGATGAGAGAAAATCGCGGGAAACGTTTGCTGGCCCCGACCTGTCGGCGACAATGGCATGGGTTTCTTCGGCAATACCCTCGTCTTCCCGATCTACGGCAGTACCCTTGTCTTCCCGATCTACGGCAAGACCATCGTCGAACTCAAGATTTGAACTCTCAACATAGTCAAATTATATATAGTTCGAATAAACATAATTATATATAGTTCGAATAAACATAAAAATTACATATAAAAACTTAAAAACAAACTTAAACTACTACTTCTTCCTAGATGGCCCCGCCTCATCGTCGTGGCGGCGGCGCTTCCGGCTCGTCACCTCCTCGTCGGAGGAAGGTGAGTCCTTCGCCTCTGCGTCGTCCTCCTCCTCCGCCTGCTCCTCGGCTTCTTCCTCGGCCTGCTCCTCGGCCGGCTCCTCGGGCTGCTCCTCGGGCGGCTCCACGGCCGGCTCCACGGCCTGCTCCTCGGCCTCTTCGTCCTCCTCCTCGTCGTCATCCCATTCGTCCTCGCTGGATGGCGGGGGGGAATCGTCGCTGCTGGACGAAGCAGCTCGATCCCACCAATGGCGCCATCCTGGCGGCTTCCCCTCGCTGTCGTTGTCCGATGGCCAAGACCAGTCGCTCATGGTTGACAGAAGATGGAGGAGAGAATAGATGAATGGCGTCGGCCGTTCGAAACCGTATATGTAGTTCTCTCGACGAAGAGAGCGGCGGTTGCTCTTCCTCGGAGTTCATGCTCCATTACGGCGGTTGTCGCTTCGAGGCGACTTCGACCGTTCCCGACGACGCGTTTGGGCTCTCCAGACCACTTCGCGGACCATTACGACGGTTCAAAGCGACGAGGGCACTCCGACGGTTGCCCTTCCCGGCGGCACCGTTGCTATGCACGCGGTGGGTCAAGGCGACCATGGGCTCGCCACTGGGAAAATGGGCCTCCCCAGGCCAAAAAATACATCCATCCGGCGCTAAATAGCGCCGGATTTCGGCCTGGAGAGCCCCAACGGCTGGGGATGCTCTTAGCCATTATATCTCTTGTACCATGGCTCCAGACATTCGGGTCACACACCTCTGTATTTTTTTCCAGGTATTTGTTTGATATGTACTTCATCTATGCACTGTTCAAATTTGCATTTAAGCAATTTAGCCCCCAAAAATGGTACATATATGGATTCACATTGAGATAATTCATGAAACTTTTGAAATGGCCATCTAGTGTCATGTTTCCCCACAAATGAGAATTGGATTAATTGGTGGCAGACAAGTAAAAGCACATTTATGCGCGACAACCCAAAATGCACAAGTAAAATCTCTCTTTTCTAAAACATTGGTATGGCATGTCTGCTATTTTCCCTAGCTATATAGAAAAAAGACGCACAATCCATGCTTTCCGATTGCCGGTTTTGAACCACCTTTGGCTTGATTTCAAATTTAGGTCAAAATCATGGGGTGGTGGTGGTGGTAGGGGACACGAGTGTGTTTCTTTTGGATGAAGCGCTCGTATTTGCAAGTTTTTTGGGGTCCCACAAATTTAGCTCGTATTTGCAAGTTTTTTGGGGTCCAACCATCCCTTCACGCGCGGAAAAGTGTTAGGCGAGTAGTAAAATGGCATGACCAACAAGTTTCAAGTAAAATTTTGAATAACCAAAATGTACCAAGTGTTAGATGAGTTAACTTGGGTTCATGAAAAAAATAATGTCATGTAAATGAGTTAACTTGGCTTTCCTACCCTTGAATCCATACGAAACTTTGTACGGAGTTCTAATACAGTATAATGATCACCCGAATTATTACACCAACAGGTCTGTCACTTACGTGTGGTTCCCATGCGTGAGGTCCCACACTTCAGTGAGCACAAGTCACGGACAATTTTTGCAAATGTTGCAAAGGATAAAAGGTGGAAGAGGGTCACACGGAAGGAGAAGAGGAAGGGAGAGCAGTCACGGCCTCGAAATGCTTCAACCTTTCCGGGAAGTGATGTTGACTGGCACGCAAGGTTTTTCAGTGTTGCAAACCTGCAGTGCGGCGATTTTGACAGAAATAACCCTTTTGGCCAAGAAAAACACGGACTGACCCTCTGAGCAATCTATTTCACTGGACTAACCTTTTTGTGTGGCTCATTCTGTGTTTTTCTTCGCCAAAAGGGTTACTTTGTCAAAATCGCCCCTGCAGTGCAGGCTACGCGCCCGTCTAATATTCTTTTTTTTCAATGACAAAAGGGGGGAGAGAGAGAGAGAGAGTCTTGACGACGTGTTTCATAAAAAGTGTGGGACCTGCATGTATGGGACCCTGCAGCCCTCTTAGGGCAGACGTGTGAGACGCAAAATATTTTTTTTAGTTTAGTAAGGCAAAAAAAATAAGCCTTGGAGGGCCGAGGCGGGGCGGCCGTCCACCATTTTTATACCTTACGCCCCTCACACCTCGTTTCATTTGTCATGTCTACCAAGGAAGAGCTCGGAGGAGAAGATGCAATCCTAGCTTCTCGACCCCCTGGCGCCCCACGCATAAATACTACTACCAGAAGTACACTGTCTCTAACAATCCTGCCTCCGAAGGGAGATCTCGGAGGAGACGATGCGGGCTCAGCGTCCCCGCCGTTGATGAGCCAGGACACAAGGGTTACTACGCCTCTTTTAATTACCTTCGTTTTGCTGCTAATACTCGGACTTATATCTGTTATCTTCCGCAGGAGAGTGTCGATATCGCCGAAGAAGATGATGTGAGGCAGATGATCAAGCTCGCAGAGAAGATGATGTAAAGGAGATGGTCAAGCTCGGAGCAGAAGATGATGTAAAGGAGATAGTCAATGTCGGAGAAGATGATGTAAAGGAGTTAGTCAATCTCGGAGAAGATGTGGTGGCATTGGAGCAACCGCGGTCGTTGGGCGAGATCCCGGAGATTCACTTACCTCGTTTGCACTGGTAATGATATGCCTGATCTGTAACATTTTGAACGTTTTTCGTCGGCTTACACATGAGCTATCTCGGCTTAGGGTCAACAAGGCCCCGGGAGCGGAACTTCCGCATCTCGGCGCCGAGAACTCCGAGTTACGCCAGAAGCGCCCTGGTGAATCGCACGCGCAGGCGCAGCACATCCGTTCGCAGGATCTCTCATCCTTCGACGTCAGGTTCCAGCGAGAGGTCGTAGAAGAAGATAAGTTGCCAGCTTCCCCGCCGTTCAAGAGGATGAAGGAGCTGAAGACGGAGGTTAATATTAGCTGACTTTGGGTTGCTGGTTTTTGGGTACTTCGAGTCACTGACATGTAGACCACTTAAGTCTGTCCTACATGTTTGTGACCACATTCGTTAATCAGCCAATTTGTGCCCTTCGTTTGCCGGTAACGCTCGATATGTTTGTTGTTACCTTTGGCAGGATCACTCCCCTTGCTTATCCTGTCGAAGGATGAAGTTGGATCTTGCCAGCATGCGGGAGGAGAACAGAGAGTTAGGGATCAAGATATTTCGGTACAGGCAGGCGGTGTCTTTCCTAGAAGTGGATGAGATCACGGCCTGTGCTCGTAGGAGTTGTGACGAGGCCATTCATCTGGGAGAACGGATCAAAGCTCAGCTTGTCTCTTTGATGGAAGTCGCAGAACGCGTGATTTTCAATGCTAGAGAGGCGCGGGAACGACTTCTGGTGGCTGAAGATCTCGCATAGCAGTTTAATCATGTGCGCTTATTAGTTGCCTACTACTTTTGTAATTATTCACAATTAAGTATGTATCAATGGCTTGCCTTTTGTGTGACGGAGGAAATTGCACATACCACCACTTGTTGGTGCAGTTTTTGCACATAACACAATTTGAGATTCTTTTTACACAAATAACCAGATTTTGACGTAAACTTTTGCACAAAAAACAACCTTACTCCATGTTTTCTTTTGTCTTCTAAAGACATGTAGGTGCTTCGAAAAATACCTCCGTTCCAATGCTTAAAGCTTAGTATATTTATCTTGAAAAGTCAAACCAAGTAAAGTTCGACCAAACTCTTAAAAGAATCTATCAGCACATATAATATTTTGTAGACACCATATGAAAATATAATTTATTTTCTATCTAATAATATTGATTTTGTATCTTGCATATTAATGCTTTTGGTAAAAACTTAGTCAAACTTAACTTAGTTTGACTTTCGAAAAATCAATTTAATCCTTAAGCTTTGGGACGGTGGATCTAGACGTGGTCTAGACGTGTTTCAACATATTGCCTTCGCATTTTCTAAACGCATGGAGTTTCTTACAAAGTTTATTTTTCGAAATATTTTCGACTTTGTATTATTTTTATTCATTTCCCCCTGGTTGTCATGTTTTCTGTCCGGCTTCCCCAACCCATCCATCCGTAACCCACATGCGCGCGTGACACGAGTAGTGGGAGACATGGTGCCCAAAGGGATAGCTTTTATTAATGGTGGCGACGGTTCCCTAGGCCAATGCTGGCGATACGTCTCATCGTCGCTAGCTGTGCCTTCCCCATGCGGCCGTATTAATGCACACCACTGCTCCTTTAGTCCTTTGCGCCTCCGCGGCTGATCAAGTAAGTTTGATCATAAAAGATGATCACATAAGCTCGATGATTACCTATAACCTAAAAATTATCTTAATTTGTAAACGAAGACATAAAATAACTAGTTGTTTGATTAGGAAAGACAAAGGAAATTTCTATTGAGATTGAGTTCATTTCATAGTTGTTATAGACACATAGCAATATTACCAAGAGATAGGATTGTAGACTGTAGAGAAAGCATTCCATAGGTATTTTGGAGGGTTCTCAATCCTTTGAATCAAGCAAACTTTATAGGAAAAATCCCTATGTGTAAAAATCCTCCTCCGTACAAGATACCTTTAGAAATCCTTTCAACCAAACAAACTCCGATTCATATTAGTAGACTATAATATGGATATATCTAGACACATTTTAGTTCAAGATTCATCCATATCATTTGACAAGTAATATGAATCGGAGTGAGTATATTAAATGGATTAGTATATATTGTTCGAAAAAATTAAGTTATATTGTACTAATAAAGAAACCATTTCTGTGGTCAAACTGATTTGACGGGACAGTAACTGCACCAGGACGTAGTGGCGTGCTATCCTAGCCGAAGTTTTACTCGGCGCATCGATGCAGCTGCTGAAGAATAAAAAAAGTCATATCCACTCCTACTCTTCACCTCCATCGTTTCCATCCTTGGCTCTCCACTTCCATCATCGTTCTCCACTCGCCAAGCGCTGCTAGCAAATTTTTTCATCCTCTAGATCTCCCATTTGCATAGCTTTCTCTCCTCACCCCTCCGCAGAACCGCAGCACTCCTCCTTCCCGCTCGACTCTCCTACAAATCTCCAATCACACATACTTGCTTCCGCCCTCTTAAATCCATCTCGTCTCCATGGCGGCATCGAACGACGACCAGCTGTATGGCGAC
The DNA here is from genome assembly GCA_030979885.1 of Lolium multiflorum. Taxonomy (NCBI): domain Eukaryota; kingdom Viridiplantae; phylum Streptophyta; class Magnoliopsida; order Poales; family Poaceae; genus Lolium; species Lolium multiflorum. The sequence continues at coordinate 213,342,519 of CM061750.1, forward strand.
TGGGGGAAGCTCACCGCCGAGCTGTTCAATCTCATTGCCCAGAGTCTGGACGTTACAGTCGACGTCCGGCTGGCCGCATGCTCCAAAACGCTGTGCCGCCATGTCGCCGACAACATGAATCTACACCATTGGGATGGACCCTGCTTGCTGATGCCCGATTCTGCCCATTGGCACTATGATGATAGTAGTGCGCACCACACGGTGTACCACGTTGTGCCCCTCGACCATCCTCGGCGCACAGCCATCCTGCCGTTCATGGACAATAGATTCTGGGTTGGCATGAACGGCGACTGGATCGCCGGCGTGGACAGTGGTGGGAACTGGTTCCTCGCGAACATCTACACGCACCAAGAAATCTCCCTACCATCGTCGGAAACTTGCAACATTTTTCGGGAGGAACGGATTGGCTTCCCCGACTTGCCTCCTGAAAGGTACATGACGTATGGGTGTGCCATGTTTTTGTTGAAGATTGTAATTTGCGAAGTGCCCACAAAAGCTGGACATTACTCAGATTACAAGCTCATCGCTCTATTCAATTCTGGACTCGCTTACCTGGCTAATGGTAGCCAGGAGTGGAGGTTATTCTCTCTTGCTAGTTGGGGTGTAGATTACAGTGACGCCATCGAGCACAACAGCTTCATTGTTGCGGTGGATGGGTGGACCGGCACCACATATTGCTGGGATCAATCACAGGCCGGTAATTCTTCAATCCATATGATATACTTCGCAATAAATTTTAATATCAAGCGCATTCATGATATATTGTAACTGAATTAACTAATTGCTCAATAAGATTTTTTTCACCTTTCAAATGACTGTGCACCATTTAATTATCCAAACCTGACTGAACCATTGCTACAAACAAATTACAGTACTATATGCAGTGCACTAATCTGTCAACCCAAACCAGATTATTGCAGTATATGAATGCATTCCTGAATTAGTTACTGCATGCTCTTGTCAGAATATGAATAAGGAGCTTAGCCCTGGCCTCTTCATCAATTGATGCATGCAAACTTTCAATTTATTTGAATATTCGATGTACTCAAAGCTTTACAATCATGGATCAGATAAGGTTGAGACATGTATCTACCATCAATGAATATGAGTGTAATTAACATACATCTCAAATGGGAACAATTTTATTTCTTCGAGTTTTTATACAAGTATAATGACTGCATCCTCCATTTGATCCTACAAATGTGAAGTTGCAGCTACTGGTATTATTGTCTTCCTGAGCCATTCAAACACTAATTTTTTGGTCTCCGTTTACAATGCAGATGCACACCTTGCCCTGCCATTCGTGATCCCATCACCGATGGAGGATCCATTTGGCAGATGGTTTTTAGCTCGATCAGCCGATGGCAAGCGCTTGATGATCATCCATGAAGATCGGTATATACGTAGCAATGATCACCTTGAGCCTGCAGAAGTTCTGCATGATGGTAATGGCCTTATCCTGCGGGAGTGTCCTGCCCCTGTCATACATATTTTTGAGAAAGATCTATCCCTGATTGGACCCAATTGGAGTCGAGTTGACAGCCTTGGCACACACTCTCTGTTCATTGGACTGAATTATCCAATGAACCTGAAGATAAATGATGGCAATGCTCCTGATGGAACAATGACTCCATTCATGAGGTCAAATTGTGTGTACATCGCGTACTATGCATTTCGGGAACCAGCATTTAGTTGTATTTGTCGTTGTAACCTGCAGCAAGGGGAAAATGAGCTCATGGGAGTTATCACCCTTCCAAAAGAAGGTTGGGGATTTCCCCGACAGGCGACAATGTGGTTTAAGCCTAGTCTGAAAAATATCCGCATGTTGATGCAACCCTAAACTGAGCCATGAATCTTTCTGGAGAAAATAATCTTTTGTACGATATATTTGCACAATTCAGTAACATGTTCCGTATCTTAATATGCTCTTCCTTTTTTCTGAATCTTATATACCTTGACCCATTTCAGTGTGTCTGTTTACTCATTTTAGTGTGTATGTAGCCCACATTGAAGTAATCTAATCTTATTTAAACGGATGGTGATGAACTCTATATTTCCATCCTTCGTAAACCGTGCATGTCTGTTTATTTTTAGTTTCATTTCAGCAACTATTATTAGTATATGCACACCTTTTTTTAATGTTGAGAGGAGTATAAGGACATTACAATGCTATATACTATATGGCGCTAATAAAGAACAAATGAATGTCAAAAGATTGTAAAATCCTCCAGGTACTCTCCTTACAACGCTAATTGCTGATGGCAGACTGACTTCCTGTTGGTTCCGGTGCTGTAGCTAGGACTGGTGAAAAGAGTTTCACGCCCCTTGCAGTAGCGCCTGTGTTGGATGTGCCCTAATGTTTTCCTGCTAAAAGTTGCAATCTTTTAAGCACTTGGGTACGGTATTTCCCCACCAGCCTGGATGCAGGCCGCCAAACGCGTCTTAACCAATGTTTAAAATAGCGTGTTAAATGAATTAGTGGCAGCCTCCTTCAAACGATATGAACGCTATATCATGGTAATAGTGTGGTATATTTTAAATAGCATTTTCAAAATAATACTAAATATAGCCTAAAAATAAATAATTTTACTAGAGCGAATAGATATATATAGTCCAAAAGTGACTGAATCATACATACATAACCACATATAGAAATAGATCTCAAGTATTTTAGAAGGCTAACATCAACATTTCACAAGGCAACAACATAGTATAAATTATTTATTAAAACATATTAGCATGAGCGATATTATCTTCTGACTTAGAAGTGGAACCAACAGATTGTAGTTCATCACCACGAAAAAGTGAAAGCAACTTGCCTGAAAAAAATAGCGCGCTAACACTATGAAGTAGGGCGATATAGCATGCTGTTTCGCAAATAGCGCCACAGCGTGCAAAATTACTAAGCGTGGACCCTCTAGATATGCTATAGCGCGCTTTTAGCGGAGAAATAGTTAACTGGGCTTCATTGAGGCCCTGGTTTGACAAAGCAGCCTGAGTACGCATCTAAAAAAAATGCCTGAGGACGCATGCTTGTAAAAATGAGAGAGCAGACTACAATTACTTCAGTCCCGAACCCTCTATCTCTCCCACCTACTTCACCTCTTTTACACTAATGACTGCCATGAACGGCTCGCCTCCTCCCTCCACCGGCAGCTGGCGGTAACGGCCGCCGACACAGATGAACATCGCCGATATTTCCTGAACTCAGCCGATTTGATCCACCGCATCCTCCAGCAGCTTGATGGACGTCCAGTCTCTTCTACCCAGATCGTGACTAGAGAAGGATCTATGAGTACATCCATTTCTTACCCTTTGGCAGCGTCGGTTCCATCTCTCGCGGTACTTTCTTCTCCGCTGGAAGCACCATCTGGCTCGGCACTGATTTCCCTGGCGGCGGCACCAGCTTCTCCGGCTGCGCCGACCCCAACCCCCGCGGCACGGTCTTCTCCGGTGGCGGCACCACCAAAAGTGGCTGTAAGTTGTCCTAAACTCACTAGGATGCAGGTGTAAGTAGTCAATGATAGTTGGGGTTTTAAACAAGTTCTTTTTTCTTTAATGATGGGAAACTAGTATTCTTCTGCAAATGTTTTTTTAATGACGGGAAACAGTAGATGTTAAGTACTAGTTCTGGCAAAAAAAGATGTTAAGTAATAGTATCCATCACAGAGCAGGGTTTCGCAGTCTGAACATACAAATATATGCTCCATGTTACCTGTTTCAGAAAGTCTGAAAGCTTGCTCAGTACCTGTAAAATCAAATTGTCTTGCTGCTGCTAGATTTTGTGCAAACTAATTAAAGAGATAGCTAGATGCATTTTCTCCATGTATGTTACGTTCTGATTTATATGTTGTTGATTGATATATACCGTGCTTAACTAGATGCAGAAGCAAACTCGCTCCAACGTCAATGAGCGACTACGTCTTAGGACTGTCGATTGTACACCTGCACCCGAGTTCAGAATTCAAAGAAACTCACTAGCCAAAAAGCCAAAGGTGACGGGCAGGCGTGATGCAGCAATTCAACGTTTTATATTAAAAGGGCGAGGGAAAGGCCGCCCTAAATGGGTTGGTCACTCGGCGGACCCTCCTCAGCCCTCGCGCTTCTATGTGCAACTGGATGGCAACGATGACATGTATATGTTGGTCATCCCCAGAGAATTCAAGCAATGTCTGAAAGGGATTCTTCCCAGGCCTATCAAGCTCAAGACGAGCGTAGGCTGCGCCTGGTATGTGCACATCGATGAGTACCAGGGTGAACTGGTCTTGAAGGATGGTTGGTTCGGGTTTGCAGAGGCGCATGAACTGCAGCTCGATGACATTCTCGTCTTCGAGGTGAAAGACACTTCCTTGATGAATGTGTTGATCTACGACTGTAACACCTCCACCCAGAGGGTAATATTTTGTGTTGATCACCCTTAGTTGCATGCATGATCTGCAGTGCTTTTAGGAAGAGGGGATCAGAAACACCTCAATATTTTATTGAATTAACTAGATGCTGCTTTTGGACCTGGGGTAGTGCCCTGCTGATGTTCATGCTGAACTTGGTTTTTGTATTAAGCTGAACTGGGGATCAGATACACTGTGATGAGACTTTGTTAATTAGCTAATATAGTATATGTTAGACATGTTTTATTTTACTTTAATTTACTGTGATATGCTGCGGTAGTTTCAATGTGCGGTCTGATGATTTGTATTATACTTAGCTACATGGAGCTCAACATTTTGAAATATTCATAGATTTGTAAGTGTAAATGTGATATATCCCATATGTAGTCAATGCTATCTTGTACGAGCTTGTAAAATCTCAGGGAAAAATACATTTTATTTTAGGAAGTGTAAAAGTGACCAATTTTTTTGATCTGATTGTAGCGAATGATTGTAGCGAACACAAGTGCAGATGGTCAAACCCCCAAAACTTCTCATATTCATTGTTACATGGTCGAGATATAAAGGTATTTTACGCACTGGTTTAATACTCAACTGCTTACATCCATGTTTGTTTGCAGTTTTTTTTGACACCTCTTAATGCTCCCTCCGATCCATTTTTTTTTTGAGATACACAGTACAAACACAGACGCTCTCATATAGATGTATCTAGACACATATTAGTTGTAGAGACATCCATTTTATCATCAAGTAATGAGGATCAGATGGAGTATCGTTTTCATTTTACCAAAAGAAACGGATATACTGTATAGTACAACGTAGTCTGAGGCCCTTAGCTCTGAATGCAATTTCTGTGTGCACACTGATCGGATCATAACCCACACGACCTGTCTCACTGGTATGTAGGTTCGGGCCCCACCAGATACTGATAAAGCCCAGTGACCCGCCGGGTGAAGTTTTCTGTGTGGATTCCTGCGTACCTGCTTCGTTCCTCCAAGAAACGCACATTTTTTTTGACCGGGGGGACACGCGCATTTATTCCCTTGCTGATGTATCATTCTCAGTTTCTCACAGCCCCCTCATGTTCAGATCTCCCCAGATCCCTCGCCGTCCATCTCCCCTGAGTCCTCTCCCTACACCACCGGCGTCCACCACCGCTCGGACTACGCGGCTTGGACTCCGTCCTCTACGGATGCGGCGACGTCGCACCTAAAAACTCCACTAAGGCGGCGCGGCATCCCCGATTCTCTCGGTCCATGGCTGCAATGGCGGTATGTTTCCCCCGAATCACTAGGGTTGCCGGTCACATCTTTATTATATCTAAGTTGTATTGCCGGTTGCTTAGCATTGTTTGATATAGACTATTCCTCTCATCCAGTGTATATATTAATCCTCTGGTAAAGACTCGGGCTACACATGCACGCATGCTAGCTAGGTTGGGACTGGATCTAATGTGTGCAATAATAATCGTTCAAATATGATATTGGTCAATCCACGGCCGATAATCACATATGAGGACACCGAGCATGCATGTCTGGCTTATGGACTCTTTAGGCCGACGCTGATTTTTTTTTATTTGCTTGGTCGATCTGTACTGGCGGATGATGAACTGCAGATGCATTACTCTGATGCTAGACCTAGCCAACAAGCATGCATGGCTCATGCTAGCTTGATTTCTATTCTCATAGCTACTATTTATATCGATTTGGCTTCTGCGATACAATGATACACTATGCTGAATAATTTGATGATACAAGGTTGTACATATCAGCCTAGCTAGATTCAGAAGCTTATTGTTCAGACTGTGTGTTCGATAAGAACAATGATCCGCTGACTTTGCTAGGTGCCTTTGATTATGCATTTGCTTGGAATTACGGTCAGAAGCTAGAGGCATTATCTAATTGAGGCCTCTTTTTTGCAGTGTTCAAACAAGAAGCTCAAGCTTGGAGAGAGCTTATCATGGAAGGAGACATCTGTAGAGCCAGCCCCAGTGTGCAAGGTGTTTAGGCGCATCGATGAGGAGAATACCGCTGACAGCTTCTGCAAGGTACTATGTACATCGGAGTTAGAGGTGATTACCATCCCCAGTCGTGTTCTACCCTGGTTTTACGGTGGGTGTCCAGAGTCCATCAACCTGAAGATGTCCACTGCATGCACCTGGATTGTGGACCTGAAGCAACGAGATGGCAATGTTTTAATGGACGCAGGATGGCCAGAGTTTGTCAAAGCACATGACTTGAAGGTAGGATACCTCCTGACCTTCAAGAAGATTGACACCAAATCATTGCAGGTGCTCATATTTGGTTACAATTGTTGTGAGAAGGTTATATGGTGTTCAGGTTATCACCCATCGCTGGGGCAACAAAATGAATCACAGCTGTATTAAGTTGTCTTACAAATGTTCTGTAGTATAATGATGGTGTATTGTGGTGAACATGATGGTACCATTACTGGATTGTGGTCACATGTGAGGGGGGGATGTTGATATATATAAGTGGATTGCCTAGCCCTTTCCATTAGTTCGGACTTTTGGTTGCGTTGGCTTGTGTATGAAGCTTGGCATGGTATCAGAGCCCAGGGTCTCGAGTTCGAGACCTGGCTTTCGTAATTTATCCTAAAAATTGGTGCTGCCCAACGTTGCCCTCCTCGGAGTCCACGTATATGTCTCCAGGATCCAGTGCCTTGACATCAGCAAGCACAGATGAACAGTTGGTTGACTTGTAGATTTGGACGTTGGATCGAAAATAGATAGCTAAGAACTAAGTACTGTAGCATGTAGCATATGTACTGTTCATGGTCTCATTCCGGGTTCAAGTGCTACCCCATGTAGCACCACTTTTTTTTTGGGTTAGCCCAGACAACCTTCCCAATAAAAAAAAGTACTACCTTCCCTGCATGGGCCAATTGTTTGTACTTTTGGGCTGCCGCCGGCCATGTACATGGTGATTGCTGTCAGCCTGCTTGCTTCGCTGATTACAATCCAAAAACATTTAATGGGCCTCCGACTCATGCCATTGGGGCCCTTCCTAATTTAAACACGGAGATCCTATGATTGGCCCTCAAGAAACCGAGATTCTAAATATAAAGTTATTTTTATTTCGTATCAATTATGATTATGATTCTTTTTAAATGCGCATAGCCAGTATGCGCATCTACATGGGCTCTATATTTTGATATATTCATATAGTTGATTTCAAAATTTTCATAAATTATTTAAAGTTCCAAGATTTATTCTATCAGTTTGCAAGATCTTAGAGTGTATTTGTAGTTTAAAAAAATGACAAACCTCTTCATCAGATTGTTGTTAACAAGTGTAGTGTTGTGAACCCAAAATATATTACATACTTCCTCGTAGATCAAATTTGAACTAATTAAGTTGAACTAAACCCGGATCAACAGTTAGTATGGATTATGTGCATGGAGTACGAAAAACAAATGAATAGGCAATATTTCAGTTTTTCCTTCAGTTGAGAATGCTAGAGCAGGACCCATTTGCCAGTAGCGTCCCTCAACATTTGAAGGTAAAGACAAACAAAAGGGATCGAAAAAAGCAAGTATCCTACATATCTCGGGTTAAAACATATCGAGAAATCACATATTTCTTGTACATAGAGGCTGACATCGTGGACCCATCGGCCAGCCGTGGAAAAAATCCAAGAAAGGAAACAATTATCGTACAGAGAAGCTGACATGTGGGACGCATTTTGCAGCGTCCTCAACTTTTACAAAGGCGGCAGGGGATCTAAAGAAAAAGCAAAGTTCCCAGAAATCAGCGGTCAAAAATAAATCCAAGAAATGAAATGTTTATTGTTCATAGAGGCTGACATGTGGGACCCACGAGCCAGCAGCGTCCTCAACGTTTCAAAGGCGGCAGGGGATCGAAAAAAAGGCAAGTGACCATATATCAGGTGCCAAAATAATCCAAGGAAAGAAACTTTTATTGTACATAGAGGATGACATATGGGTCCCGTTTTGCAGGAGCGGTCTCACATTTTCCAAGGCGGCACGGGATCGAAAAAAAAGAAAGGTTTATCGTTCAGAGAGGCTGAGATGTGGGACCCATGGGCCAGCAGCGTCCTCTTAGTTTCAAAGGCGGCAGGGGATAAAAAAGGCAAATAGCCAGTAATTAGGGTCAAAAATAAATCAAACAAAGGAGACTTTTACTGTTCATAGAGGTGACAGGGACCCATGAGCCAGAAGCGTCTCAACGTTTCAGAGGCGGCATGAGATCGAAAGAAAAAGGCAAATACCAAGAAATTATGGGTCAATAATAAATCAAACAAAAGGTTTATTGTTCATAGAGGCTGACATGTGGGACCCCTGAGCCAGCGTCCCCAACGTGTTAAAGGCGGCGGAGATAGAAAGACAAAGGCCAAAAATCAGTTGGTAAAAATCCAAGAAAAGAAACATTTACCGTTCTGAGAGGTGACATGCGGGACCCATGAGCATCCTCAACGATTCCAAGGCGGCGGGGGATCAAAAGAAATAAAAAATATCCAGAAATTAATTAGGGGTTTAAAATAAATCCATCAAAGGAAAGTTTTATTGTTCATAGAGGATGACATGTGGGACCGACCTGCCAACAGCGTCCTCATCGTTTCAAAGGGGGCAGGAGATCAAAAGAAAAAGACAAATAGCCAGAAATTAGGGGTAAAAAATAACTCCAAGAAAGGAAACTTTTATTGTTCGTAGAGGATGACATGCGGGACCCATGAGCCAGCAGCTTACTTAACGTTTCAAAGGCGGCATGAGATCGAAAGAAAAAGGCAAGTGACAAAATATCAGGAGCCCAAGATAATCCAAGAAAAGAAACTTTATTTACATAGAGGATGACATGCGGGTCCCATTTTGCAGCAGCGGTCCCAACGTTTCAAATGCGGCTTGAGATCAAAAGAAAAAGAAAATAGCCAGAAATTAGGGGGTCAAAAAAATCCAAGAAAATAAAGTTGATGGACATAGAGGATGACATGCGGGTCCCATGAGCTAGCAGCTTACTCAACGTTTCCAAGGCGGCAGGGGATCAAAAGAAAAAGGAAATAGCCAAAAATCAGAGGGTGAAAAAAAACAAAGAAAATGAACTTTTATACTACATAGAGGATGACATGCGGGTCCCATGAGCCAGTGATGTCTACGGGTGCTTCTATTCTTGTAGACAGTGTTGGGCCTCCAAGAGCAGAGGTTTGTAGAACAGCAGCAAGTTTCCCTTAAGTGGATTACCCAAGGTTTATCGAACTCGGGGAGGAAGAGGTCAAAGATATCCCTCTCATGCAACCCTGCAACCACAAAGCAAGAAGTCTCTTGTGTCCCCAACACACCTAATAGGTGTACTAGTTCGGCGAAGAGATAGTGAAATACAAGTGGTATGAATGAATATGAGCAGTAGTATGGGCTGAAAAGTGCTTGGCGTGCGTTGATGGTAGTAATATTGGGAAGTAAACATGCGGTAGTAACGCAGTAGTAATAAAAAACGGTAACAAGCGTGATAGCGATATTTAGGAACAAGGCCTAGGGATTAGACTTTCACTAGTGGACACTCTCAACTTTGATCACATAACAGAATAGATAAATGCATACTCTACACTCTCTTGTTGGATGATGAACACATTGCGTAGGATTACACGAACCCTCAATGCCGAGTTAACAAGCTCCACAATTCAATGTTCATATTTAAATAACCTTAGAGTGCATGAAAGATCGAAACGACTAAACCAAGTACTAACATAGCATGCACACTGTCACCTTCATGCTTATGTAGGAGGAATAATACACATCAATACTATCATAGCAATAGTTAACTTCGCAATCTACAAGAGATCATGATCATAGCATAAACCAAGTACTAACACGGATGCACACACTGTCACCATTACATGCAGGAGGAATAAAACTACTTTAATAACATTACTAGAGTAGCACATAGATAAATTGTGATACAAAACACATTGCAATCATAAAGAGATATAAATAAGCACTTCACTACGCCATTCATAACAGTGAATAAGTATTGTGAAATATAGCCTAAGAGACCCACACGGTGCACACACTGTCACCTTTACACACGTGGAACAAGGAGTCTCCGGAGATCACATAAGTAAAACTCACTTGACTAGCATAATGACATCTAGATTACAAGCATCATCATATGAATCTCAATCATGTAAGGCAGCTCATGAGATTATTGTATTGAAGTACATAGGAGAGAGATGAACCACATAGCTACCGGTACAGCCCCGAGCCTCAATGGAGAACTACTCCCTCCTCATGGGAGCAGCGCGGTGATGAAGATGGCGGTGGAGATGGCGGGGTGTCGATGGAGGAGCCTTCGGGGCACTTCCCCGTCCCGGTGGAACAGACTCCTGTCCCCCGATCTTGGCTTCGTGATGGCGGCGACTCGGAAGGTTTCGCGTACCGTGGCTTCTTCCGTATCGCGTTTTAGGTCGGGGACCTTTAAATAGGCGAAGAGGCGGAGTCGGAGGAGCGACAGGCGGCGACACCATAGGGTGGCGCGGCCGGGCCGGGCCGCGCCACCTATCATCGGGGCCCACGGGGCCCTCTGGCGGCTCTCGGGTGTTCTGGATGCTTCCGGGCAAAATAGGAACCAGGGCGATTTCGTCCAATTCCGAGAATATTTCGTTACTAGGATTTCGAAACCAAAAACAGAAAACATGAACCGCACTTCGGCATCTTGTTAATAGGTTAGTTCCGGAAAACGCATAAATATGACATATAATGTGTATAAAACATGTAGATATCATCAATAATGTGGCATGGAACATAAGAAATTATCGATACGTCGGAGATGTATCAGCATCCCCAAGCTTAGTTCTCTCGTCCCAGCAGGTAAAACGATAACAAAGATAATTTCTGAAGTGACATGCCATCATAAACTTGATCATACTATTTGTAAACATATGTAATGAATGCAGCGATCAAAACAATGGTAATGACATGAGTAAACAACTGAATCATAAAGCAAAGACTTTTCATGAATAGTACTTCAAGACAAGCATCAATAAGTCTTGCATAAGAGTTAACTCATAAAGCAATAAATCAAAGTAAAGGTATTGAAGCAACACAAAGGAAGATTAAGTTTCAGCGGTTGCTTTCAACTTATAACATGTATATCTCATGGATATTGTCAACATAGAGTAATATAATAAGTGCAATATGCAAGTATGTAGGAATCAATGCACAGTTCACACAAGTATTTGCTTCTTAAGGTGGAGAGAGATAGGTAAACTGACTCAACAATAAAAGTAAAAGAATGGTCCTTCAAAGAGGAAAGCATCGATTGTTGTATTTGTGCTAGAGCTTTTATTTTGAAAACATGAAACAATTTTGTCAACGGTAGTAATAAAGCATATGAGTTATGTAAATTATATCTTACAAGTTGCAAGCCTCATGCATAGTGTACTAATAGTGCCCGCACCTTGTCCTACTTAGCTTGGACTACCGGATCTTCGCAATGCCATGTTTCAACCAAGTGTCACAAGGGGTACCTCCATGCCGCCTGTACAAAGGTCTAAGGAGAAAGCTTGCATTTTGGATTTCTCGCTTTTGATTATTCTCAACTTAGACATCCATACCAGGACAACATGGACAACAGATAATGGACTCCTCTTTAATGCATAAGCATGTAGCAACAATTATTATTCTCATATGAGATTGAGGATATATGTCCAAAACTGAAACTTCAACCATGATTCATGGCTTTAGTTAGCGGCCCTATGTTCTTCTCTAACAATTTGCATGCTCCAACCATTAAGGTGGTAGATCCTTCAGACAAGACGGACATGCATAGCAACTCACATGATATTCAATAAAGAGTAATTGATGGCGTTCCCCGAAGCATGGTTATCGCACAACAAGCAACTTAATAAGAGATAAAGTGCATAAGTACATATTCAATACTACGATAGTTTTTAAGGCAATTTTGTCCCATGAGCTATATATTGCAAAGGTAAATGATGGAATTTTAAAGGTAGCACTCAAGCAATTTACTTTGGAATGGCGGAGAAATACCATGTAGTAGGTAGGTATGGTGGACACAAATGGCATAGTGGTTGGCTCAAGGATTTTGGATGCATGAGAAGTATTCCCTCTCGATACAAGGTTTAGGCTAGCAAGGTTATTTGAAGCAAACTCAAGGATGAACCGGTGCAGCAAAACTCACATAAAAGACATATTGTAAACATTATAAGACTTTACACCGTCTTCTTTGTTGTTCAACCCAATACTAGAAATTATCTAGACCTTAGAGAGACCAATTATGCAAACCAAATTTTAGCAAGCTCTATGTATTTCTTCATTAATGGGTGCAAAGTATATGATGCAAGAGCTTAAACATGAGCACAACAATTGCCAAGTATCACATTATCCAAGACATTTTAGAATTACTACATGTAGCATTTTTCAATTCCAACTATATAACAATTTAACGAAGAAGAAACTTCGCCTTGAACATTATTAGTAAAGCCTAAGGACATATTTGTCCATATGCAACAGCGGAGCGTGTCTCTCTCCCACAAAGTGAATGCTATTATCCATTTTATTCAAACAAAAACAAAACAAACCGACGCTCCAAGTAAAGAACACAAGATGTGACTGAATAAAAATATAGTTTCAGGGGAGGAACCTGATGATGTTGTCGATGAAGAAGGGGATGCCTTGGGCATCCCCAAGCTTAGACGCTTGAGTCTTCTTAAAATATGCAGGGGTGAACCACGGGGCATCCCCAAGCTTAGAGCTTTCACTCCTCTTGATCATAGTATATCATACTCCTCTCTTGACCCTTGAAAACTTCCTTCACACCAAACTTCAAGCAAACTCATTAGAGGGTTAGTGCACAATAAAAATTTACATGTTCAGAGGTGACACAATCATTCTTTACACTCTGGACATTGCATAAAGCTACTGGACATTAATGGATCAAAGAAATTCATCCAACATAGCAAAAGAGGCAATGCGAAATAAAGGCAGAATCTGTCAAAACAGAACAGTTCGTAAAGACGAATTTTAAAATGGCACCAGACTTGCTTAAATGGAAAAACTCAAAACTAATGAAAGTTGCGTACATATCTGAGGATCACGCTCGTAAATTGGCAGATTATTTCGAATTTTCTACAGAGACTTGTGCCAGAATTCGTCACAGCAATGCTGTTTCTGCGCAGCGATCCCAAATATAACATCAACTTTAACATAGAAACTTTACTTGGCACAAAAACATGATAAGGAGAGGTTGCTACAGTAGTAAACAACTTCCAAGACTCAACAAAACAAAAATTACTGTAGTAAAATAAACACATGGGTTATCTCCCAAGAAGTTCTTTCTTTATAGCCATTAAGATGGGATCAGCAGTTTTAATGATGCACTCGTAAGAAATAAGAGTTGAAGCAAAAGAGAGCATCAAGAGGCAAATTCAAAACACATTTAAGTATAACATGCTTCCTATGCATAGGAATCTTGTAAATAAACAAGTTCATGAAGAGCAAAGTAACAAGCATAGGAAGATAAAACAAGTGTAGCTTCAAAAATTTCAGCACATAGAGAGGTGTTTTAGTAACATGAAAATTTCTACAACCATATTTTCCTCTCTCATAATAACTTTCAGTAGCATCATGAGCAAACTCAACAATATAACTATCACTTAAAGCATTCTTATCATGAGTCTCATGCATAAAATAATTACTACTCCCAACATAGGCATAGTCATTCTTATTAATTGTAGTGGGAGCAAATTCAACAAAGTAGCTATCAAATATAGGAGGTATATTGTAATCATAATCAAATTTATCCTCCATAACAGGTGGTAACAAAAGACTACTATCATTATAATCATCATAAATGGGAGGCAAAGTATCATCAAAGTAAATTTTCTCCTCAATGCTTGGGGGACTAAAAATATCATGCTCATCAAAGCCAGCTTCCCCAAGCTTAGAATTTTCCATATCATTAACAAAAATAGTGTTCAAAGCATTCATATTAATATGTTCCATGGGTTTTTTAATTTTCGCATCAAACCATCCATGTCTTAAATCAGGAAATAGAATAAAAAGGTCATTGTTGTCCATTATGCCTAACTAGTGTAAACAAGAAACCAAATGTCGCAATTGCAGAGTCTAAAGGAAATAGCTTCGAGCACACACACAATGGCGCCAGAAAAGTACTGTTACCTGGAACCGAAGTATGAGTGCCTTTTACCTTTCCTCCCGGCAACGGCGCCAGAAAAGTGCTTGATGTCTACGGGTGCTTCTATTCTTGTAGACAGTGTTGGGCCTCCAAGAGCAGAGGTTTGTAGAACAACAGCAAGTTTCCCTTAAGTGGATTACCCAAGGTTTATCGAACTCGGGGAGGAAGAGGTCAAAGATATCCCTCTCATGCAACCCCGCAACCACAAAGCAAGAAGTCTCTTGTGTCCCCAACACACCTAATAGGTGTACTAGTTCGGCGAAGAGATAGTGAAATACAAGTGGTATGAATGAATATGAGCAGTAGTATGGCGCAAAAAAGTGCTTGCTGGCGTGCGATTGATGGTAGTAATATTGCAGAAGTAAACATGCAGTAACGTGAGTAGATAAAACAGTAACAAGCAGCGATAGCGATATTTAGGAACAAGGCCTAGGGATTAGACTTTCACTAGTGGACACTCTCAACTTTGATCACATAACAGAATAGATAAATGCATACTCTACACTCTCTTGTTGGATGATGAACACATTGCGTAGGATTACACGAACGCCGGAGTTAACAAGCTCCACAATTCAATGTTCATATTTAAATAACCTTAGAGTGCATGAAAGATCGAAACGACTAAACCAAGTACTAACATAGCATGCACACTGTCACCTTCATGCTTATGTAGGAGGAATAATACACATCAATACTATCATAGCAATAGTTAACTTCGCAATCTACAAGAGATCATGATCATAGCATAAACCAAGTACTAACACGGATGCACACACTGTCACCATTACATCGTGCGGGAGGAATAAAACTACTTTAATAACATTACTAGAGTAGCACATAGATAAATTGTGATACAAAACACATTGCAATCATAAAGAGATATAAATAAGCACTTCACTACGCCATTCATAACAGTGAATAAGTATTCGTGAAATATAGCCTAAGAGACCCACACGGTGCACACACTGTCACCTTTACACACGTGGGACAAGGAGTCTCCGGAGATCACATAAGTAAAACTCACTTGACTAGCATAATGACATCTAGATTACAAGCATCATCATATGAATCTCAATCATGTAAGGCAGCTCATGAGATTATTGTATTGAAGTACATAGGAGAGATGAACCACATAGCTACCGTACAGCCCCGAGCCTCAATGGAGAACTACTCCCTCCTCATGGGAGCATCGGTGATGGAGATGGCGGTGGAGATGGCAGCGGTGTCGATGGAGGAGCCTTCCGGGGGCACTTCCCGTCCGGCGGGTGCGGAGCAGAGAGACTCATGTCCCCAGGATCTTGGCCGCGATGGCGGCGGCTCGGAAGGTTTCGCGTGCGTGGCTTCTTCGTATCGCGTTTAGGTCGGGACCTTTAAATAGAAGAGGCGGAGTCGGAGGGCGCGAGGCGGCGACACCATGGTGGCGCTGGGGCCGGGCCGCGCCACCCTATCATCTGGGGCCCACAGGGCCCCTCTGCGCTCTCGGGTGTTGGATGCTTAGGGCAAAATAGGAACACAGGCGTTGATTTCGTCCAATTCGAGAATATTTCGTTACTAGGATTTCTGAAACCAAAAACAGCACCACTGGCATCTTGTTAATAGGTTAGTTCCGGAAAACGCATAAATATGACATATAATGTGTATAAAACATGTAGATATCATCAATAATGTGGCATGGAACATAAGAAATTATCGATACGTCGGAGACGTATCAGCCAGCAGGTTCCTCAACGTTTCAAACGTGGCATGAGATCGAAAGAAAAAGGCAAGTGACCAAATATCAAGAGCCAAAAATAATTCAAGAAAAGAAACTTGATTGTACATAGAGGATGACATGCGGGTCCCAATTAGCAGCGGTATCACCGTTTGAGAGGTCACGGGATCGAAAGAAAAAGGAAAGTGACCAAATATCGGGAGCCAAAAATAATCCAAGAAAAGAAATTTTATTGTACGTAGAGGATGACATGCGGGTCCCATTTTGCGCAGCGGTCTCAACGTTTCCAAGGCGGCAGAACCAAAGAAAAATGAAGTAGCCAGAAATCGGGGGTGAAAAAATCCAAGAAGAAAGATTTCAATTGGTGCATCTGGACATCTGGGCCTTCGAACTATCCTGCTTGGCCTTTTGACTCGTACAATTTCAGCCCACTCCAAAACAGGAAAGTTCCGAATTTTCTAAAAAAACAGGAAAGTCCTATGCTTCGCAAAGACAAAAAAACAAGGAGATTCAACATATAAGTTTGTTTATGTAAAAATAAAGATTTAATTATCCGTTTGAAATAGCTCAGAGCGCAATACATTGTTTATTGTCTGCAAAATAATCAAGATATCATATGTTTCTTGTACGGGGGTGACATCGGGACCCATGAGCCAACATCGTCGTCAACGTTTTAAAGGCGGGGGATGGAAAGAAAAAATAAACCAAAAATCTGTTGGTAAAAAATCCAAGAAAAGAAATATTTTTGTTCAGAGAGGATGACATGCGGGACCCATGAGGCACATCCTCGGCGTTTATTGTTCATAGAGGTTGACATGTGGACCCGTGAGCCAGCAGCGTCCTCAACGTTTTAAAGGTGCGCAGGTGATCGAAAGAAAAAATAAGCCAAAAATCGTTTGGTCAACAAAATCCAAGAAAATAAACATTTACCGTTCGAGAGGATGACATGCGGGACCCATGAGGCAGCAGCATCCTCAACGATTCCAAGGCGGGGGAAATATCCAGAAATTAATTAGGGGTTCAAAATAAATCCATCAAAGGAAACTTTTATTATTCATAGAGGATGACATGTGGGACCGACCTGCCAACAGCGTCCTCATCGTTTCAGAGGGGGCAAAAGATCAAAAGAAAAAGGAAATAGCCAGAAATTAGGGGTCAAAAATAACTCCAAGAAAGCAAACTTTTATTGTTCGTAGAGGATGACATGCGGGACCCATGAGCCAGCACCTCAACGTTTCAAAGGCAACAGAGATCGAAAGAAAAAGGCAAGTGACAAAATATCGGGAGCCAAAGATAATCCAAGAAAAGAAACTTTATACATAGAGGATGACATGCGGGTCCCATTTAGCAGCAGCGGTCTCAACGTTTCAAATGCGGCTTGAGATCAAAAGAAAAAGAAAGTTGATTGTACATAGAGGATGACATGCGGATCCCATGAGTCAGCAGCTTACCCAACGTTTCCAAGGCGGGGGATCAAAGAAAAAGGAAATAGCCAAAAATAAGAGGTGAAAAAAATAAAGAAAATAAACTTTTATAGCACATAGAGGATGACATGCGGGTCCCATGAGCCAGCAGTTCCTCAACGTTTCAAACGTGGCATGAGATCGAAAGAAAAGGCAAGTGACCAAATATGAGGAGCCAAAAATAATTCAAGAAAAGAAAGTTTTATAGTACATAGAGGATGACATGCGGGTCCCATTTAGCGAGCGGTATCACCGTTTGAGAGGCGGGGATCAAAAGAAAAAGAAATTGCCAAAAATCGAGAGGGTGAAAAAAAACCAAGAAAATGAACTTTTATAGTACATAGAGGATGACATGCGGGTCCCATGAGCCTGCATGTTCCTCAACGTTTCAAACGTGGCATGAGATCGAAAGAAAAAGGCAAGTGAAAAAATATCGGAGCCAAAAAAAATCCAAGAAAAGAAAGTTTTATAGTACATAGAGGATGACATGCGGGTCCCATTTAGCAGCAGCCTCAACGTTTCAAACGTGGCATGAGATCGAAAGAAAAAAGGCAAATGACCAAATATCAGGAGCCAAAAATAATCTAAGAAAAGAAAGTTTTACATAGAGGATGACATGCGGGTCCCATTTAGCAGCAGGTATCACCGTTTGAGAGGCGGCGGGGATCGAAAGAAAAATGCAAGTGAAATATCAGGAGCCAAAAATAATCCAAGAAAAGAAAGTTTTATAGTACATAGAGGATGACATGCGGGTCCCATTTAGCATCAGCGGTATCACCGTTTGAGAGGCGGGGGATCGAAAGAAAAAGGCAAGTGACCAAATATGAGGTGCCAAAAAAATCCAAGAAAAGAAAGTTTTATAGTACATAGAGGATGACATGCGGGTCCCATTTAGCAAGCGGTATCACCGTTTGAGAGGCGGCAGGATCGAAAGAAAAAGGCAAGTGACCAAATATGAGGTGCCAAAAAAAACTCCAAGAAAAGAAAGTTGATTGCTCATAGAGGATGATATGCGGGTCCCATTTAGGCAGCGGTCTCAACGTTTCCAAGGCGGCAAGGGATCAAAAGAAAAAGAAGTAGCCAGAAATCAGGGGGTCAAAAAATCCAAGAAAAGAAAGAAATTTGGTTCATAGAGGATGACAAGCGGGACCCATGATCCTGCATCGTAAACGGCTCGATCGTAGAGCGTTGAACGAGATGGCGCGATCGAGAAAAAAAACAATGCTAGAGAGGCTGCCATGTGGGCCCTACATCCCTGGGCGGTGCGGATTTGCGTTGACTCGGCCGGCGAAGTAAATTCGCGATGCACCACGTCCCGGGCCACCATACGCGACGTTTTGGCCGCTTTCGTCGGGCTAGGTGGCCTCAAAAACGAGAAAAAAAGTTTTGACATGAACCACGGAGGGACCAAAAATCGTCGGCCATGGTGCACCAGCAACCACGGCGCGACTTCAACTTCGTCGGCCATGGCAACTTTTCTTGTAGTGTGCTATATGGTGGACCCCACATACTAAATGGGCCGGCCTTTTAACTGGAAAGTGGGACCCACCTATGTTTTTGGCCCGGTCCACTTTTTTGTTGGGCCAACCCACTTCTATGGTGGACCCCACACCAAAATGGGCCGGCCCATTAACAGAAAAGACCCACGTGTTTTTGGCCCGCCACTATCTTGTTGGGCCGCCACTTATATGGTGGACCCCACATACTAAATGGGCCGACCCTTTAACTGAAAGTGGGACCCACGTGTTTTTGGCCCACCCACTTGCTATATGGTGGACCCCACACTAAATGGGCGGCCCTTTACAGGAGAGTGGGACCCACCCATGTTTTGGCCCGCCCACTTGCTTGGGGCCCTTCCTAAGGTGGACCCCACATGTTAAATGGGGCCCATTTAAGTTTTGACGTCAACCTTAGAGGTTAGGCCGGCCCACGTAACTAATGGACCAGCCCAGTATATAGTTGACCGGTCAAACTATGTCATGCGCCCGCTTAAGACGTGGCAGCCTCGTGTTACCATCTACCACGGGGTTTCGGTTAACGCCGTTTCCGACCACGTACGCCACGTGTCGGTTTGCATGACGTCAGATCAACGGGCTCCGAAACACTTGCAAGCGGTCCGATTTTCCGTGGCGGAAGGGCGCCCAAACGACGGACCGAAACGTCGTAGGACTTTGCCATTTGGACAACGAACCCATATCGTCGGGTTAGGCCCATAGGCGACGAAAATACCCCTTAGTGGACGATTTTGGGACGTTGTCTATCAGAACTTTTCTTGTAGTGAATATCACATAAACCATAATAACAATGATCACCAATTTTAACAGAGAGCATAGGAACGTTGGCTTTCCTAGACTTACTAGGATGTGAAACAATATTAGAAGCATCTTCACAGAAAATGATGTGACCATCTTTTACATTTTCAGTCACAAGGTCTTTAACTATTGCAACAGCAGGTTCAACATTTATTTGCTCCTCAGGTTCTATAGGTTTCTTTGCACTTTTGTTAACCACACTAGTTATAACAGAATGCTCCTTCATTTTAGGAAAAGGAATTTTTTCGATATAAGCTTCAGGAAGAATGTGATCAATAGTTTTAACTTCAATACATTTGCCTATAGGTGAATCAATTTTATCTTTGTAAGGTTCATGATACTTATTAAAATTCTTCCTAGGCAATTCAAAATGAGAGGCAAAAGCTTTATAAAAATTTGCAACAACTTGAGAGTCAAGACCATAAGTAGCACTCATATTTCGAAATTTATCAGTATCTATAAAAGTTTCAATGCATTCATAATCATAATTTAAACCTGACTCTCTACCTTGTGACTGAATGATCCAGAAGGTTCCATTTAAACTCTTCTTTATTGCGCGTGAATGATCCAGAACAAGTAGTATCCAGCAAGGTTTTATCTTGAAAAGAAAGTCTTGCATAGAAATTATCAATGATGATATTACCAGGAAGCTCATGAATGGGGCATTTGAGCATTAAAGACTTCAATCCCCCATGCTTGGGCAATACTCTCTCCATCATGAGGCAAGAAATTATATGCGGTTTTCTGTGAATTTCACTTGGAGGATAGAATTTAGAATAAAATAGAGGCATAATATCCTTCCAATCAAGAGAATGCCCATCCTTCAACAGTTTATACCAATGCGCCGCTTTACCAGACAGCGACATAGAGAACAATTTCTTTCTAACTTCATCCATAGAAATACCTGCACACTTGAATAACCCGCATAATTCATGTAAAAACAGTAAATGATCTCCAGGATGGACAGTTGCATCCCCTTCATAGCGGTTATCCACAACACGTTCAATAATTTTCATAGGCATTTTATATGGAATCACTTTCTCACCTGGCGCCTCATCCACTACCTTTGCAGTAGTAGTAGATTTTCCAAATAGGAATTCAAGAGAAGATCTCTCCATAATGAATTATAGCAGCGAGAAATAAAAACAACACGTACAATAAAAGTTTTCCTTACCAATTCCACTTACCAATAGTGCTTCACTCCCCGGCAACGGCGCCAGAAAATAGTCTTGATGACCCACAAGTATAAGGGTGTATCGTAGTACTTTCGATAAATAAGAGTGTCGAACCCAACGAGGAGCAGAAGGTGTTGACAAGGTTTCGATGAAGGATTCACTGTAAATGCTCACAGACAAGTTTTCAGGAGGTTTTGATATAGCAGATAAATAAAATACAAGTAAGTAAAATGCGAGAGTAATAATTGCAGAGTGGCCCAATCCTTTTTAGCACAAAGGACAAGCCGGTTTGTTTACTTATAATGACCAAACGTTCTTGAGGACACACGGGAATTTAGTCTAGTGCTTTCGCTTCATATAGTTGATTAATCTTCATTGTTTTGATAAGTGTTGTGTGGGTGAACCTATGATAATGCACCGCCCTTCCTAGGACTAATACATACTTGTGATTAAACCCCTTGCAAGCATCCGCAAATACAAGAAAGTAATTAAGATAAATCTAACCACAGCCTTAAACTCTGAGATCCTGCTATCCCTCATGCATCCAACGGGGGTTCAGGTTGCTATCACTCCGGCAACCCCACAATTAGCAAACGAATACAAGATGCATTCCCCTAGGCCCATAAAGGTGAACTATCATGTAGTCGACGTTCACATGACACCACTAGAAGAATAACACCACAACTTAAATATCAAACCATTAAATATTACTCAACACAGTTCACTACTAACATTTAGACTTCACCCATGTCCTCAAGAACTAAACGAACTACTCACAAGACATCATATGGAACATGATCGAGGTGATATGATGATGGATAACAATCTGAACATAAACCTTGATTCAACGGTTTCACTCAATAGCATCAATAACAAGGAGTAATCAACAGTTTCCCCTATGAAATACTCAAGATTCAACCCTAGATGTTACAACGGAGACGAGGTGCAGCGGTGGAGATGGCGGTATCGATGGTGGAGATGATGATGATGATGATCCCAATGAAGTCCAGCTCGATGACGGTGACGATGGCGACGATTTCCCCCCTCCGGGAGGGAATTTCCCCGACAGATTTCTTCTGGGAGAGCTCTTTTCTCTCGGTGTTTTCCGCCTCGAGGAGGCGGCGCTGACTATCCTCGATGTCCCCTCCGCCTTAGGGTTTACGGGAGATGAAGTACGCGAAAGGGCGATGGAGGGGTCGTGGGCCCCTCCCCACGTGGCGGCGCGCGCATCGTGCGCCGGCCCATGGGAGGGCCCATGGCGGCCCTCCTCGGCCTCCCTTTTGGCTCCGTCTGGAAAAATAGGAGCTTCGGTATATTTTCCGTCAATTGTTGATCTTCAGAAATATTGTATCCTGACGGTGCTTTTTCCAGAATCGACTCGGTGAGTAATTCTCCAGTAATCATGAAACATGCAAAATAGGTAAAATAACATAAGTATCATCTCTAAATATGAAATATATCAATGAATAACAGTAAATTATGATATAAAATAGTGATGCAAAATGGACGTATCAAATGTCAAGGGCGAATTACTAGATTTAAATATGTGGCTTCTAAGAGGACTCTAGATATATTAGAGGGAAAACAACATTGTTGCCTTGTTGCCTATAGTAATGGATCATTTTAGTGTTTCTCTTTATCCATGGTTGCCTTCTTATTTGATGCCTCGATCCAAACGTCCCATATTTGTTCCTAATGATGCCTATGAAGAATACTTCTCCCTCTAATCATAATTTGGGGATTAAGACCAGTTCTCGATTTCCCTGTAGCTAGTTTCCAACACTAAAATGTCTCACAAAAATATGAAGACAAGCGTTTTTAACATAACACAATTTCTTTTGTCTATGTTGTTTATTTTCAGGGGATGAAAGATAAGAAGATTGAGAAGATTTAGATTTAGGACTTCTTTTATTCTTTGTAAACTTCTTTTATTTCTAATATTGTATTATTTGTAATTGAATTTCTTTTATGGGACTTGTAAAAGATGATTTAATAATTAAGGATGTAATAATTATTTTATTTCCTTATCTATTGTGAATTTGTATTTTCTATAAACTCAAATAATGCATTTTTATGATTGTTTCGAATCCAAATTCAAATTGTTATTTGAATTTTATATCATTCATGTTTGGTTTGAATTCAAATTGTTTCCCTCCAAAACACAAGAATTTAACGAACGTCATGTCAAATTTTGTCGCACTCACATCAGTGACCTAAACCGATTCCATCAACGCAAGAGAACTTCAATCACTTTGACAGGTTTAAACAAAAGCGCGAAATTTTCCCGAATTTTTGATGCATGAATGCAATGCACACTCCTGTGTTCCCCTCTTTTGTAACCTCAAAACCTGAGATGTTACACTTCTATAGGTACACATCAGATGGTCGTCGTTGCCGTTGAAAATGGCTACCCGGCAAGACCATGTTGTCCTAAAGAGATTTGGAACAACCTGCTTCTCTTGGGGGAGAGGGTGTTGTCATGCAGGACACTGACATCACACCAATGGCTTTCAACTCTACATAGGCATGTTTCATAAGATCGTTTATGGCTTCCGTGTAGGGGGAACGAGGTGAGCAAGTTGAGTGAGAGTTGGAGTCATGTGTGTGGAGCCAAGTGGTCAGTGGTGGTGTTATGTAGCCCAAAAGTACTGTAGCGTGAAACAAACGAATTGTATGAATGAAATGTGAATCCCCCCAAGCTTCTCTCTTCCTTCCCCTATCTCTTTCTCTCTTCTCAATTTTTTTACGTCTGATATGTGAGAGATCGGGTCATAATAGATCACAAACCACCAATGTGAATGCTTGTCTACTCGCTTGCATTGAGCTTCAAAACGAGGTCATGACGTTGGAATTAGCTACAACATTGACCGTTTGCTTCGTAATTTTCATATTTTCCAAATTCGTTGGTGGTCTCTAACAATTTAACAGCTTATTCGTTGAAAGCGATCCAGATTAAGTTGGCGTGGTGGTTTGTTCGATATTTGTTTCATGCGAGTGCAATACATTGGCATACGTTAAAAGACATGTGTGATGATTTGTACGATAATGTGTTGTATATTCAGATAAAAAATAAATTATTGTGTGAGAACCAACCCGAGTTGGGTGGTTAGGAGGATGGTTGTATGCCACCAGAATTCAAACCCAGGTTTGACATCTTTGTGTCTCATAAAGGCGGAATATTCATTCATGGGAGCGACGTTCCGTCAGCAATGAGGCTGTGGTGACTTCGTCAATTTCAAGATCAAATCCGCCGGCTCAGTCTTCCGGAGGTGTTCATAGGGACAGGGTGTGCGTGTGTGCGCTTATAGGGGTGATTGTATGCGCGTGTATGTGAGAGTCTGCGTTTGTACTGTGTTTCTAAAAAAAAATTATTGTGTAAACCGACATATGTTTTCCTTAGCGACCGCCTCCCGAAAGCTGACACCACAAATACGAGGACGGCAAGGCATGGTATTTACGCACGTGTCCTAGTCGAAAACGTTCATCGTGTCGTTATAAATCGCCACAAATCCACGCGGCATCACACACATCACGAAGATAAAAAGGATCGAAATCTTATAATAACAAAAGAGAATTTCCAAACAAAAGAAAAACCATCCATTTCCGACGTACGAATCCGAAGCCGAAAAATTTCCTCTCGAGACGAGAGGAGAGGAGAGGAGGAGAGAAACCCTCGCCACGCCTCCGGCGAACCCGACGCGATGGTGGAGACTCGCCGGAGCTCCGCCGCCAAGCGACCGGCCTCCACGTCCCCGTCACCTTCCCCCTCCGCATCCGCCCCTCCCCCGAAGCGCCCCAAGGTGAGGCCCCTCTCCCCGTGCGAATCGGACAGGAATCTTGCGCCCGATTTGATCGATCTGAACCGTGTCCACCACCAGGCGGAACCTCCGGCGTCGCCCACGTCGTCTGCGCCCGGGAGGGCCGAAGAGGACTCGGTGACGCCCGCGGCCACGGGGAGCGCCGGCTTGGCGGACGACGCCTTGACACCCGCGAATAAAGGTTCTTTGATTCTTTGGGATCCTGGGGTTTTGTACGATGAATCTGGGATCGACTTCTTAGGTTCTTTGATTCGTTGGTGCAGATCAAGGAGGGGATAAGCGGGCGGCCACAGCTGCGGAGAGCTCGCGCAGGAGGAAGGAGACGGTGCCGCAGGAGCACGTGGCGCCATGGGCCAAACTGCTCTCGCAGTGCTCACAGGTGAGTGGATTCCTGCTGGTTTGCATGTTGCTGCAATCGAGGTTTAATTTCGCTTGCAGTTTTTAGATTCCGGGCTAAGCCAAGAATCGATCTTTAAGATGTGCAGTATTATGTAGCCTGTCTGGAGGGTTTTGTGGGGTATATTACTATGTCATGTAGAGCCTTTTCTTTTTAATTTGCGCGTTTCGAACAGACATGAATAGTAAAACTGTAGGATTATTGCCTTACCTCAATCCTACAGGATTTCTTTGCGCCATAGGCATTCTCGGAAGAGGTAGGAATCAATGGAATTTATCTGTGGAACAGGGTGCGTAGGAACTCATACAACAAATTCCTATGGATTACAATTGAAACGAATCAGAATACCAACACAGGAAGAATTTAAGAGCTACAGCCTTCGAATTCCTACGAAAATCCTTAGAATCAAAGATGCCCTTGGAAGCTCAGAGTTGAGGGTGTTGGGCTGCTGCCTTAATTTAATGTTTTGTTCCAGTTAAATTGTAGAGCCTTTTATCTTTTTATTTTTTATGGAACCAGGACATTGGATTTATCACACATAGATGTTTATGTTAACAGCTTTTTCGATCGGCAGTAGAGTTATAAGGATGCATGCAGGAATAATTTTTCAGCAATCATATTCTAACTAGCTTAAGATATTCTCTCGAGCAACTGTCTCAGCTTTGCACTTGGGTGTTTAGTTGTGTTGGATAGAGGTCCTTACCTGGCATCTTAGTTATATCATCCAAATCGCAATGGATCTTAGGAGGCTTTGACTTACCTGTGACAGAAGATTTGAAGTTAAAGCTAGAAAGTGCAATATAACATGTTCAATTTATTATCCTTTTATGTGGTTGGCTGCTGAGTTTTTTTTTCTTAAAGTCAACTGTAGAGAGAATAAATATTCAGTTTGATCCTAGGTAATAGCCTTGTAGGCACTGTAAAAGCATATGAATTATAGGGTTGATACGAAGGTAAATTGTATGTTGGAAATCCCAATTCTTAGGTAATTAGTAGCTAGGTTATATGGGCTTTCCCTACTTATGCAATGAGGCCTGTTTTATGCTGATATTATAAATCATTGCAATTGATGTTGCCAAGATGTCACATTACGGATTCTGGAAGGCAGAAGTTGTAATGTTCCTGTTGATCTCTGTGGGTTGAACTATGTCTTGCAGTGACCTTGACTTCATCTTTTTTTTTATCTTGTTATTAATGCATGGAGTATACTCTTATATCGTACTAATATTAACGTTTTGCATGAAACAGAGTCCTCACCTTTCTATCACTGTCCCTCAATTTTGTGTCGGCCAAGGCAAAAGATGTAATTTATTGTTGAAAGACCAATCTGTCAGCAAAGTACTTTGCAAGTTGATGCACACTGAGGTACAACCTTGTATTTTCTGGCTCAGTTTTGTGATGTGACGATTGAAGGAGAACTGTTAGTTTCTTGCTGATGTAGTGATGTATATAATTATCGGTCTTTGATGTTTTTTATTCAGCAAGGAGGTCCGTGCGAGTTAGAAGTTACAGGCGACAAGGGCGTTGTCCTATTAAACGGAAGGGCTGTAAGTCCAGGCGTGAAACTTCCCCTTGCAGGAGGGGATGAACTTGTATTCAGTTCATGTGGCAAACATGCTTACGTATCCTACTATCGTTCCTTTTCATGCAATCATGCAGTTTCCATCCATCAACTTCCATCCAACTTTTTCCTTATTAGTCTAAATGTGTTCACTTCAGGGATAGCAAAGCTTTATTAGATCTGTTTCCTTCATTTGTTTCCTTAACGTACATGCAGATTTTTCAGCATCCTTTGAATGATAAAGTTTCTAAAGTGGTGCCATCATCTGCTATCAGCCTTTTAGAACCTCCATCTGCTGGTGTAAAGCATATCCATATGGAGAACCGAACAGAAGTTACTTCAGCTGTTGCAGGGACAGAGATATTAGCATCTGTGTCTAATCAATCGAAGGACCTACCAGGAGTGCCACCTGCATCAGCTGGGGAGGACAATCAGAGACTAGTGCAACCTATTGCATCATCTGCTTCTGATAAATCAAAAGGGCGCTGCATCAGCCCTGATAAGGAATGCGAGAATGGTGAAAATACTAATGAGGATAATTCTAACATTGAAGATTCTCCAATGGACGTTTCTGCAACTCCCATTTCTCCTGATGCTGTTGTGAACGACAGCAGTCGACAAACTGGCTTTGGCTCTGATGCTCATCTTGATGAAATCGGTAAGATTGCAACTTATAAGATAAGGCCAGTTCTGAGGATGATTGCAGGGTCAACTGTATCCGAGTTCGATTTGACTGGTGATCTTTTTAAAGCTCTTGAAGATCAGAGGGATCTCATCACGGATCTTAACACTTCAGCCAGTTTACCACCCAGCAGATGTCAAGCCTTTAAGGACGGGATGAAGCAAGGAATTATTAGTCCAAGTGATATTGAAGTTACATTTGAGAATTTTCCTTACTACCTCAGGTGATGCTTTGACTTAACATTCTTTTGATTTGTTTGCCCTCTATTCTGTATTTTGTAGCTCCTGCATATGATGGGTACCTGCATACAATTTGTTCTTTGCATGCTAGAGTAGATAATAAGAAAACTAAGGTTGTCCCTCCTTAATTAGGGCTTGTTTGATTCATAGGATAGGAAAAGTGAAGGTATAGGAAAAATGGAGGATTGCTATGACCTGCTCCCTTGAATCCTATGGGAAAAAAATCTATGGGAATCAGTAGTTCGGTACAACTAGTTGTTTGATGGCAGCATAGGAAAGCCATAGGAAATTTCTATAGAGATTGAGTGCATAGCATAGTTTTCATAGACACATAGGAATTTTTCCAAGAGGTCTAGTATAGGAAAGCAATCCATAGGAATTTTGGAGGGTTCAATCCTTTGAATCAAACAGCCTCTATAGGAAAAAATTCCTATGGGTAAAAATCCTACAAAATTCCTTTGAAGCAAAACAAGCCCTTAGTTTTTGATGCTGTCTAGAAAAAGTACACATTTAGTCCTGCATGACTTGTTCATAGTGTTCGTTAGGTAATGGGCGTAGATTAGGTTGAATTTTTTTAGGTTAAGTAGGTGCCCTTGGAGTGAAGCATGTTGTTGTTTATTGTTTGTCAGTCACACATTTATATAATTATATATTATATATATTTACAAAACTTTTTCTCATGCAGCGAGAATACAAAGAATGTGCTCTTGTCATGTTCATTCCTACACTTGGAAAAGAAGGAGTTTATTAAACAGTTTTCCGAGATTTCATCAATAAACCAGCGAATTTTATTATCTGGTCCAGCAGGTAAACTTTGTTTAGTTAGTGTTGTTTGTGTTAAGTAAAATTTAGAACCTTGAAGCATGTTAGTGCACATGTTTGGTTGGTAATTATCCCACTCTCTTTCCATATCCATCTAATTTGTCTAAATGCAAACATGCATCAGGTTCTGAGATTTATCAGGAAACATTGATAAAGGCACTTGCCAAACATTTTGGTGCTAGACTACTTGTTGTAGATTCACTCCTGTTGCCTGGGGTAAGTTCTCCTATGGTCACACTCACAAGTTTGAGAAAACCTTGAAGACCGATTGTTCTCAATAATTTTATTTGAAACAAAAATATATGTAGGTGCCTTCAAAGGACCCAGAAACCCAGAAAGATGTTGTCAAGACTGATAAATCAGGGGACAGGGCGTTCGTAGAGAAATTGACAATTCTTCATAAGCACCGTCCTTCCTTGGCAGACACCATGCACTTTAGGAGACCTGTTGCACCAGCTTCCAGTGTGAACGCTGATATTGTGGGCACATCCACTCTACATTCTGCAACTTTGCCCAAACAAGAATCCTCAACAGCTACGTCAAAGGGCTATACTTTTAGAGAAGGTTCGGTAGCAACTGAGTGTTATTTAATGAATATTTCTAGTTCAACCATGTTTTTCTTAGAAATAATTCCACTGTCACATCTTCTGTAGGGGAGAGGGTGAGGTACGTGGGTCCAGCTCAGCCACCTGCAGCAATTCCTAGGTACCTCCTTTATTATCATCAAAATCCTGTTGCTTAGATTTCTTAATTTTTGTCAAGAACTTCGTTTCGTTTAAGCGATATCTGTGGAATTGATTTTAGAATGTTTGGGTGGTATGAGAGGTGACGGAGTCTCTCCTATATTTAGTGAACAAAACACTAGAAATATGGAGTTCATGGGTGGACAGTCACATTTACCTGTTGAAATGTATGGTGTAGGCCTGTCGTACAGGCACATACAGCAACGGGACAGAGGATCTCCTCTCAATAAAAGCATTTCAATCGTACCTTCAAATACTTTGTTTACTTGGAACAGTAGAAATAGGAATTGGCAACATGCAATCTGGATTTTCAATAGCGCACAATCCAGTGAGGATTATCTTATGTTGCTATAATGCCAGCTCAGATTTAGCTTGATAACAACATATCCTTTTGTCCTGATGGGGCCAATTTCCCCTTGTATGATTTGTTGATAAATCTCCTGATTGGTCTTCAGGGGCCCCAGCTATGGTTATCGAGGCAGAGTGATGCTTGCTTTTGAAGAAAATGGATCATCTAAGATTGGAGTCCGATTTGATAAGCAGATCCCTGATGGTAATGATCTTGGTGGTTTGTGCGAGGAAGATCATGGCTTCTTCTGCTCTGGTTAGCTAAAACTTCTGCATCCCACATGTTCAATAGTTCTTGCAGATTGTTATTTATTCTGACTGTTTTTCCCCGCAGCTGAATTACTTCGCCCAGACTGTTCTGGTGGCGAAGAAGTTGAGAGGCTAGCTATGACCGAATTAATTGAGGTACTGCATCTTCCTTGGAGTTGGAAATTCTGCAAACATTAATCAGCCTCAAGTTATAATACTGATACGATTATTTTCCTTGCCTGTCAGGTCATCTCAGAAGAAAGCAAAAACAGCTCTCTGATAGTGTTACTAAAGGATATCGAGAAATCATTTACTGGAATTACAGAATCATTTTCATCTTTAAGGAGCAAACTTGAATTGCTTCCACCTGGCGTTCTTATCATAGGATCACACACCCAGATGGACAGCCGTAAAGAGAAGGTACATACTACCTTCATCACAAAGCTTAAGGCTTATATTATTTTGATTTGAGAAAGTCAAACTATGTCAAGTTTGACTAAGTTTTTACCAAAAATTATTAACACGCAAAATACAAAATCAATATCATTAGATAGATAATGAAATATATTTTCATATGGTATCTACAAAATATCATATTTGTTGATAGATTATTCTAAAAGTTTGGTCAAACTTTACTTGGTTCGACTTTAAGAAAAAAAAGCCTTAAGCTTCGGAATGGAAGGTACTATATTATTTTCGAGATATCACTCAAATTTGGAGTGTTGAGTTCCCATGGTAGTGTGACTTGTCGTATGTCTTAGAATTGGCACGAGCTATGTGATATTGCAAACTGGCATTAGATAGTAATATTTCTAATGTGCTGAACTGATTGAAGAACTGTTTCCTTATTTGATTCTTATTGGCGATCTCTCAAGGGCTATCAAATTTTGCTAAGATGGTGCTATAATCTGTCTTGTAGGCGCATCCTGGAGGATTTCTTTTTACAAAGTTTGCTAGTAGCAGCCAGACGCTATTTGACCTTTTCCCGGTAACTTGCACTTGATTTGTTCATATTATTTTTTGTTTAGTGTTTTCAAATGCATATAGTTTTTTATTAGTCCTATGAATACATGCTCTGATGTTTCCCATCTGTTTCACTGTGTTGTAATGCATTATTATATTGATAAATGCAGGATAGCTTTGGTAGCCGGTTGCACGAAAGGAACAAAGAAAGCCCGAAAGCGATGAAACATCTAAATAAACTTTTTCCTAACAAAATTTCCATCCAGCTTCCACAGGTAACGATATCCCTTGTTACACTCATTTAAGTGTGGTTCTTAAGTATGCTGTCTAACCTTAAGAACAAAATTTTCAGGATGAAGCACTGCTAACCAGTTGGAAGCAACAATTGGATCTTGACGTTGAAACCCTTAAAGCAAAATCCAACATCAGTAGCATTCGTACGGTAAGTTGAACAGGAAATACAAGTTTATAGTTATCGCTTCGAAATTTGTGTTTTCCTGTTTTAAAATGTATATGGTCATCATTTATGGTTGCTAGTATTTGTTCCAACCTGCCTGGGCCCCGGGTGATGTAAATTTCTATAGTACTAGCCAAATGCTTTGTGCTGCTACATAAGTTCTTTTTTTTACTGTTTGAGTTGTTTATACCTCCTGTCATCGTAATTTGTCACTATAAGAGTAAAGATGTTGTCTTAATTTATTTCAACAGTCCTTCTGCAATATTTTCTCAAGAGGTTCGTTTCGTACTACATTGTTTGTTGCACGTTATTTATTCATGCATTTACAAATATTTTCATGCCCATATTCTCTTGCTGACTATAATGGCTTTACTCTTATCAACTATTTTCCTTCCCAATTTAGAATGGGTATCTATGTTAGCCAGCAAGAGGTTGTAAGAAGAGACTTGAGGGATTGGAATGTACCTAGAGATTTGGCTCTTATAGGACTGCATGGAAATCATCGATCCATGTGCTGGAATTTTAGTTTACACGTTCTTTGTTTTTTTTTCTCTCTCCTTGTTTTGGTTTTCCTTGTGTTTCTGTTGGGTTCCATATCTAGCCTACCCCAACTTGCTTGGGAAAAAGGCTTTAATCTTGTTGTTGTATCTATGTGGTTGCTCATTGTTCTGTAATGCAGTTTCTGAGTCGCAGTGCAATCGAATGCAATGACCTTGAAGAATTATTCATCAAAGATCAGTCGCTTACTAATGAAAGTGAGTATTTTTTATCTTTGCAATTTATCATTAGAATTTTGAACTGAAGTGTTTGTTGCTTGAAACTTAGGTGTCGACAAGATTGTCGGCTATGCTGTCAGTTATCATCTTAAGCACAAAGAAGTCGAAACCTCCAAGGATGGTAAACTTGTTCTCACGAGCGAAAGGTAGTCATGCAGTTGCCAGTTTCCTTGTTCCTCTGTTTGCTTTCAGTCTTCTCTCTGGAGAGCTAACTTACTACTTACGATTTACAGCCTTAAGCACGGGCTCGACATGCTGCAGAGCATGCATAGTGATAATAAGAGCTCAAAAAAATCGTTGAAGGTACTTCTCTCGCACATATCAAACATTCTTTGTGATTTCCCAAGACTGAATGTTTATCAGTATTTATTTCTGAGTTACTTTCTTTTTCTTAGGATGTTGCCACAGAGAATGAGTTTGAGAAAAGGCTTTTGGCAGATGTTATACCACCGAATGATATTGGAGTCACCTTTGATGATATTGGAGCCTTGGAAAATGTGAAGGAAACATTGAAGGAATTGGTGATGCTCCCACTCCAGAGGCCTGAATTGTTCTGCAAAGGGCAGTTAACAAAGGTAACAACAAAAGGCTGTAGTATGCACATGGGGACTTAAGATCTTTTTAACCGCAGATTGCACATCATGATTGAGATATTCAATACCTCTTTGTTTCCTATTTTCTTCAATAATATTAGACCATCAGTACTGAAAGGTTCAAAATCGGTGAGGCCTGAATTGTTCTGCAAAGGGCAGTTAACAAAGGTAGTAACAAAAGGCTGTAGTATGCACATGGGGACTTGATTTTTTTAACCGCAGGTTGCACATCATGATTGAGATATTTAATACCTCTTTGTTTCCTATTTCCTACAACAATATTAGACCATCAGTACTGAAAGGTTCAAAATCGGTAATAATTACATGCAAACAGAAGTGAGATCAGTTCGCCTGTTTAGGGCTCTCACCCTTGAGCTCATCTGAATGCATGATTGCCCTAGGTATCGCAGTATTATTTCTGTAAGTATTTTGTTTTCGAAAATCCTAAAATTAAGTGAAAAATATTTTGAAGGAAATGTGGGCTGTTATAGGCTAGCTCGGTTTAACTCGATCGGTAGAGAAATAAAAATAAGCTGTACCTTTTGCGTTGAACGTCTTGGCCATAAATTTGGACATGGGAGTTTCCAGATTCTGAGAAATATTAAATATTTGGGGGTTTACCAGTAATTTGTGACCTGTTTGGTATTAAATTTGGAAGAATATGTCTACTGCCTAAATTTGCTGCTGTAGTTAAGTCGCGATCTTAGAAGTGCCTCCTCTGAATCCATTGGTTGCAGCCTTGCAAGGGAATATTGCTTTTTGGGCCTCCTGGCACTGGGAAAACAATGCTTGCTAAAGCGGTAGCAACCGAAGCAGGTGCTAACTTCATCAACATATCAATGTCAAGCATTACATCGAAGGTATGGTTTCTTCTAAAAAGCAATTAGTGAGGTAAATTGTGTGATTCTTGGGGCTAAATGATATTTTGTCTACTTTCAGTGGTTTGGCGAAGGAGAGAAATATGTAAAGGCTGTATTTTCGTTAGCAAGTAAAATATCTCCCAGTGTTATTTTTATCGATGAGGTATGGAGAGTATACATTACTTTGTTAGCATGTTGATTATCTGGCTATTTATGCAGTCTAATAAGTGTATATCTTTGGACAGGTTGACAGTATGTTAGGAAGGAGAGAAAATCCAGGGGAACATGAAGCCATGCGCAAGATGAAAAACGAATTTATGGTAAATTGGGATGGGTTGCGCACTAAAGATAAGGAGCGTGTACTGGTTCTTGGTGCCACAAATAGACCTTTTGACCTGGATGAGGCTGTCATTAGGAGGTTCCCCCGCAGGTAGTAACCAGTTTCATGCCTTGTATTGGGATAATCTAACTGCCGACAATTGGTTTCTAACCATTCTATCGTTAATTATTATCAATATTGTAGGCTAATGGTAAACTTGCCTGACGCATCAAATAGAGAGAAAATTTTGAAAGTAATTTTAGCAAAAGAAGAGTTGGGACAAGATACTGATCTGGAGTCACTTGCCAATATGACTGATGGATATTCAGGAAGTGACCTGAAGGTATGTTTGATATTGATTTGTATGCTTATATCAAAAGTGACTGCAGAAGTTTAACTGATCTTTTTGTGTTTTCAGAATCTATGTGTAACTGCGGCGCACTTCCCCATTCGAGAAATCCTAGAGAAGGAAAAGAAGGTAGGATGCAGCATGACCTTTTTCTTTATTTTCAGCCTGCTTGTGTCATGTATTGAAACAAATGACCTAGATAAAATTCTATTGCGGTTATCCATTGAGAATAGTTTTATTTATTGAAGCGACTGTTTCCTCTATGCAGGAGAAGAATGTAGCAAAAGCAGAAGGCAGGCCTGAGCCTGCATTGCACGGAAGCGAGGACGTCCGTCCTCTTAGTTTAGATGACTTCAAATCTGCCCATGAGCAGGTGGGCACAATAACCCATTCATCTTACCTGGTCCCTGTTTTATTTCTTTAGGATGGTAACATAATTTGTTTCTTTACTGTAGGTTTGTGCGAGTGTGTCATCTGATTCGGCAAACATGAATGAGCTCGTTCAATGGAACGAGCTCTATGGCGAAGGCGGTTCGAGGAAGAAGAAAGCACTGAGCTACTTCATGTGAGAGCAAGAATAAAATCGAAACTAGAACCCCCGCCACATTGTACAGTTGCTATACTACCCCTCGGCAATAGCATCCTGGCGACAACTTGTCCGGCCAAAACCAGTTGGGTTTTTCCTCCTCTCCCTTCAGGAGCAGCGGCCGGCCTACAACCCCCCTCCCATGTAATTAGAATTGTGCACCGAGTCTGGGTTACTTATCAGCTTCTGTTTGTGCTCCCAAGTTAAGATTAACTTGAAATCACCATTGGGCCCCAACATCTCTTCATGACCTGTTTGCAGCCATTTGTTGGGCGGCTTGGCTCTAGGCCTGTGTACCTATGTACATGCTAAATGAAGGGACATGGAATAAGAATATTTTCCTGTTTTCTATAGTATGATGGTTCTTGCTTGACAACATCTCTTCATGACCTGTTTGCAGCCATTTGTCGGGCGGCTTGGCTATAGGCCTGTCTATATAAATGAAGGGACATGGAATAAGAATATTTTACTGTTTTCTATAGTATGATGGTTCTTGTTCACAGGATCTTATGAACTGTTAAATGACGTATTTTTTCTTATAGAATAATGGCATGTTTCTGTCTTCAGATCATTTGTGAGTCTGTGAGACGACACACACACATATTAAGTCTCATATAGGTTAAGTTGGTACCCTTGTACTGAAGGATGTTGTCGTTTATTGTTCTGTCACACATTTATGTCATTATATATATATATATATATATATATATATATATATATATATATATATATATATATATATATATATATATGTTGGGTTCGAGAATAACTATTCTCGAACCCTTTCTGAACTTCCCGCTGCAGGGAAGTGAACTTCCTGGCGGAACACCAGGATTTCATGTTTTCGCGGACAGTATTTTGCGGCCAATTTTCGAAGCACTTATCGGAATGACGCATATGATATGGCGTTGGAAAGATATAAAAATTTCGCATCTTTTTTGTTTCTATTTGTTTTCGAAATTCTGTATGATTTAAAACTAATTTTAAATATACCAAACTATGTTTTCACGGATTTCTCGATTTTACTATACTTGTTTGGCTCTAGTTTTTGAACCGTTCATCGGATTGATGGAAGTGATATGTCGTTAGAAAGCTATTAACTAGGCGAATATTTTTCATGTTGAACATTTTCCCAAATTCGTCATGGTTTAAGAGCAGATTTGAAAATGGATGTTCCCATTTTTCCAAACTTCACGTTTTTTCAACGGTTTCTTAGGTTGTAATTTCTAACCGCTTGTCGGATTATTGGAAATGATATGTCGTTGGATAGATATTGATTAAGCGAAACATTTTCATGTTGAACATTTTTCCAAATTCCAAACTGTTTAAAATTAATTTCAGAAATACCAGCAATCAGATGCAACGCCGATTCAGCACATTTTAAAATTGTCTCAGTTAGATTGATTAGGTGTGGCATGTCAGCGCCTTGGAGTATGAATAGAGTCATATAATTGCCAATTGCATGGGGTGGCGGTCGATTTGGGAAACCGGAGGCTGTACACACGATTTTCATGCATATGATTTCCGCCCACAAAATGCAGACTAGTTGAACCATCCTGAATATTAGAGTGAACTTCTCGGGACA
Source organism: Lolium multiflorum (assembly GCA_030979885.1). Lineage (NCBI taxonomy): Eukaryota > Viridiplantae > Streptophyta > Magnoliopsida > Poales > Poaceae > Lolium > Lolium multiflorum. Next base: position 213,379,104 of record CM061750.1, read on the forward strand.
TGCTAGTGAACTTCCTGACGGAGTATGTAAATTGTCGATTTGCTTTCAGTTTTTGTGAGAGTTTCCAAACTTACGATCAAGATGATACAAATGATACATCGCTGGAAAGTTATGAAAAAGGTGTAAATTTTCATATGCTGTAGAATATTTCCAAAAAAGTTATGGTTTAGGGGCAGTTCAAAATATACTAAAGTATGGAATTTTCAAACTTCTCTGTTTTTTTTTAATATCTCTTAGTGGACTTCGATGTTTTGTATATCAAACCGCGGAAGTGTAAATAGTGAACTTCATTTGTTTTTTAACATTTATAGGAAAAGGATACATGTGCTTTACATTAGATATTTTCAGATGAAGCACATGGTACCAGGATGCGTAGTACAAAGCGTAGACTGACATACGTACATACTGAACTTTCACACATATATAAAGTGAGCTTCCACAAACAAATTTGACAAAAATCTTAATAATAAGGGATCTTCACATACATGCAAACTGGAGTTCCTAACAAATAAAGAGGGACTTCACAGAATAATTCGTTGAAACAAATAGCTAACAGCATCACAAAATACAAAATATCAGTGTACTAAACAAACTTCCAAAATAAAAATAAGCTAACTTCATATGGGGACGAGGTGAACTTCCTTTTCTATTTGAAGCCAGTGAACTGATCGATGCAAATATTCAATTACAGAGAGAATCAATTAGAGTGTGCTACAGAACTTTCTAGGCAAGAGACAAAATAAAAAAATGAAGCTAACCACATCAGGTACTAGTTGTGCGCATATAGGATTGTCTGCTACTTGTAAAAATATGTAGTGTGCTGCCTCATCGTTGGTACGCTGCTGGGGGGCTGCTGCTGTGTAATGATCCTGGACTCGTTGTCTGTGAGCCGCCCGTTGTGTAAGGCCGAGAGCTTGGGATGGCAGCCATGTCATTGGCGAGGTGTGCGTATGAGCCCGAAAGTGCTGGTGCCAATGAACTCCTACACGCGGTTTTGTGAACTCCCATCGGTGGAAGGCACGGTCAACCAGACGAGTACAGGAGTGAGGCCAGTGAGGCAGGGAACGGGGTGGTTTGGAGAAGCTTAGGACCATGGCTTCAAAGGTACCCCAAACGCCATCTTAAGGGAGCTCCAAGTGTTGTTCCTGGAACAAAAGGTAGAGTGTACTTGTATCAGTGTAATGATTATACTTGGATCAGTACGGGAAGGCTATGGTCAGGACTAGAAGAGACATAAAATAAATACAACCACAACATGTTTCTACTTGCTTTCACTAGGTATTCACTTCAATTATATCCTGTAATAATACCATGTGTGGATTCAGTTAAAGAAAATGAAGTTATGTTTATCAGGGGAGGCAACGTCCCCTGCCACAACAATGTTTTTTATGATAAACTTTTTTATGTGGGCTTTAACTATTGGACAAAGTGAACTTCCATTAAAAAATTGGTAAACTTCATGTGTGGACGAGGTAAACTTTTTGGAAGCAAATGATTCAATTGATGAAAATTATCAACTAGATAGAGAATCAATCGGAGAGAGCACGCTACAGAACTAACGCCACCTCGCCAGCATTTAGACCACGTAGCCAGAATAGAAACTGAACCTGACCACATCAGGTACTAATTTCTAACATATTAGAGGAACTACAATTTCTCAGATTTATGAGTAAACATATGACAACTATTCTCTCAATGTTTCATTGGCCAAGATGAGTTGATCGGTCTACATTTCGCTAGTTGAAACATATTGACAACACTGAATTGTCGTAGTTTGCTAAGCGTCCTTCAGTTATTAGGGATGAAATTAACTTGGAATGAACTTTGCCAACAATGGAACAGAACTTCCATTAAAATTTTAATGTTATGGAAATAAATGGCAAGTGCACTGTCTAAACCGAACGAATGAACTTCCTAAAACTAACAAGTGACCCCAGGGCATTTTCTGCTATCTTTTTTTAATAGGAAGTGAACTCCCTATTTTGGCCTAATTGAGCTGCTCACAATTAACATGTGAACCACTCAATGTTGTAGATAAACAAGCAAGTACAACCAAGAATAAAATCACATGAAGCAATAGCATTTCGCATAGCAGCAACCAGCATATCAACCATAGTCCATAGTGTGAGGAGCAGGCTGACCTGGGCATGAGAGACTCGCCGAAGCCATGGACTCCTGTCACATTATTGCTTCCATGACGTGAGTGAAGTTAACTGGTAGCGGTCTGCCTGGGGGTCCACGGCGGCGCTCATAGGAGTCCACAGCCACACACCTGGGAGACCAAACTTCATGTCACACTAAAGCAATCTTCCTAATAATCAATTTTTTTTTGCATCCGGTTAATCTCTCACATTCAACATTGCACATGATGGAAAAAAAGTTACAGACCACTAGACAAAAACGACAAATGAACTTTTCCGTCCAAACATAGTGGACTTCACAGGCCGGCGGACCAATTTTCTGGACAAAATATGTGTGAACCGCAAGTACTACTATGAACTCAGGTCTAATAATGATGAACTTTAGGCACATACAGGGTGATCTTCCCGACACAAAAACTTCGCGTCCTTGAGTTGGATAAGCGAACTTACATTTTAAATTAAGCGAACTGTACCACAACATATTTGCTACTGTACTGTTTAACTAAACGTCTTTCCCCTCACGCAGTGAACTTACCCTAAAAAGAGATGTGAACTTCATAGCCAGTCAGTTGCAAAAACATCTCAACCTGACGAGGAACTTGGTGTGCACTGATGTTCACCAACACCGATGCGGAGGTAGGTGCGCCGAGGGATGTTCGCCAACGCCCATGTGAACTGCAGTGCTCCACAATTAAATCCGAACTTCTAGTTTTCTACATCTGTACCATCGACAAAGAGTAACTTTTCAGCATATCAATGGAGAACTTCCACGCGGTACAACCATAAAAGTCAGTAACGAATAATGTAAAGAGAAAGTGGCAATATGCAAGTCAGAGACGAGATTTTCAAGTTATAAATGAGATGCCAATAGTAAAGAATCTGATTCAGTAGTGTTTCTGACAAAGGGCATCATAAGGATAGTAGTGGACACCAGTATATTCTCAAAAATAAAAGAAAACAGTGCATAGTGCTCTCATACAACAAAACAACACAGAGAGTGGAAAGGCGCAATCGATAAAGCTTGAACTAATGTTACATCGCCGAATATCATAGGAGAACACATAATTTATATTGATGATTTCAGTATATGACGTCTTAACACAATGCAAAAAAATCCATGTTGAACATATGGTAGAAAATGCCAAGAAACCAAGTCAGGAGCAAACCACTCTATTAGGAAGTGACAGAAAGGTCACAATAACCTTGAACGTATATGCTGGCAAACTACACTTTCTGACAGGATAAAACTAAATTTTCACATAGAGAATAGGTGAACTTCCTCACGAGGGCGATGTGAACTTGCTGACAAAATAATTGACGAGGCGAATTCACGGGAAAGAAGAGGCGAGCTTCACAATATAGTTGATGTGAACTTCTGCTATGTGCACCTGTAAAAAACAGAACAATAAATTGTGAACTGCAGTTTGTCCGCCTATGTTATTTCTGCAAATTTTACATATATAAATAGTAAACTTTCAAGTGCATACGGATTGAACTTCACAGTAAAACAAATACAAAATCCATATGCAGCCAGAATTTCCTTTAAAGAATGAACTCCTAGTGAATACCAAACAAACATCCAAAATGTTGAACTCTTTGGACCGAAGAAAATGAACTTACAAAATGGAGCCCACTTCTATTTTTTTTAGATATAATGAACTAGCTATTTTTCTCATATGTGCACTTCCAGACAAATATAGTTTCTATTAGTTTCTCTGTAGAGTAGGACTAAAAAGAGTGAACTTTTTTTGACAAGAAAATGAACTTCACTCTTATATTCGCGACGAAATAAAAATAACCAACTTCCAGTGTTAAAATATAATTCATTGATGCAGCGTTGAAGTGATCTTTACAGCCAGAATAAGTGAACTTCCTCTAAATGCTTCATGAGGTGGACTCCCCCTCATATCGAACTAAACTTTTATCCGACAAAATAATGAACTTCAGAACCAATGGCGCACCTGGACTTGGATGACATAGACGATGGTGCAATCCTAGTGGTACTCCACCATGCCAGCTTCTCGTTCCCGTCTGCTACTGCCGACAACACCATTACGCTCATCCCTGAGATGCAGAGAAGAAAGTTTAGAGAAGTGAGAGAAGTTCAGATCAACATAATGCGCATTTTAACAACACAAGGTCTCAACATCTGTAAGAAAATGAAACTCACTTTTTGCAGATGAATCGAACTGCTTTGACCCAAAAATATAAACGTCTCTGTCATATGTGGACAATTCATAATATTGTGTTTTTGAGGTAGAACCTGGAGAAGTGTAGCTGCACAGTGAACTACAGTCTGAACTACACTGGCTTCTACCCTCGGTCATACCGCGTTATTGTGAGACGACGACAATAGTGCGGGACGAAGTAAACTTCCTGGAAGAAAAGACAAACTCCAATCATGAGATGAACTGGATTTCGTTTGTTTAAGTTCTGAACTTCTGATATATCTTTGTGCTTACCAAAGAAATGTTTGGTCGAGAAACATTTTTATCTGTGATACACAGAAATGAATTTAGTAGTGATACACAGAAATGAATTTAGCAGTGATACACAGACCATGGATAGACAGAAATCTTGCAGTTTCTTTTCTACAGAAAAAAAATTGTGCATAGGTCAGTATCTCATAGAGAACATTTTTAAAAGCATCCTTTAATTTGTTTTTCATCAAAACAAAATTATAAACCATATCGATCAAAATGAACTTCGCCTATTTATGTGTCTGAACTTTCGATATAATGTCAGTCAACTGCTAAATAAATTCGCTTGCAACAGTGAACTACAGAGTTCATCTTTCAACCGAGCTATGCACAGGTCTCTGTTCAAGTCGGGAATTTTTTGGTTAGCATATTCACATACTGATTTATTTATTTTCATTTTCCTAATGTAGTGAACTGTTTTAGACTCGGGAGTGAACTTCTGTTGGCAGCGAAGTAAAAGACTTTTGAGAACAAATAATATCACCATGTAGTGAAACATGGCACAACATTCCTGGTGGATATTCCATCAAATAAGTGTGATCCGACTTGATGCAAGAACATTTCCCTTATGCTGATCTAACAAGAGACTAAATCTAATCAGGATCAAATTGATCTTACTTGGACACTTGACAAGATGAAAGTTCGGAAGTGAGAAGGGTTGTTAGAGCTCCACCTAAACTATGTCCAGTTACATAGACATGCCAATTTGCTGTGGTTTCTGCATCCTCTTCATCCCTACAGTGCATAAATGAGCTACATAATTAAAGTCTGAGAGAAATAACTGACCAAAAGAGATAGAGATATATATAATGAAAGCAAAACTGCAGAAGCATTCCAAACTTCCTACAGGTTGTTTTCAGCAATACTTTATTTTTATGGTAGAAGCAAAAAAATTATACGCTGAATAGCAAGAGCGTGCACAAAAGGTAAAAGCTTTTATTGGAAACTTGAGTTGTTACTGAATACTCACATATTCAATGGCGCATTTGGTAAGAACCATGATCTTGTTCGGTGTCAGAATCATATAAACTTTAAGAATCCACTATTAACCTGAAATGTAATATGACAATAACTTGGTTAGCATAAAACTTAAAAGAAGTTGGCTAGCAAGAAAAAGAGAGCTATTTTTAACTCACGGCTAAACTGAACCATTTTTATACACACAACTAGATTGTGGAGATCCACAAATGTGGACTTCCAGATGCACAGAGCTAGTGGCCGCACATACTTTACGCTCGTGGCCACATAAAGTGAAACAAATGAAGCTCTGAATAACATGCAGGCAAACAAATGAAGCTCTGAATATAAAAGTGAACTTTCCTATGGGAAAGTGGGGCGGTTTCTAGCATTGTGCAGGTAGGCGGTCGTGGAGCACCCGAGGCCGCAGTCGTGCTTCAGCTCGCAATGACCAACTCGGGCAGGAAAAGCATGGAGGCGGAAGTCCTAAACGGTGAGAAGGGGAGGCCAAGCTAAAACAGCAGCAGTTTTGCACTCGTTCTGTAGTGAGCAAAGCCTTAGTACACTACATCATTCAAACAAATTCATCAGTGTCTTCAGCAGACACAGTGTAGTCTGTTGGTGCAGGACGGGTCAGCACACACATTGTGGCATAGAGGGAGCAGCGCCAGGTCCGGAGCACAAAAAAAAGTGAAGCTTCTCATGGATTTTTCCTCCCTCTGTTTTCCCATAAAACAAACAGAGAAGGTTTCATATGGCATCAAAGTAGTGGACCGAACCAACTCCCGAACAAACCGTGAAGAGGAATGCATCGAATATTACCTGTGTCGAAGGAGAGGCACGGGGCCTCAGGTTCGGAGCCATGGTGTGGGCGGTTCAGAGGCGTGGCCGCACGGGATGCAGGGGTTGGGGACGGCGCTAGTGGCCGACTGATTTGCAGGGGATGGTGGCGACACCAGAGGCCGGAGGCGATGCCGTCGGCCGCGCGCGTCGCAAGGTATGGGGCAACCGCGTCCGGGGGCAGGTTCAGAAGCAGCACGCCTGGGACATGTGAAAGGATCGTACCCACCGGGGGGGTGAATAGGTGCTAACCAATTTTTAGTTCTTTTTCAATTTAGGCTTGACACAAATAGGTAAATGCTCTAGATATGCAACTAAGTGAATTTACCTATATGACAAGGTTATCAACTAAGCAAGGTATAGCTACGCAATATAGGAGATAGAGTGGGATAGAGGTAACCGAGAGTGTAGCACGCGTTGACACGGAGATGATTCCCGTAGTTCCCTTCCTTTGCAAGAAGGTACGTCTACGTTTGGAGGAGTGTGGTTGCTACGCAAGCCAAACCAACAGCCACGAAGGCTTCACTCAGATCTCCTGTGAGCAACGCCACGAAGGCCTAGCCCACTTCCACTAAGGGATTTCCTCGAGCGGAAACCGGGCCTTTACAAAGTTCTTGGGGCACACATCCACAACCAAATTGGAGGCTCCCAAATCTGTAACAACACAACAAATCAACAAGCATACATCAACAACAACAACTAGGGATCCAAAGAGGAACACTAGCAAGGGGGCCCTCAAGCATAAGAGGGGGAAATGAAAAACGCTTCGGTGAGGATGTAGATCGGGGTCTTCTCCGTCGATTCTCCAAAGCTCAAGGGATTTGGGTGGTTGAGGAAGGAGATCCGATGGAATTGATGTTCTTGGTGGCTCAACAATGGTGTATGACTTTTTAGGAGGGGAATGAGCAACCCTAGCAGTTGGAGAAGAAGCCTTTAAATAGTAGCTGCCGAAGCAGCCGTTGGAGCCGTTGGAGAAGGGTGGCCGGTAGTACCGGCCAGATCGGGCCGGTACTACCGCTCCTAGGCGATGCCGCGCGACCAACAGGAGGAGGCCACGTGGCCAGAGGGGCTCGGTCCGGGAGGGGGCCGGGGTACCGGCCGAGGTACCGCCGGGGCTCCAACCCCCGGAAACTATACTGAGCCGCCCGCCTCCGCCGGTACCATGGGCGGTACCATGGCCGGAGCCTCCGGCCGTGGCCAGGCCGGCGGTACCGCCAGGCACCCTCTCCCTCTTCTCTTTTCTTTGCTTTCCTCTTCTTCTCTTATTTCTTTCTTTCTTCTTTCTCTTCTCCTTCTCTTTTCTTTCTTTCTTCTTCTCTTTCTTTTCTCTTCCAATATCTTGTATACTCTTCAATCTTTACACATCTAGAGAATGTAATAACCTACAAATCTTATAAACCGAAATGTTCATATATTATCATTGTCATCAACACCAAAACACATATAAAATGAGATATGATCTTTCAATCTCCCCCTTTTTGGTTTCTTGATGACAATATAAGATTTGCAAAAGATGAGAGTATATGAGCAGAGAAAATATAAGATATGCATAAAAGGCTCCCCCTAGACATGTGCATCTAATAGAATTAACATATGAATGATAGGCACATAATCTAGGATCAAACTACTCAAGAAAATATGAATCACCAACAAGTGCAAAGATGCTTAGTAAGCAGATAAATTCATCACTTGAAGAGAGAAGAGACAACCATATGTGAGTAAAGACTAGTGTTGAGTTTAGAGATCATACCACATGAAGTTCACTTAGTCTTTACCATAGATAGATAGATAGATAATGTCTCATACATAAATAGATAGCCCCTATGTCTCACACACATAGATAAGGTGCATAAAACATGATAAGTAGTTCTCAACAATAGATAGCCATAAGTCACAAGCATAAAAAGTCAAAGAAAACGCAAGCTTGTGACTTCCCATGCAAATCCCGAACCTAATAGAACTCTTCTCCCCCTTTGGCATCAAGACGCCAAAAAGGTTGAAGAGCGATGCTACCGTCCCTAGCCATCAAGGAAGTCCGCGGCAACATCGGAGTCGACATCATAGGAGGGACCATCCTCGCCATCAGACCACTGGCTATGAGCAGAAATCCACTGAGGCTTCGGAAGGATAGTCTCTTCAGATCCTGGAGGAGAGACTTCCACACCAAGCTTTGCCATGATGCTCTTCTGACGGCGTCGAGCTTTCTTCTCTGCCACATAGGCGTCATACATGCGCTCCTGAATATCCAGCTGCAGGCAGAAGGTCTTCTTTACCTTGATCTTGAGTTTGGTGTACCAAGAGGGCTCGAGCATGGGATCATATGCGGAGTGAGCCGGAGGCCCCCCAAGGGCCATATGAGGAGCAAAACCATCAAGGAGTCTAATGCCAGCAAACCGGCGATCAGTGCGAGGATCTGCAGGACCTGCTGAAGGAGGTGCTGAGGCAGAAGGTGCTGCTGAGGCAGAAGGAGCTGCTGGGGCTGAGGTAGAAGCTATGAGCTCATGATCTTTGATAAGAAGGTTCTTGCGTTTATGAACAGTGAGAGTAGAAAATGGTTCCAGAATGGCACCATCAAACTTCTGACGCCACACCTCAGAAATAAGCTTCATGATGAAAGGACCAAAGGCAGGAGACCTCTTCTCAACCATACGCAAGAAAATCTGGTTCCACAGGCAATCCATGACATCCATCTTCACACCCTTGCCCTTTCGGAGATGAGTTTGAAGCATCAAGTCAATGACAAAAGAGTGGATCTCATCAACATTACCCACTTTGACGGCAACAGTCTCACGGTAGATGCGAAGCATAATATCATAGACGGGTTGGAGACCGGAAGTGAATCCAAGCTTGCATCGACCGGGCATATAGAGCGGCTCAAGAACATCTTTGGTGCTTGCATTAGACTGCTCATGAAACCTCCAACCACTATCAGTGTCATGTTCACAATCTTCCGGAAGAGGATAGCCAAGAATCTGTCCAAAGGTGCTCCAAGTGGTAGTGAGTACCACATCACGAGTCATCCAAGTGATGGAGCGAGCGTCATCCTCATGAAAATAGACTGTGGCAAAGAACTGAGTCACAAGGTAAGGATCATAGTTGCATTGGAAATTCATAATGGGAAGCAAACCAAACTCCTCGCAAATATCAAGAGCTTCATGAAAGTAGGCATCCTTCTTCAAATGGTCAATGTTGATATACCGTTGATCAACTACCTTCACCTTGTCGGGAGGATAGACTTCATTGAATATGCGTTCTTGAACCTCGGTGTAGAAGTGGCGGTTGCGAGTGCGAGAAGACCGAGGCCCCAAATAGGGATTAGCGGTGCGAATAGCCATGTATGCATGAAGGCGGACGCCACCATAAGACTTAATATCCGGTTTCCCTTTCTTTTTATTTGCCAGAGAAGCACCACGAGCAGTAGTGGCACGGGGTAACACTTCATCTTGTTCAACAAAATCATCCTCAAGGGGCGGATCCCCTCTCCTCTTCCGACTAGCACCTGTGAAATAGACGAACAGAGCCGAGGGAAATATGGGATAAGGGCACAAGCTCATCTCAACTTAACAAAATTTTGACCCAAAATACACATGCATGATGAAAAAAATAAGGCCACACACAATGGGTAAAAAAAATGCTACAAAGTAGAGGTTAACGGTGCTACACACTAGAGGATATAGATCAGCAATAGATACAACCTCTTAGAGCAAGATTTAGCCAAAAATCTATGCATGTAGTACCAATAACCAACACACATGTGAGCCAAAAATATGAGCAAAATACATGGGGGAAGAGGCTAATACCGGGAGCCATGGGGGAGGAGGGGTGGGGGAAGGCTCCCACGGAGCCGATCCGGCCGGAGATGGCCGGAGAGGGGCCGGGGGAGCAAGGAGCCGGCAGGGGCGGCCGGGCGGTTGATGCGTGGGGAGGAGGGGGCGAGTGGGGAGGGATGGGGAGCGTGGCTCGACCCGCCCGCACAAGGAGGCACCGGCCCGAGGCCGGCGGTAGTACCGGCCAGGCCCCAGGCGGTACTACCGGCCTGGTCAGGCCCGGGTCGGCCAGCCTCCGCCCCTTTTTTTTTTTTTTTGTAGGCTGTTTTAAACAAAATCCTCCCCTTTTTTTTTAATAAAAAGACACCCTCTTTTAAAGCAAACAAATTTTGATATGCATTTTTGAGACGAGCTTGTGCAAGATATAGAATGTTTTAGAGGTGAGAGAATGGCTTAGGATGGACACAAAGAGGGGTAAGGTAATATGAACTCAAGTTTGCAAGGAGCAAATCAATAGAAGCCAAACATTGAGCCAATTCCCCTAAAAACAAAAGATAGGCAAATTAAGTCCAATAAAGATCCAAATTACTCCAACTCTTCATAAAGAAGAGTGTGGTGGCCTAGGCCACCATATATGAGTGTTATGGCATGGCACCGCGAAGATGTATCTTGGGCCCAAAACCACTACTCATCATTGAAGCTCACATATCATTATATGATATAAAGAGAATGATTTCTTTTAATGTTGGCATTATGGGGGGAGGGATAGCTCAATAGTTTAAACCGCACCCCCTATTTCCATGCCCACATCTAAACCAAATAAAGTTTTGAGACAAAGGTGTGTTTGCAAGATGGTCAAGCTATACTCCTTGAATCAATGATATTTAGCTCATTCCTCAAATAAGAGAACCTTGCTTCATCAAGAGGCTTCGTGAATATATCGGCAAGTTGATCTTTGGTAGGAACATAGATGAGCTCAATATCACCACGGGCAACATGATCCCTAATGAAATGATTCCGGATCTCAATATGCTTCGTTCTTGAATGTTGCACCGGATTATAGGCAATCTTGATAGCACTTTCATTGTCACATAATAGAGGCACTTTGTCACAAATGACACCGTATTCCTTTAAAGTTTGCCTCATCCATAACAATTGAGTGCATCCACTTGCGGCGGCAACATATTCGGCTTCGGCGGTGGAGAGAGATATGCAATTTTGCTTCTTAGAAGACCAACACACCAAGGACCTACCAAGGAATTGGCAAGCCCCGGAAGTTGATTTCCTATCATCCTTGTCACCCGCCCAATCCGCATCGGTATAACCATTGAGAATAAAACTTGAGCCTTTGGGGTACCAAATACCATATCTTGGGGTATCAACCAAATATCGAAAGATTCTTTTGAGAGCCATCATGTGGCTCTCCTTAGGAGAAGCTTGATACCTTGCACACACACCAACACTCAACACTATGTCCGGTCTAGATGCACAAAGGTAAAGCAAGGATCCAATCATAGAGCGATATACCTTTTGATCCACCTCTTTACCATTGGGATCTAGTGCAAGATGACATTTGGTAACCATAGGAGTGGCCACACCCTTCAACTCGGTCATCTTGAACCTCTTGAGCATGTCTTGGAGATATTTTGCTTGATTGATGAAGGTTCCTTCTCTCAATTGCTTGATCTCAAAACCAAGGAAGAACTTCATCTCTCCCATCATAGACATCTCAAACCTATCGGTCATAAGCTTTGAAAATTCATCATTGAAAGCTTTGTTAGTAGAGCCAAAGATGATATCATCAACATATAATTGGCAAACGAAAAGCTCCCCATTAACCCTCTTAGTAAAAAGAGTGGGATCGATTAGCCCAACATCAAACCCACGGTCTACCAACAATTCTTTAAGGTGCTCGTACCAAGCTCTAGGAGCTTGTTTGAGACCATAAAGTGCTTTATCAAGCTTGTAGACATGGTTAGGAAAGTTGAGATCCTCAAACCCCGGGGTTGCTTAACATAAACCTCTTCATGCAAAGGACCATTAAGAAATGCACTTTTAACATCCATTTGTTGTAACTTAAAGTTATGATGCGATGCATACGCAAGAAGGATACGGATGGACTCAAGACGAGCCACGGGAGCATAGGTCTCTCCAAAGTCAATTCCTTCAACTTGAGAGAAACCTTGAGCCACCAATCTTGCCTTGTTCCTCACAATATTTCCAAACTCATCTTGCTTGTTCTTGAATATCCACTTAGTGCCTATAACATTGCGGCACTCCTTTGGCTTCTCTACTAAGGTCCACACTTTGTTGCGCTTGAAGTTGTTGAGTTCCTCATGCATGGCATCCACCCAATCCGAATCTTCAAGGGCTTCAAATACTTTCTTGGGTTCCACAACGGAGATATAAGCATGATGATTGCTAAAGTTAGCCAATTGCCTTCTTGTGGAGACCTTTGCTCGAACATCACCAAGGACCTTGTCATGAGTGTGTCCACGAATTTCAAGGATCCTATCTCTTCTTGCTAGACGACGGGCCTCGATCTCCTCCTTGGTTTTTCTAGGCCTTGGAGGTGTCACTTGATCAACTTGATCATTTGGGTCCCCGTCTTGACCTTCAATTTGAGCTTCCTCAATTACTTGAGAATGCTCAACCTCATGTGCTTGATCTTGGACAATGTTTGGTGAAGTGCAAATATCAAATGGTTGATCTTGAATGCTTGGTTGATCTTGTTCATGAGAGGGAGGATTTTCTTCTTGTTCTTGGGTTGGTGCATCATTAGCTTCAAGAGATGGGGTTTGTTGATGTTGAGAGGATGAGGGCTCCACCGTGGTAGAGCATAGTTCTTCCCGAGACGCCACACCGTGTCCCTCAATGGGGCGGAAAAATCCCACACCCATTCTTACTATGGCATCTTGAGGTATTTCATCACCGCACATACATCAACTTGCCCCACTTGGGAGCCATCATTTTCTTCGAACTTCACACTACAAGATTCAATGATAATCCCGGAGGATACATCAAAGACTCTATAAGTGTGAGATTCGGCACCGTAACCAACAAATATACCCTCCAAAGCTTTAGGAGCAAATTTAGACAAACGAACTCCTTTGATTTTGTAGAAACACTTACAACCGAACACCTTGAAGTATGAGATATTAGGCTTGTTGCCGGTGAGTATTTCATATGGAGTCTTGTTCAATCCCTTGCGGAGATAAAGCCGGTTAGAGGAGTGACAAGCGGTAGAGATGGCTTCGGCCCAAAAGTTATAGCGGGATTTATACTCCGCCATCATAGACCTTGCCATATCCATAAGAGTCCGGTTCTTCCTCTCCGCAACACCATTTTGTTGAGGGGTGTAAGCAGCGGAATATTGATGACGAATCCCCTCATCACTAAGAAAATCATTGAGTGTGTAGTTCTTGAACTCGGAGCCGTTGTCACTTCTTATTGCCATAATGAGGAGGTTGTGTTGGCGTTGCACCTCGGTGGCAAAGTCAATGAATATTTGTTGAGTCTCATCTTTCGTCTTGAGAAAGTAGACCCAAGTGTATCTTGAGTAATCATCAACAATCACCAAGCAATGTTTCTTCGCACCAAGACTTGCATGAGTAACGGGACCAAAGAGATCCACATGAAGGAGCTCCAAGATCCTCTTGGAAGAGATGATAGTCTTGCTTGGATGCGGAGAGTCATGCATTTTGCCTTCAACACAAGCCCTACAAACACGATCTTTGGCAAAAGAAACATTTTCCATTAGTCCCACAATATGGTTCCCTTTGTGAAGACTTTGCAAAGTTCTCATGTTGACATGGGCTAGGCGGCGATGCCACAACCAACCCACATCCGCCTTTCCGAATAGGCACATCGCACTTGAGGTGGTGGTCCCCGAAAAGTCCACCACATACAAGTTATGTTCGCGATACCCAACGAAAGCGACTTTTAGAGTCTTGCTCCACAAAAGGACCACAATATCTTTATCAATAAAGACGGCGAAACCCATCTTGCCAAGGGCGGAAACGGAAAGCAAATTGTAACCAAGGGTTTTGACAAGCATGACATCCACAAGAGTTATGTTGTGTGCAACCACAACCTTGCCAAAACCCAATACCTCGGATGTAGAATTATCGCCAAAGGAGACGGTGATATTGTTCATGTTGGGCCTCAACTCCTTGACGAGGTTCTTGCCGCCGGTCATATGACTTGTACATCCACTATCAAGTACCCATTTTGAACCTCCGGCGGCATAGTCCTACATGAGATCAATTCTTGGATTTAGGTACCCATTTCACAATGGGTCCTCTTTTGTTAGCAACAAGGGTCTTTGGGACCCAAATAGACCAAGCAACATAACCATCATATGGGCCAACATATTTAGCATAAACATCACCATAATAATCTTTAAATAAAACATAGTGAGGGTTAGCATTTCCCGCATCATCATCATTAATGGTTTTGCCCTTAGGAGCTTCACCATTAGTGATATCTTTCTTCTTTCTTGTGCGGGCTTGGCCTTTTGCTTGTTTGCCTTCTTTGCCTTGGCTCCATAACCAAGGCCCTCCTTCCCATTGTTTGATCTTTGCTTACTCAAAAGATCATCCAAAGAAAGTTTACTTTGGGGAGAGGAGGCCTTAGCAAGTTCATCCTTCAACCTAGTATTTTCCTCAATAACATTTGCATGATCACAAGAAGGAGTAGAGGAACTAGGCACATCATATGAAGTAAGCCTAATTTGAAGTTGCTCATTTGACTTGGATAGGAGAGAGTATTCACTCTTCAAAGCTTTGTGAGCTTTGTCTAGTTCATCTAGATCCTTCACAAGTTTCTCATGATCAACACCAAGTTGGGCCTTTTCCTTTTTAAGCAATTTGGTCTTAGCCCTAGCATGATCTCTAGCTTTAGTGAGCTTGTTAATTTCATCTTGAGGCTCTTCAAGATTTTCTAGCCTCTCCTCAAGAGAGGCTATAGTTTCTTGACTTTCCTCAAGGGCATTTTTAAGAGCATGGATTTCAAGAGAGTCTTCTCTCTCTATTTGACCCTTTTTCTCAAGCATATCATTTTGTTGAGCTAAACGAGCCATGAGATTTGAAACATGCTTTTTGTTGATACCTTGTAGGTTAAGCAAGAATTCATCAAATTCTAGCATTTCTTGTTTTACTTTTAGACTAGCATCATCAATCCCTAGATCACTTGATATGTTAGGCATAGAGGGGCTAGGAGATGATACCTCGGAGGATTTGGCCATGAGGCAACTTTCTTCCTCCACATGAATGATCTCATTGGGGGATTCACTTGGTGATGAAGAGTTAGTGGAGAGGGAGGCAAGAGCGACCAATCCATTAGAGGTTGCATCTTCTTCATCATCACCTTCATCATCCCCGGAGGAATATTCTTCTTGAGTTGATAGCACAATAGATGTGTCCAAGGAAGATGTTGCCATGAAGCAATGTGCATTCTTGATATGAGGATTCTCATTGGGGGATTCAAAGAGAGATGAAGAGGGAATGTTGGTAGTGACAATGGCGGCCATTTCTTTTGAGCATCCTTCTTCATCATCACTAGAGCTCGCAACTTCATCGGAAGAATATTCTTCCCTAGTCACTAGCATGACTTTTGGGTGCCTCTTGCCCTTCTTCGTCTTGTTGTTGTAGAACTTCTTGTTGGGGGCTTTTGAGTATTTGCCCTTTGATTCTTTGCTCTTGTCCTTGGGAATGAGCCTTCCATTATGAAGCTCTCTATTTTCATAGGGGCATTCGGCAATGAAGTGGCGCTTGTCATCACAATTGTAGCATGATCTTGTCTTTGGACCAAAGCTAGTGAACCCACTCTTGTGGTTTCTCTTGATGTTGTCTTCCTTGGCCTTGGAGGGATCAACCCAAAAGGACTTTGCATGGAAGGCCATGTGGTCATGATAGTGGCATTCCAAATCTTCCGGATAGGACATACTCCAAGATGCCCTATATTGCTCTTGAGGGTGCACTTCATCTAAGGGGTTGACCACCAAGGCAAGATTGTTCCCTTTTGACATACCAATGGCACGATTGAGAGAGTCATGAGAGTTTTGCTCGAGCACCTTGAGGGCTTGCATCTCGTGCACGGCATCTTGAGAAGAGAGAGAGAATAGCATTCTCTCCCAACAAGGGTCTTGACATCAATGGGTACATATGGCATCATGCATTCAATATACTTCTCCTTGATCCAAGAGTCATTGATGTGGGTGGCACCAATAAGACGGAAGTCATCGGCAACAATGAGGAGTCTTGAATACATGTCTTGATGATCTTCATCCGGTAGCCTCATGAATCCTTCGGCTTTATTCTTAAGAGCATTATACTTGTTCCTTCTCGTGCTCTCACTTCCAATGCAACTAGCGGCCAACCCATCCCAAGCTTCCTTGGCGGTGGTGTAGTTCCGAACACGAGGCAAATCCTTTGTCCCCACACTAGTTTGAATCATGTGCAAGGCGGTGTTGTTGAGTTGACTATCAACCGCTTCTCTTCTAGTCAACTTGTCGGGGTTGTAAGGTTTGAAGCCTTCTTGGATGATTCTCCAAAGTTCATTGGAGGCACTGCAAACATGAGAGCGAAACTCAAATCGCCAAGTATTGTAATTTTCAATGGAAAACTTAGGTGGGTCGCCCCGAATGTTCAAATGAGGATGGGGAACCGGTATATCGGGAGATTGAAAAGGTGGAGCTACTCGATTGTAGCTCTCACCTCCACTAGTATCCCTAGGAGATGCAATGGGAGATTTGTTAGTGTTTAAGTTATCACCTTCCACGGGTTTGGTAGAAGAGGGTGGTGCCGAAGCACCTCCCTCTATGACACACCCGCGTCCTTACCTCTATACTAGGAGCCATGGGACGGGCCGGAGCCAGAAGCTCGGCAATCATCTTTTCATGCTTTCCATTTGGGCTTCCATTTTGGTTTCCATGAAGGACTTCAACGAATTGAATTCTTCCATGGAGACCGTATTGGCGGCCCCATCCGAGGGCTCCTCGTTTGGCATACTCTTAGGCGGTTAAGCCCGAAATAAGAGCCGAGGCTCTGATACCAATTGAAAGGATCGTATGCCGCACCTAGAGGGGGGGTGAATAGGTGCTAACCAATTTTTAGTTCTTTTTCAATTTAGGCTTGACACAAATAGGTAAATGCTCTAGATATGCAACTAAGTGAATTTACCTATATGACAAGGTTATCAACTAAGCAAGGTATAGCTACGCAATATAGGAGATAGAGTGGGATAGAGGTAACCGAGAGTGTAGCACGCGTTGACACGGAGATGATTCCCGTAGTTCCCTTCCTTTGCAAGAAGGTACGTCTACGTTTGGAGGAGTGTGGTTGCTACGCAAGCCAAACCAACAGCCACGAAGGCTTCACTCAGATCTCCTGTGAGCAACGCCACGAAGGCCTAGCCCACTTCCACTAAGGGATTTCCTCGAGGCGGAAACCGGGCCTTTACAAAGTTCTTGGGGCACACATCCACAACCAAATTGGAGGCTCCCAAATCTGTAACAACACAACAAATCAACAAGCATACATCAACAACAACAACTAGGGATCCAAAGAGGAACACTAGCAAGGGGGCCCTCAAGCATAAGAGGGGGAAATGAAAAACGCTTCGGTGAGGATGTAGATCGGGGTCTTCTCCGTCGATTCTCCAAAGCTCAAGGGATTTGGGTGGTTGAGGAAGGAGATCCGATGGAATTGATGTTCTTGGTGGCTCAACAATGGTGTATGACTTTTTAGGAGGGGAATGAGCAACCCTAGCAGTTGGAGAAGAAGCCTTTAAATAGTAGCTGCCGAAGCAGCCGTTGGAGCCGTTGGAGAAGGGTGGCCGGTAGTACCGGCCAGATCGGGCCGGTACTACCGCTCCTAGGCGATGCCGCGCGACCAACAGGAGGAGGCCACGTGGCCAGAGGGGCTCGGTCCGGGAGGGGGGGGGCCGGAGCCTCCGGCCGGGGTACCGGCCGAGGTACCGCCGGGGCTCCAACCCCTGGAAACTATACTGAGCCGCCCCGCCTCCGCCGGTACCATGGGCGGTACCATGGCCGGAGCCTCCGGCCGTGGCCAGGCCGGCGGTACCGCCAGGCACCCTCTCCCTCTTCTCTTTTCTTTGCTTTCCTCTTCTTCTCTTATTTCTTTCTTTCTTCTTTCTCTTCTCCTTCTCTTTTCTTTCTTTCTTCTTCTCTTTCTTTTCTCTTCCAATATCTTGTATACTCTTCAATCTTTACACATCTAGAGAATGTAATAACCTACAAATCTTATAAACCGAAATGTTCATATATTATCATTGTCATCAACACCAAAACACATATAAAATGAGATATGATCTTTCAACATGTCCTGGGCGGCGCAGACCCACTCCGGGGCGGCGCACATGGGATCTCTAGGGCGGCGCACATGGGATCTCTAGGGCGGCGCGCAGAGGCTCTCGGGGGCGGCGCACGGCGGGGATCTCCGAAGCAGCGCGTGGTGGGAGGACGGATTGATGAGCTCGAGCCACGATTTGGGAGGCAGATGGCGTGGAGATGCGTTGGTTCCGCCGGTGAAGAAGGCAGGGCAGGGATATGGTGCTGCAGCCAGGAAGAAGGTGCGGCGGGGATTCGGTCCTCCGCCGGGAAGAAGGCGGGCGGGAGTAGGGTCCAGGCGATGCGATGCGTCTCGGTAAGGAAGAAGGTGGGGGAAGCCAGAACCAGCGGAAGTTCAGGTGGTGGTTCGGTGGTTTTCTCGGAGCGGTTTGGTTCGGTCGAGTTGGGAACTAGGGGTTCGAAAATAGCTATTCTAGAACCCCTCTTAAGGGGGGTTCGAGAATAGTTGGGCTCTATATATATATATATATATATATATATATATATATATATATATATAAGCTCAATGGGGCACCTAGGAGCATGGGCACCCAACGTGTATTTCGTACATACCTGGAGTGTACGTGTCTAAATTACACATACCTAAGGTTTACATACCTAACATATACACATATAAGTTACACATACCTAACATTTACATACTTAACATACACACATGCAAGTTACACATACCTAACATATATATACACGTATCAGTGTACGTACACCTTAGGTATGCAATATCTTAGGTATGTATCACTTGAGTATGCATATCTTAGGTATGTATACCTTAGGTATGTGTAACTTAGGTATGTATACCCTCAGGTATGTGTACTACAAAGCAAAAATACGCGTATCTACGTATGGTGCCCGGGCACCTAGGAGCACCAGTTAATTTACCTATATATATATATCATTGTTTTTCTCACGCAGCGAGAGTACAAAGAATTTGCTCTTGACCCTATCCTCCCTGTTTCCAGCCATTTGTCGCCCAGGTTGTCTATAGGACAGTGTACATAATGGGAGGCATATCACACATACTCAGCCTCAGATTTAATTTATTTTGTACGTGAATGATTCCCATGTGCGTGCTTACCTTAAGAAAATAAAAACAACCAACTTGAAGAAAAAAACATGTATCAAAACTATAAGAAGAAAAACCATGACAAATTAAACGACAATATATGGGGGAAACTCAAATAGCAAAGTATTCCAAATCATGTTCCAGATTAATGTACAAGCTGTACAATTTACAAGAGTGAGATAATTATGGGGCAAAGCAAAATTGTACATCTGTTCTTCACAAGATCAAGTAAAGCATGAACTGTGGTTTCGACTTCTGTGGTCTGATTATAAACGAATGGTATGGAAGAGATACATGTAATATTGGCCCTCCAATGTATATAATACACTGTAAAAATCATCCTAATAAATCACGCCATCACCGATTCTCCCGTCTTGATCCTCCAGTGCTTCATGTGGGTACAACTAAAAGCTGGCTGTATATTCACAGGAACGGCTTAGAAGAGCTCTTCAGAATTAAATTTGTTCCATGCCTCCTGTTTCATGCAAATGTAGGGGAACATAAGCGATTGCCGTGAAAAATATGTTCCTCAACAATAGTGTAACCCATATGAATTACAAACCCAATAATTGTTGCAAAGCAGCAGAATACACACCTTAAGCATATCAAAAACCTTCTCAGCGATATATTTCTGTTGAAGAGTTGCACCCTTCTGTTGCACCTTATCAGGATGGATGCATAAGGTCGCCCTTCTGTACTGCTTTTTAACAGCAGCACCAGTAATCAAATCTGTCAAGGAGACAGCTTGCCACCCACATTCTGGCCAAAGTATCTGTTTAGAAGGAAGCAAACAGGAATACTGAGCATATTTATGCAATAAAACAATGATAACACTCAAACGTAAAGCACAGAATCAGGCGAAAACATAAGAAGAATAGCTTCAGTGGAGAAGGCATTAGTGGCTCACATATTGCAGAGTTGATAATAAAGCACGTAAGTTGCCCTCTTTTCCAGCGGCCCACCTCTTAATTTCAAAGTCTAACGAGTCACCAATCCTCTGGAATCAAGAAAATCCAAAAACAATAAGTAACTATTAGTAACCAAGAAAGTCAAGCTTAAAGGGCCAAGACATGCAGCCCTATCATGAGCCAAAGAAAATGCCATCGAAGTCCATGAATATTGAAAATAGATGTGCAATAGCAGCACAGCACATACTTTTTACATAAGCAGAATCAACTTGCAAGTTATATGAGCAACACAACACTTACATCTCTTTCTGCTTGTTCCCTCTGAACCTGCATATCTCGTTCATTCTTCTCTGCCAAAGCTTTCGCCTGGAGATATGTTGGTTGTTATAATATGATGAACAGTAGTAGGAGAATGAAAAATCCATTATTCCTTTATAATAGGAAAAACGTTGACAAATATAATACGGAATGACCCAGATTGATCACTGGCGGTATCTAGTGAGAGCAAGAGGTGGAAACATTACCGCTCGTTCACGGGTCCTCTGGTGACGTTCTAATCTAGCACGTCTTCTTTCTTCACTCTCTCCCTCAACATCTTGAAATACGTCAGATGATGAACGTGCTGAAAAATAATGCTAAATGAATCATAAACGGTGCAAGATTAGGAAATGGTATCATTACAAAGCTATAGAACTGCTGTTTTGGGAGGACCAGTACGTTCAAATTCAAATAGGTCAGATAGACCATTGCCAAACATATTTGTGGCTGATGGTGTGCTTGCTTTTCTCGTAGATGCTGAGGTAGAAGCTGGTCTCTGTGATCCATTAACTGTTCCTGTACCTTGTGGTTGAGGATCAAACATTGATTCCTGAAATACCCAACATTAGCAAAAGGCGACATTACTAAATCCAGACATTTTTTAATGTAAATATTTTGGGGCCTGTATGTACCGCTGTTGGTGTCCTCTGCTTTGGTGCACTATTACTGAAGAAAGAGTCGAGGTCATCTGGTGTACTCTGTTTTTCTTTTGCAGCCGCAGCAGCAGCAGCTGCTGCATGCCTTTGTCGAGCCTCGGCAGCAGCTCTTTCTACTGCAGCTCGCTCAGCTCGCTTCCTTGCTTCTTGCTGAACTCTCTCCGTCGCAGCTCTTTCTGCTGTAGCCCTCTCCCTAGCAGCAGTCCTCTCCCTTTCCTTGGCTTCAGCAGCAGCCCTCTCCCTAGCCGCAGCTCGCTCCCTTTCCTTGGCTTCAGCAGTAGCCTTCTCCCTTTCTTCTGCAGCGGCCCTTGCAACTCTGTCTTTAGCCTCAGCTGCAGCCCTCTCACGGGCTTCCTGATGAGCCCTCTGCACAGCAGCACGCTGTGAGCGTTGGCGGGCATCCCTTTCAGCTTTTGCACGAGCTTCAGCAGCTGCTCTCTCCCGTGCCTCCTTTGTAGCCCTCTCAACAGCTTGTTTCTCTCTCTCCTGTTCCAATTCCCTCTCCTTTTCACGTCTTCTCTGTTCCTCCCTTAGTCTCATTTCTTGTGCCTGTTCCAACCTTTCCTGGCTTTCTCTCTCTTCACGAGCTGAAGAATTTGTACCATACTCTTCGTCCTCTTCAAAAGCATTGGTGTCATAATGAACAGGCCTTTGTGGCTTGCCCATGGCAACACCCTCTGATTCATCTATTGAAGAAATATCTGCTTGCTCTGGCGAATATTTGTAGTGGTTGCGCTTTTGGCCAGACTGCTGCGCAGACTCATCATTCTTTCCATTTTCTTTTGCAGCCCGAGGTTTTTGTCTAAGAAGAGGAGGTGATCTGGAAGGTGGAGGAGCACTAGTTGGCCGTGTGAAGAGGGGGATCTCAGAAACCGTAAGCCATATATCGTCTTCAGATTCAGTAGATATCGGTGACTGGTCGCCCATACCATTGCCACTGTATCTCTCTGAACTGTCATCAACATGAATATCAGAGTACCTTGCAGACTGCGATTTGTGCATGCCGTTTTCGAAGTCCTCGAATGAAGATCTGCTTCCAGGATTCCTCTTCGCTGAGCTTTGCACAGGCCTCGAGTCTCGGGATTTGCTTTGTAGATTTGTATCACCATTGCTTTCAGAGGTGAACGAAGGATATGATTTTGGGACCTGGTCAAAAGTACTGGACTCCTCAAATAGATTATCATCATCAGCAGTACTATCAAAACTCTTTCCTTCAGTCTTTACAGGCTTATTTAGATCTTCCAATGGATCTGTGAACCCCCCCGGGGATGGATATGTGGAGCCTGAAGCAGACTCTCCTTCTAGAACAACAAATGGATCATCAACCATGCTGGCTGTTGATTTTGAAGTTGAAACTGATTGCTTCTTGGTGTTATCATCATTAGTGTTCCTGGAATTTATAGTGAATATTACGAAACCGGCAACGTAATCTTTGTCAACAGAAAATACATGTTTCACAGAACTTACAAGAATGCGCTAGTGGATAAAATGAACAAAAGTGGGAGGTTTACAGCAACTAACATATCTTATTGCACAACTTATGATTGATTCTACGAATATGTTTTTATCCTCAGATTTTCTGGTAGTCATTAGCTGCCTCACAAGAACTAAGAGTCGCTCGACTAGTCTATGGATTGGTACTTGCATTCCAACCGAAAACCAAGACTAGTCTGCCTAGTTGCGAAGACTAGTTGTGGAAACTAGTACTCCCTCCGATCCATAATGAGTGTCGTGGTTTTAGTAAACTGAAGAAATTTGAACTAAAACCATAGTGCATTTTATTTCCTTATAATCTCAACTGATTTAAAGTACTAGTACTAGGAATAAAAGCAGCAGCATACGCATGGAAAAGATCACTGGCTATTTTTCCTCAATTTAATCACCGATGCCACGCAAGCTCTTGTCTTTGCTTAAGGTCGGTGCCAGATTCACTAGGAACTGGTTCTAGATGTTGGCATTTAACTTCAATTCATCCAACATCACCCTACCCAAGACCCTGATCTGCAATAATGAAGACCGCAACCCAATGCAGATCTAAGCAAGCAAAGCTAGAGCTTACTCACCTACTCTTCGGCGGGCTGCTTCTGGGGAACCCGGGGATCAGATCGTCGAACGGGGCCTCCTCTTCCATCACTGACTTCTTCTTCTCCCCGGCCGGCTTCATTCCGAACCCCGCCAGCAGGTCGTCGTCCTCGACCACCGCCGCGGACCCCTTCGTCTCCGGCTTCTGGCCGAACCCGCCGAGGAAGTCGTCGTAGGAAGGCGGCGCCGAGCGGTTGCTGCTGGCCGTGAATACGTCGTCGAACGCGGGGGCCGCCCCCGCCCCGAACACGTCTTCGGCGTCGTAGCGCGCGGTGGAGGAGGTGGAGGGCCTCAGCCCGCTGGTGGGGTTGAAGAAGTCGTCGTCGAAGGCCGGCTTGGTCGACGTCGAGGAGGAGGAGGTGGTGCCCTTGAAGGAGTCGAAGATCGAGTCGAGGGAGGGATCAGAGGCGGAGGCGGAGGCCGGCGGTGCGGGTCCGAAGAGGCCGTCGTAGGAGGGGGCGGGGGTGGATCTGGGGTTGGGCCAGGCGGATCCAGCGGCACGGGCGGCGGCCATGGGCGCGTCCTTGCCCTGACGCCGCACGCCGAAGTCCCGCGCCAGGAGCCCCTCGATGCCGTCCATGGCCCGCGGACGGCGGCGGCGGCGACGGCCTCGCCGGAGAGGGGAAAGGTTGAGACTTGAGAGATGGGGAGAGAGAAAGTGGGGAGGAAGAGAAGAGGGCGGTGATGTGTCTTTCTCCCTCGCCTCTTTGCTGCCTCCCTCCTTCGGTTCGGTGTGTTGGGCCCACTTGAGGTTGGCATGCATACCAAACTATTTTTCAAAAGAGGTTATTGCACTCTATGTGCATTTTCATACAACTTCTTCCAAAACGTGTTCCACTCATACAAGAACTTGTCCAATATGTGCACAACTCATTGAGAACAAGCAAGTGCGTGGGGGTTTGCCCTATGCCTGGGCGCTCCACGATAGTCACCTGGGGCGCGTCGACTGGGCCTCGCTTGGTCTCCACCGTCTGGCAAAAGGTGCGCCCCGTCTGGCGGAAAACGCGTCGCTCTTGTTTCT
The DNA here is from genome assembly GCA_030979885.1 of Lolium multiflorum. NCBI lineage: Eukaryota > Viridiplantae > Streptophyta > Magnoliopsida > Poales > Poaceae > Lolium > Lolium multiflorum. The sequence continues at coordinate 213,403,708 of CM061750.1, forward strand.
CTCACACAGCCCTCGCATCCTCCGTAACCCTACCCTCTCGCATCACATTTTTTGGCGGCGGCGGCTCCCCACGCGCTCCTCTTCCCCTAGATGTGGCGGCGGTCTGATGCGGGAGGTGCTACGCCCGGCATGGTCATTGGCGGACGGAGCTCTAGAGGCAGCGGTAGCTCGACATCGACGGCGACGGCGGCCGGACATGTAGGCACTCTCTCCTCTCCCTCTCTCCAGCTACTCAAACCCTACCGTCGCCCCTCTTGGTCAACGCCGTCCGTCTCCTCCCACTGATGACCTCTCCCTGCTCCTTCTCCCCTTATAGCTTTTTCTTGAACAGGGAAGAAGGACGCGACCGAACTTAGAAAACGACCGGCGGAGAGAACATGCTCCATCCCATGACCCGCGCCGCTGCTCCAACCACTGCTTCGGCAACTGCTGCTGGTTCATGTACTTGACCGGGCCGCTGCAGCTCCAACCCATGAAAACAAGGTAGATTTCTGCCCTCATTTCCGTTCTTTGCTGTTTTTTCCTCATTAGCTATGGAATACAGCTAACTGAAGTTAATTTCTATAAAAGGTTGAGATGATCTACATGACAATCAGGCCTGCCAGTTCAACTTATGTTATGCACTTTTTTTTTCTTCTCTCACTGTTTTAATTCCAGTTTAATTTGGTTCAGACCAAAGTAATAGTGACTCTTCTACATATATAGGTTAATGTTATTATTTCTTGCTTCAAAAAAGTACTTTTTGCTCAAGGGAATAAAGCTTATTCAGAGCCCATGAACTTGGCGCTGGTTGGCTTCTGAAGGTGCATCAAATTTTAAACGTACTGCGGTTCATGGAAGTTACTAGCGAAGAAAAATGTTTTTGACATTATAAGCAATACAAATTCACCCTTGCTCACCAACGGTCAGATCTTAATGCTCACATTAATCTAGGTACAGTAGAATACACACACGCCACGGTACACTATACAGTATATCCTAACAATTTGTTTCTGGATAAATTAGCCCGGCTGCCACTATCATTTGTGCAGCTATGTTCGTTACTACGTAGGAAGGCGCGGCTTGCCGCGCGCTTGCCTGCCTACGGCGAGCAAGCACGAATAACTTACAAAAATGTACAGTTTATATTATTATCAAGTTGGCAAGTTAAATTTATGTGTTATCTCTGTAATATGCACGTAAGAAATGCTATTGCAATCAAGATATTTTTTACTTCGGGAATCCATATCATATATTAATATAATAGATAATGCCTTAAGAATTCGTCAAGCTCGCAGTGAACATACATATGCCAGAGTTAATACTATAGTTTTTGCAAATGCTCGAAGAGTCAGTAGAGCAGGAAAAACATGACGCACTTGAGACAGAGGGGTTACACTTGCGTCATATGAAATGTTGGTCATGATCATCGCCAAAGAAGATGGGCGGTCAGTGCGGCGGTCGACAATAGTGTCCATGAGTTTCGCGTGTGGAGGTGTTCTCGGTGGAGTTCCTGCTCTGGGCAACCCGCCCTATGTGACCTTCGTGCTCTAGTTCGAGCTACTCTGCCTCTCGACGGTGCGGCGCCCTTCGACCCTGGGCGAGAAGGTAGGGACCTTCTTCGGTGGTGGAGGCGGATGTCTACACTTTGGCGGCGAGCCAGGAGTCAACGAAGGCTGGATCACTCTCCTGGCGGATCTTCTTGGTGTGTCCTCTCCAATGTCTGACCAAGCGGATGGACGAGAGCCTCGACCCACAAGCGGTGTTTCTTGTAATCTTTTTCCTTGTGGTGTGTGTGCCGTTCAGGCGTTATTAATTTAGCGCAGGGCTAAGGCCTACTATTTAAAATCATCGCCGAAGTGTTTCCTCGTCATATCAAATCTTGGTACTGATAAATAAGATTCAGGAAAGCAAGCCGCGCGCTCGCCCGCCAAACAACGGGCAAACAACTCTGAGTAAAAGTAAATTCTGCTGGCAAAAGCTATTTTAACAAAATTTCTCCGAAATGAAAATAGGTTGAGAGGACATGTCTGAATTCCATTAGTAGAAATATGAAATCTTTGAGTTTTCAGTTTCTAAAAAAAGATAGGAGCCGTGGCTTGCTGTGTGGTGCCAGCATAAACCATCAGCAGCTCAGTAGGAATAACCAAACGAAACACTACTTGAATAGTTGATTCAGATACAAATTGAGTAGTCCTAGGTTATAGGACAGAACTGAAATTGACCTCCACAGAAAGCCAACTGCTGAATACTCGCTTGTTTCCACCATTAACACACTGAAAGCAACATCGTACCTTCCGAATGATCTCCTCTTCTTCTGAGTGTCTTCTCCAATGTACATTTCCACTGTCAGAAGAAATGACAGCAACAGGTAACGAAACTGCAGGAAAAGAATCCATTTAAATATCAACATTTTCTTGCAGCCAAGGCCATAGTAAGTGTAACTGCCTCTCTATGAACTGGAAACAGGGAGTTAGTGGAGAGTACTGAACCTCTGCAGAACTCATAGAATATAGACAGGCTCTTTATCTGGTATTCAAATGTCATTGGCTTTAATTTTCTTGAACAACTTATTCCAGTGGAAAATACCTACCTATCATAACTAAGAGAGTATACAGATTTGGAAATCCATCGAGGTAGTGACATTTTCTATGCATCATGCACATGGACCATTAATTTCATCTCAAAGTAAAACAGAATGGTCACAGAATCATCACTAACAAAAGATGAAAACAATTCAGGGTCAAGTAATGAGCACATACCTTTATTAAACTAAGGATTATGATAGATTGTCTAGATCGCTGAGCGATATCATCAAAATGTAACTTGGTTGCTTCATAAGTAGGATTGCACTACAACAGAATCCAGACAGGAGAGTGCATAAAAAATTGATGCATTTGAAGCTTTTAGATGAATGGAAGATAAGATATTGGGAAACATATATTTAAGATAATATATTTCTTATATATGATGGGCATAACTGAAGCAAGGTAAGATACAAATTTCAGATATATATGAAGTTTTCCCCATCAAACTATGCAAGTTAATTTCACTTGAGGTTATAAGGTAATTCATACTGATAGTGGTTGGGGCGCCCCATGGGGCGCCTCCTCACTGGAGCTGTGCGTCCCAATTCCAATGCATTTTTTGAAGTAAGCATTTCAAGTTGGCAAGCATGTTCCATTATATTTAACACATTGGCAAACAATCAATACGAGCAGCTGCATGATTACGTATATTTATTTATTACTATACTAACCTCTGTTTGCTCAGTAAACACTCTAGATTGTGTTCATTTACATATGCAAAAAAGATTACACCAAAATGAATCATAAAAAAATGCTTGACCGAGTTCTGAACTAATCTTGTCCTGCATATATACATATCTTCTTGTTGCAACCTAATCCTCGTTCCAAAATAGCCCTTTTATAAGCTCCTCATAGCAGTGGTTGATTATGCACACATCAATTGGGAAGCCGAAATGGGAGTGTCTTGCACATGGAAGATAGCAGTACTTCTGATTTACCATACATCAAACATCTTAGTAAAGAAAAATTAAGGCCTTCACATAAACCTCCAACTCTCTGAAGCATGATCAATATAGAAGTTCTCGTACAGCTCTCAAACAGGAAAAAATGTGCATGCTATAAATTTCAGAGAATAACACTGCACGAATTCCAATTAAAATAGGGAATTAGCAAACTTATATCTCTCTAGAATATAACAAAATTACCCACTGAAGTTACTACGATTAGTTATATGCAGTTCCATAAAAGGGTTTAACTGAAGAAGAATTAATCGTAAATGGCATTAGATTCTAGGTTAAGTTCCATAATGAAATCTCACAAAATGCAAGAAATTGCAAGGCACTTGACACCAGATTCGCATGGAAACTTACACAATTATAGCATACTGGATGGTAATGTAGCCACAAAAACACTAAACCTGAAGTTAGTAGGAAACAGGTAAACTGCAAAATAGGCATGACCGGGAATTGCTAGCCTGAAACATACAACTCTTGTGGGGTTACTCGAGACATATTGCTTGGTACGAAACAAGAGGCCCTACATGACGAAGCAGCATTAACAATTACAGGCTGCAGAAAATCACCAAGAAATTGTATCGGCATACCTTTCTCTTTGTCTGAGGTATCTGACCAGTCTAATACAAATATGGGATGCATTCCCTGCTAGAAACACAAACAGCTAGGTGGAACCTGTAAGATAAACATAAGCAAGAAATTTCTAGTTAGAAATTCACCAGTTTTGTACCAGATTCAAAACAAAAAAGGGTAGTAAAATTACAGCCATCTTTATTATCCATGGTACATTCCTTTGGTACTGAATGATTATTTTGTCCTGAGCCTCACATGGTTCAGCATAATTACTCCAAATAGGACATCCAAACATAGATGAGAATTATAACCGCGATCTAAATTGGGCTAGAAGTAGCAATTTTTCGTGTAACACTACTAAAAGTGCCCCGTAATTTCATATTCCCAAAGGAATGATGTAACTAATTGGCTTGGAAACTTTGTACATGAAGGCAGAAACTAAACACAAACAAAGACTTTTTGGAGAAGAAAATAGCACAACAAAGCCTCCTGTCTAGACATATATACCCATGGTCATGGTAAATATATTGCTATGTAAACAGGTACTATGCGAAACAGTTTCAGTGAGATGATAGCACAAGGTAGACAAATCGAGTTCACCTCGTCTTAGCCTCCAACAGAACAGAAATCTGAACCCAAAGCACATGACATCCTCCCTACAGAAATAGAAAATATGAAGCATTGCAATGCTAGCTTCGCTTATTCTAAAGTCTAAACTCATATCATTGCATAAATTCCTCATCAAGACCTCTGAATGCCAGTGGTGTGATAAAAATATATGAACATTTACAGAAGCAAATATAGCTCATACAATTTTACCTATGAGATTGTGTCTGAAAACTCAACTTATAATTGTATGATAACAGACAATCAATGCAGGTTCTCTAGCCTGCACAGACACAATTGGTTACAAAGTTACATTAGCCTCCTTGCCTAAATAAGTAATGACAATAGCATAAATATGAACAAATGGTAGCAGAAAAAAAGAAGGCAGCAGTAATGTAGGCGACCAAAGTATTACAAGTAGCATCATGTGAATAGGAACTAAACCAGGTTACAAGCAATTTGCTTTAAAGGAGCTGACAAACTCAAACTGGGGAAAATCCAATAAGTTGGCCAGAAACAAATCACATCTCAATACAATTAGCTAGTCATGTTTAGATGACAAAAGGCGGTCTATTTTAACAAGACAGAAAAAAAGTACATGAAGAAACAAAACTGCTGACTAAACAGGTAGGCTGCAGAACGCACACGTAGGAAAAGAGCAGACCATTGTTCGAGCAAACCGGCAAGGCCAGTCAAATTACTTGCGGATAACTTTAATGGCACAACAGCAGCGACGGCCCGCCGCGAAACGGCGCAAGTAAACGAGCCATAATTAAAAGAAAGTAATTCAGGAGAGGGAAGCCACATCTTTAATAGTGATAGATTTAAGAAGCTGAACAGTGCTAATGGCACATGAATTAGGAATATAAAACCACCTTCTGCAGTGGTAAACAATCTTATTTTATCTAGGTCAGCCCATGCTTCCATTTCACTCCATAATAAAACTGGGACATTCACTTCATTACAGCGAAAATCCATCTCTTCTAACACATAGCGAGAAACAACCACATTAGGTAACTTCAATGGATACCAAGCCTCTCGAGTCTTCAAAAAGCTGATCCATTTTCCAGCATGCCTACTTGCCAAATTTATAAGCTACCAAACAGTGTGTTCCAGAACTGCCAAACATGCTAGTGTCAATGCAAGACTAATTGAGAGCCATGGGAGCCCAAGCTTTGACAGACTACACACATAGGCTACCACTGGTTCCGACAGTGTAATCCAGACCTGCCAAACATGCTAGTGTCAATGCAAGACTAATTGAGAGTCATGAGAGCCGAAGCTTTGACAGACTACATATAGGCACTGTGCTTACCTTTAATTTGCCTTTTGATCCTCCACATGCTAGAAAAAAAGGGGCTGGCATTTGAAAACGAAATTGTATGTACAGCTCCCTGAAACAGTAAGAACGTGGGTTAGCAACATAATCGGTGTTAATCCTTATGTAAGATAAACAAGGATATCTAAGTACATACGAGTTTAGGAAATCACTTAAGGCTGGTTGTTTGATATATCCTAGGTACATGTTAGCAGCTGGTTCAATTAATACCAGAAGTGTTAATAGCTTCTACGCTGCAAAGTTCGCATCATTTTATCCGTTCCACCTGTTGCAATGACCTGCAGGAAAAAGTAGGACATCGTTAGTACTTCTGTTTCCGGTGGCCACACCTCCCTTTTTTAAGCACACTGGTATAAATAGTGAAACATAAATTAAGCTTACACGGGCAGATGGATATGGAAGAAGCAGCCGTATTGTGTGCATGCAGAGTAAACGTGGCTGTCCAGGATTTGAATTTGATGAAACTGTCCATATATCAAACGGTTGAACCATCCAATTTTCAAGACTAACCTGCAAGACATAGCTGCCACGTAACAAGAACATCAAAGCCTTTGTTCTAAGAAAGTTGTGGTAGGAATTGACTAAGCAATACGTGCACCAGAAAGTGAATCAGAACTGTGCAACTGCATTTACTATTTACTATAGCCTTAGATTATAATTGAAGGGAGGATCTAGTGTAGTTTTGCAGTTGAGATATGCCCGAGTCCATCCATAATCTTAGATTCACGTTCTAGACAAAAACATGTTGCTTTCATTCATAAGATAGTACTAAATCTTCATTTGGGTTTCAATCATAATATCTCCGATTGGAAACTTCAATAAATGTTTAGCAAAAGGTTGATGCCATCAATCAGTAATTTCCAATATGTTCTATATATGTCAGAATCTATAACGTCAAAAACCAATGAGATCACTTATCAGAAGTGTTCATGATAAGTTTGTCCATTATGTCTCATATCATTCTGTAAATGTCAGTATCCAATAAAAGTACAGTGGTTGCAGAAAATATCTACAATAATGCGGCAAGCTCTTCAACAAGAATTTGAACATTGGTATGCATCTCAAAACATTTACACTTATACAACAAATTGACATTGAACTGCTACAGTGGCGCAACAGACCATTAATCCAGAAATGACAAATCAACATTGAACAAGATCCTCACCGCACAAGAATAGAAACTAAGACTTTCAGGTAAACCCCAAGAACCAAAAGAAGAAAGTAAACAGAAATATGACACCTTTAAATATTGGCTACACAAAGCGGATGAGATTTAATAGTACACTTTAACAATGAATCGCTTAGTTTCCTATAACCGCAAGAACACAATACTGATCACTATCTTCACATATATCCCTTTGTTTTCTTCCAACTTTTAATAATGACAGAGGTAGCAAATCTTGCTTAAATAGCAAATACTTCTTCATCTTATGAAATACAACTTCAGCCTTTTGGTACAATGGTAATACCTCTTCCATACGCTTCAATGTGAGTTTATGGTTCTGCATTATGAAATTACAAAGTAGATCTCAGTTGTAACTATGACCCTCTGATATCATTGGAGAATCTATAGTTCATGGTACAAATAAAGCAACAATACAATGTTAACAGTGAGCGCCGATTCGATCTGCCTGCAACCTCTTCGCTGCTAGGCACATGCTCTCCCGATTCCTCTCATCCTCAACCTCCCCTTCTCGAGGAGATCCGGATTCCCGTCCTACCAGTCCATCTTCTACATGGCAGGCAGGGAGAAGTGGCGGCGGATCTGGCGGAGACCACTGGCACACCTTCCCCTGCTTCCCTTGTCTGGGTGGGAGCTGCGTCGGATGGGATGGGGCGCGTGGAGATTGAGAGACTGGCGGCGGCCGGTCGCGTAGGTGAGCAAGGTGCAGAGAAGGAAAAGAGAGCAGAAAGCTAGGTTTTGTTAAAAATAAATAAACAAGACGCGTCTTCTTTCCTCACCCACGCAGCGATTGACACGTGGGCCAATGGTGAGGCCAGCAGGCAACCCATGCGGGCGACGCAGCTATCGTGGATAGCCTAGGAAGCGCTCTAACCCACTCGCATGGATCACAGGTATACATTCTCCTATTTCTGTATAGTTTTGCTCTGGTTTGTTTTTCCTTGCTTAAAATTAAATTCGGGAGTCAAGTTCTTACTATCTTTCTGAATTCATTATAAGTTTTGCATCGTGTTCTTCTGTATTTACAGATTTGCCGAATAGACGAGCAAGGCAACTGACCTGAGGAGAGACCTGCTGTTTTGGGCTTGCAGGAGGGTGTCTCAGATGTCCTGACTATGATGCCCACATTATAGAGATATATCCAGATTTCCCTCTTCATGTGTTGTTCAAAAGTCGAGTTGGGTGAAGGTGTACCATTGCACTGGTGCGATGTGTTTACCAGCTCATTGTATGCTCAGTTATTTACAGAGACTTCATGGTAGTATTGCTGAGAAGACAAGCAATGTTATAAGGATATCTGAATTTCCTCTTCTTGTCGTATTCAAAGTCTAGCTGAGCCAAGTCTACCTTTGCCCTGGTTCGTATGTTTTTACTAATTCTGCAGTAGGTAAATGAGTTTTACTTGGCATACGAATTCCAGCTTATAGCATTCTATCTCCTCATGATGCACACAGTAATTTACAGACTTCATTGATGCTATAGTTTTGTTTCTGCTTGTGCACTTGAACTCTGTTTGGTCCTCTACACCATTTTCAAAAGACTCGAAACATATGATGGTGGGCTTATATCTGTATGGTATGATTAATATCAGTTTATATAGTTCTTTGCGGCTACAGCTGGCCATTTTTAATGGCCCATTGCAAACTTGCTATTTAGGCATGAATTTTAACTTTTGAGGTATATGTGCTTATATTCTTACTTAGTGCTAGATCAGTGTCCCAACACAATAATGATATGCCTCATATAAGAGCAATAGTCTTCTCTTAGAAAACCTGAAGCGACAAGACTCAAAAACTAATTTTATTGAAATGTAAAGTTTGTTCTGCACGGTTTAAGTTCGTTTTGAAGTTTAACTTTTTTTATTGACTTGTACTTGTTATGAGTAGTAACTTTCATTCTAAATAGAGAGATTGTTAATTGAAGTGTTCCATCGGTCTTATTGAGAGCATGTGGTAGATTATTTTTGGGCAATACTGCTCGATCATGTCTAGAGAAATTGAGAATCATTTTTGTAGTTTGGAATATAACAGGTGCATAGATTATGATGTTGGTCTCATGTTCTCTGAAAGGTGTTAGTGACATATCTGTTTGAGTGCAAATTAAGCTTCACGTCGCTGATATCCACAAGAATGACCTTGGTTGAAAGCCTCTGTAGTTGTTAAGATCACCTACTTTTCGGCTTTCGCTGTAATGGCAGATGCCGACTGTGGGGCTTTGAGAGTATATCGACCCCCTCAAAGGTCTAATGATAGTCATTAATGAAACAAAGTCATTTATTAGCGTGAGAAATGCATACACACTTTATCTTGTACAGGCTTCTAGCATATAATGTGCATACATTAAAATTCTGGTTTACACTATTATTTGACCCCAGTTACTAATTTAATATATGCAGACCGGAATTCTTCTAAAGGTATGCACATGATCTGCTACAACCTCACATTTATAAGAAAATTTCAATGCTCATAAACAGATCATCTTTTTTTGGCACCTCACATCCCAGTTGTACTGGAAGAGTAATATAAAGGTGTTTCTCTTCCAAGTTTATGATTCTGACTACATGTGTACTGCTCGGCACTTGATGATGTTGCCAGATTCCGAAGTGTAATTTTACTGTCATATTTTAAGAGAATAATTTGTTGAATTCCTTTTTATAGTCCAGTGCCCGTTCTTCTGTGATTAATGTTCTCATATTGTGATATTCTTGAAGGGATATACTTGGAAGAACCTTGCCTTAGGGTAGAAGCCTTGCAATTTACTTTTTCTTTAGAATTTTAATCCTTATAGATGTTTTATACTACTATAATTGAGGGGCACTGAATAGCGTTGTTTGCCTAAAAAGACTGGTACATTGCATGACAAAATTGTTGCTCATACGATTGGGGCGCACAGCACCAGTGAGGAGGCGCCCCATGGGGCGCCCCAATGCGATCTAGGCAGCATGATGCTTACCCGGAAGAAACCCTCGAAACAAGCGGTGGCGATGCGCCTGGTTTGTGTTTGTTGTGAACGTGATCGTCCTCCTTTCTCAATAACCCTAGGTACATATTTATAGTCCAAGGGACGTTCTAATTCGGAAGCACACCTAACCATGTACGAGCCAAACTCTATCTTTTAATTCTAAATACGATCTAATAATTTACAGATACACGGGCAATCTAGCCCAAACTCTTCGTGCAAGGCCGTTTCAAAGATTCTCCACGTGTAATCCTCCAAGCCCATCTCAATTACGGCCCATCTCCTGATTTGGCTAAAATCTGGGAATAACAATACCGCATAACACATAACCAAGTAGGAAAAAATAAACAACAAGTATGAGCTTTAACAAACTTATTTGTTATGTTCAGTTTAGAAAATAACTCAATAAGCATAATAATGATTGGAGATACCGACCGTGCACTACAACACTACAGAATCAAACTCCAAGCTAGCCACAGTTCAAAAAGGCTCTAGCCTAGGCGCGAATAAACGCGATGGAATCTTCTCAGTTCGTTCGACGATGGAACATTTCCGCCTCCCGGAATAGAAGAGGATAGCCAACCAGCGCGAAGCAGAGGCGTTGTATGCCGCCGTGGTCCTTGTGGAGAAGGAACCGGGCACTCCGGTGCTCGCGAGCTTTCGAGTAGGGGAGTGCTAGAGACAGAGCGACGAAGGGGCAACGGGATCGAGACGTGGCGGCGCATGCCAATCCAGCATTGAGGCCCTGGACGTGGGCTTTAACTACCGAGGAGGCCTCCTTCGTGAGCCAACGAAGCATCTGGTCAGCGTGGGAGCGTCGAAGGGTGCTCGTGTGAGGAAACTAGGTTAGGGTTTGGGAGGAGGGAGTGTGGCCACGTCTGCGTCGCCGTGCTGGCTCTGAGGCACTGCGTGGAATCTGAGGAAGATGAGTGGAAAGTGTCGACATAGGGCTATTTTCACTTCATTCCTTCCGATCTTCACTCGCACTCTCTTTCTATGAGTTTGCGACCTTACTATCCGTAGACTTAGTGGAATTGGTAAAACTCCATGCTCCATGTCTTCATCCTCGTTTATTACGAATTTCGCATCATATGTCTACAATGCTACGGTTTTGTATAACACATTACATCCGTTGACCACCATCATTTATTTATAATAAACTTTTCTATTTATTACAATTAACATAAAATTTTCATTTAAAGATACATTGGCTTGATTTTAACGCTGACCCTGGAAACTTCAATTGCAATAGATGTGAATCATGTAGTTATGAATGAAATGGTATTAGCTGGCTAGTTTTTACGGACTGGTTGCTAACTTTTTTTTGCTAAGACAAATTCTTCTTGATTGGATAATCTATGAATAAAAATATCACACGTATTCACAAATCAATTTGTGCCGCTCAGATGAGAATTGGCAATATATGTATGTGTTTGTGCCTATTTTACTTTATAAATATCATGCCAAATAATTCTGAAGCTAGTAGAGGTTTCTAGAATCCAAGATTGGGGTATTTTAGATGGAATTAAACAAAAGAGATAATAATCAATACCCTAAACGGAAATCCTAGAATATAGTTTGTATATGTTAGGTCTTTGTCCCCATATTGTTGTATTATGTTGCTACTGGTATTCTATGGCTCAAGGTTGTAGTTACATAGGTTGTATATATTTATCTGGACATTCGTTATCTTGTGTTGCTCGTGCTGAAGTATTGTTGATGGCGAGCACTACTTATCGTAGATGTTTTGGGGCTTGCATTGGTGCTTTTCTTATGCATATTTGCTTAGCTATGCCGTCCCTCGATATCTAGCTGTTCTTACACCTATCTTGGTGTGAGGGCAGCACCTTGCTTGTTCGTTATTTAGTAGATCCGATCTGTTATAGTTGCTCCTTGTTCTTCAAGGATTAGTTTAATATCGTATGGTTAGGCCTTACAAACGGGTTGAATGATCCGGTAGTGCGAGAGGCGTGGTTTGTTAACTCTAAGAGGGATTGTTCCGGGAATTGACTTAAACGTTGGTTATTAGGCCTCTTTTAGGGTTAGTTTTCCATCATCTTTCGTGTCTACTAGGCTCAACTACGCGTAGGATGTTCCGATCATGCGGTGAAAACCCTAAACTGTCGTAGATTGGTTTAACTTTGTTTTGATCAAGCAGGATCCCCATGTCATCGTAAATCCAACGTGAAACATGGGGCAATCGGCTCTTTGAGCCGATCCGCAGGGCAACCTGAGAGTCGATCGGGCTCGTATTTAATGTTTACGTGTCCACCACGCAGGAGACTAATCGAAGCAATCCAACACCTTCGACTGTATAGGTCAGGTGGCACGCCTGCAACCGCTAGGACGTGTGTCGGAACCTTGCGGGACGACGTCGAGGGACCCCCACCAGCCTTGGCAGCCTCCCGGCTCTTCGTGTTGCTTAACCACCGCTCGCCGGTGAGTTTTGGCAACACATTCTCGCACGCCCGGTGGGACACTAACAACCACGTCAACATCTCTGCTGAGAGATGGCAGACAAGCCAGTCACGTACGACGAGCTCACTGATGATCACAAGAGGAATTACGATGAGCTCAAATCTCAATTCGAGGCCGATCTCATCGGCTCCTTCGAGAGAACCCGTTCACATGGCATAAGGTGGAAGGGATTCTCACCGAAGCGCCTCGACGGGGTAGACCTGTCTCTCCTTCGAGAGGAGCGCACCAGAGCCTGCGCCGAAGTTAATTACACGGTGGCTCATGCTATGCACCGTCATTCCGAGAGCGGTGAACGCTTTGAGCGTGTTGCGCTTCGCGAGGTGCAGGAAATCATGAAGCATCGACTCCCGACAGGACCTTCCCTAGGAACTCACCAGGGAGAAGTTGCACACCAGACCACCGCTGCCATTCGCTGGCAGCCCCACAAACAACAAGGGTCACCGCATACGTCGTCTACAAGGTTGGAGGTGATCCTGGCGATTACCATTCCTGTATGAGCCACCCAAGGAGATCCCACATGGATATGTGTGCACATACGTGTCGGATGCAACAATTGACGCACGCGGTCCAGACTACAACAGTGATTTGGAGCAGTCGGGAGTTGGAGCAGATGCGGAGAAACGTGGCTAGCTAAATACGCCACAGAACGAGTCATGAAAGCTCAAACCCCACAGCTCCTACGGTGGATCGGATCGGTGCAATCTTGAGAGACCAGTTCGGTATCCTGCCAAAGAAGAGAACAATCGGCTATTCCAAGCCGTATCCCAACGAGTATGACTTGATCCCACTGCCGCCTAAGTATCGGCTCCCTGACTTCACAAAATTCAGTGGATCAGAGGGGTCTAGCTCGATTGAGCACGTGAGCTGATATTTAGCACAGTTGGGCATGGTTTCAGCATCAGACCCGCTACGTGTGAGGTTCTTCGCGCAATCTCTCACGGGTCCAGCCTTTGGGTGGTACACCTCGTTGCCACCAGATTCAGTTCGAACTTGGAAGCAGCTGGAAGAGCAGTTTCACATACAATATCATTCAGAAGCTACTGGTCTTGCCGAGCTGACGCAGGTTCGGCAAAGGCGGGGAGAGACGGTGTCTGAATACATTCAACGTTTCAGGACTGTCAAGAACCGATGTTATTCGGTTCATCTATCTGAGAAGGAAGCAGTCGATCTGGCAATAGCAGGCCTCTCAGCGCCGTTCAAGGATCGACTTTCCAAGCGGACTACAATTCACGCGCATATGGTGCAGAAATTGACATCGTATGAACGCGCCATCCGAGTTGTACCAGGACAAGTTCAAGCGCCAGTTGCCCTGGTCGAGGCGAAGAAGATGAAGACGCAGAAGATCGAAGTTGCCGTGGCTGAATGGACCCGAACGGCGCACCTGTCCCAAATGGGTGAACCAGGGCCTCCAAAAGGGTTTGACTTTGATTTAAGCAAATGAGCAGATTTTTATAATTGAAAAACATTTGAGTTACCACAAATCCCTACGTTGCAAGAGACGAACGATAGGCCATACCGCAAATGGCATCACACGTTCACCCACGCCACTGATGCAAAGTTTTGCGTGGACAGATTCAAATGGCGATAGAACAAGGCCGATTGCTTTTCGGTCAGTTTGCCATGAAAGTTGACACACATCCGTTTCCTGGCGTCAACATGGTGGATCTCGACTCCATTAGACGTGAGCCAGTTTCTTTTTTGATGTCAACATGGCAGGGCTTGTAGACCGCCATGGCAAGGATAAAGGAGGTCACTCCCGTGGCAAGGATAAAGAGGAGGCCGATCCACGCGACCGGCCCCAGTATGATGACAGACGATACCTGACCGAGGAAGAAGTGAGAAGCGTGCGGTATCAACGACCACTCTCCACGCATCTCCTTAACAAATATGAGCAGCAGTACGACCGACGTCGGCACTACGACGTAGATGATGAGAGATATCGTCGGTCTGATGCAGATGATAGGAACTACCGTCGGTATGATAGGGACAACGAAGGGTACGAGCGTTACGCTAGAGGGAGGTCAAGGGAGCAAGAAGACATGGATAGGCATTGGGACTGTCCTTTCTTTAAACACTGCTGGGACTCGAATGAGCCGATTGCCTACCATCGAGAAAGAATGCAGACCAAAGAAGGGAGCAAATGAGGTTTCGGTGTTCAAGCGTCTAGGGCCTCTCCCACCTCAGAACGCGAGAGTCATCTCAAGATGAAGACTTCGAGGAGTCAGATGAAGAATAAGATAGGTATCACCGGCCAAGGTGGTGTCCTGATGGACTCAGTCACTCCCAAAAGCGTAGAGTGTAGCGGCTACGAAACCTGGAGAAAGCCGAGGCGCAATACCTGTACACGTTGAGGAAAGCACGGCCCGATCTGGCCGTGAAAATTCAGCAAACGCTGGAAACGAAGACGCGCCCACCAAAGAAAGTGTGGCGCCCCAAACCTACAAAAGCCGATGCAAAGACATCGGTGATACAAACATGGTGTTCATACTCCCGTCAGAGTTTTGTGCTCCGAAAGACTAGGAAGTGTCAGTGGCACAGTTTGACTGCGGTCCACGGCCAGTCATCTTTGAGAAGCCACGAGAGAGTATTTATGTGAGCCTTGTCGATTGGTATCAGATCATTACTACAAGCGCTTACTCCATTAATAGCTAATATAAGTTGTATGTTACTGGTCCTCAGTAATTAGCATAGTTTCATGTTTAGTACTTTTTGGCATTGGGTTGTCGAACTGTTAGTGTTCCCAATTGCATATTCAGTTTAGATATTACTTGTATGTAGAAATGCGTCTCTGAATTATGTGCAACATGTTTTTGCTTGATTCTTCAATGTAAGCCAAAAAAAATTGCATATTAGTTATTTCCGTTCTAATTAATATAGTTTTAGAGCAATGTTGTAGTCAAATTTTGGAATCGGGTGGGCTCATAGACGAGACTGTTGCTGCATTTTGGGAATGTTTAGGTGGGAAAACCCTTTTATGTCTGGCTCCTAATTAAGCAATGCATATATGTCAGTCAGTTCTTGGAAAACAGAACCCTTTGGTTGGTTGTACAGTTAAATGGCTACACTTTGTTGCGGAGTGTTACAATATTAAAGGTGTCCTTCAAGTGCTGGGAGTTGACCTTTCTTGGATTTATAATTTAAGCAGAGTCTACATAGGATATAAAAATATGATCCCATGCATATGAATAGTTTGTTCAGCTCGCAAACTTAAGGAGAAGAGAAGATCCTCCTATAATGCTGATAGTTAGATGAGGGGTAGGAAGAGAAGGGAAAGAAGAGTGTGGAGGCCTACTCAAGCAGGCCCACCCTTGACATCTCCATCTCCTCCAAGGCGGAGGCCATGTCCATAATGAACTCGTTCATCAACAACATCTTTGAGGAGCTCGTCTGCGAGGCTGCCGATCGCGTCCACTACAACAAGAAGCCAACCATCTCCTCCTAGGAGTTCCAGACCTCTATCTGCCCAATCCCTCTTCTTGCTGTCTATGAGGGTACCGGCCAAGGCCGTCACTGAGTTCACCTCATCTTAGATTGCATTGTTTACGTACCTTTGTAATTGTAGTAGCTGTTGGTAGTTTGCTTTGTTTAACTAGAAATATTGTTAGAGCTGAACTGAAAATCCTGAATGTATGGCATGGTACTGATCTGAAATACTAATGATGTGGTGCTTCTTTCGGGAAACGATTTGATCCTGATTAATTTACTCGTGTACTGCATTGTCTGACTATCTGAGTGATCTCTGACATTTCATGCTAATTTATTTATGTATTTTTGTCAACTATATGATTTTGCTTTGGAGACGTGGATAATCGTTGTTCCATGAACCTGTCGCAGAAGTGTCAATGTTTATTTATGAGCAACATAAGTTTTCCTTGTTACTACATGCTTGTGCTTTTCAACCTGTGGCTATGCTACTGTTTTTTTTCTAATTGTTGAATTTGGTAACTTGTATATTGAATGCATCTTCCACGTGCAATTGTCCAAATTGGGACGCACATTACCGGCTAGGAAGCGCCCCATGGGGCGCTCCAGCTACTAGTATATAACTATATAAAAGCTGAACCCATTTGCAGTAAAGAGAGCGTTTTGGGCACTGCTCACCTAGCAATCCTACCCAATCAGGTAGCGACGCGTCCTGGATTGGCTCCTGTAGATGCGCACACCGCTCATGTAATTGATCGTGCGTGATCTTTCCTTTCCTTTTTCTTCGCGTGTAAAATTCGCTGTAACCGGCAACTTTCCGGTCGACCTGTGTAGTTATATCCGGTAATCTCTCCTTTCAGTTTTATCTTTCCTAAGTTGTACCCGTAGTTCCCGGTTTCCAGATTTAATGGGATTCAGTTGGGCCCGGTCAAAGCGGCGTACAGTTCTGGATGTCTCTCTTCTATCTGCGGTCGCGTGCCCTTCCGTCTTGGTGGTTCCTCTTCTTCATCGCCTCCGCCCCTTCTCCTTCTCCTTCTCCGGGAAGGCCCTGCTCCAGGTGCGCCGAGTACGACCGGACGCGCCGCGGCGGTCGACAACAACGGCGCCGACTGGATCAGGTAATGCGCCGATCCTCTTTCTCTCCGCCACCTCTTTCTCCCCTCATTTTTTCTCTCGGTCTTCACCCAACTCCTTGCTACGCTGGATGAATCGACCCAACTCCTGTGCAGGACTCGACGAATCGCGCCTTATCCACTGTGCCACACAGTGTGTGCTGCTAGACTGGGGGCTGACAACTCGATCCTCCATGTCGTTGTGGCTACGTTCTGTCTGGATCGCTTGGGAGATTAGAGTTGTGTTTGGCGTGTCCTCCTGTTGACCGACATGCCTAAACCCCTTCCGATGGTCCGCCTTGCGTCCGTTGCGGCGGAGATGGACACGGCGACATGCTTATTGGCAGAATTGACGATGCCGCCAGAGGCCAGGTCTTACCGCATCTGTTTGGTGGTTCCAAGCCTGCCTTCCTGGGGGCGTATTCAGTCAACTTCAGAGTTTCAACTGTCAAGATCATGGTCCACTTCAAAGCATCATAACTAATCAAGTTTCTCAGGTAGTGCTGCCTGCTTCCTCTCCCATCTTACTTATCTGTGTTCCCTTATCATCTTTTTTTCATGTGAACAACCAGCATGCATTGGTGCTGCTGGGCAACCTGAAGTGTGAGTGGTGTGGGGTCATATGCACCACTGTCTCCTTAATTGTCTCCCTTTTCCAGCGTGTCATTGGTGTGGTTAGTAAAGATTCCCTATTTATTAACTTTTTATTCTCCCATTTGGTTCGGTGTTTCATTAACTGAAGCCGCATTGTCTCTTCATACAACATAAAACATGCTTTAAGAATAAAAATAAGTTGATGCAAGAAAAGATCTGGTGCTAGCAATAAAGTCATCCTCCCTTCCACGACATGATGATCTCATCAGTCAGGATGAATTTGGTTACTTCCTCCACAGGCATACAATAATTTGGCAGGTTCGATGACCATTGAAATAGTCAATACTAATTGCAGGAATGACAAGCTACAGGAGATTTCAAACTATTACTGTGTATATGTTCCTTGCACTTTTTATGTTATGATATGATGCATCTTAATCTACCGTAATGCAGACCTCCATTGGCATATGGTGGATGAGCAATCATTTCCCATTGAAATACCTTCACACCAAAAACTGCAGAACGATTCCTACTCTTATTAGGAGAGATGCACGATGCCTGATGCCATTAAAGTTGGACAGTGCGTTTAGTTTGATCGCCATACTCATATTAGAATTGTTGGCCTTTCGAAAATGTGTTCATAATGCCAAGAAAATAGTTAGCAAAGAAAGTAAGAGTTGTTTTTTATTTCAATCATTATTATCATCTGCACTTAAAGCATCGATCGTTGCAGCATCAAGAAATGTCATAGGTAATAGTTGGGTCGACCATAGGTCGACAGCAATATAAATACGCAGCTATGGAGCTAACACTCTAAAAATAACGAGCTAATCCATGACCTTGCAGGTATATTGAAAATTAAGGTGTAAATATATTGGCTGAGATTGAAGTTGTTTTCCATTCTCTCTCATGGTAAGACATTACATTTGATAGGAAAAAACACTTCAGTTGGTTGGCATTTGCCTACTGTAAATGGATTTTCCACGACGTCTTCACTGTTTCATAACATGTATTAATTTCAGAGATGGAATTAGCGAAATAAAGTTGTTTCTCAGGGCAGGAACGTCAAGCTTGAACAAATCATTAAGGTAGTGTATTTATTTGATTTTGACATGTGCTATTATAGATCCAACAGAGGTGGCTATACAGTAGTCATCCCACATTGTGTACACAGTTATTTCATTTACTTTTAACTAATGTAGGTATGCGTGTTCCTTGACGAGAAGTGGGAACCTAAGCTATCACTCGATGTTTCCCAGAAAAAAGAATCATACCAGATTCAGTGAGACTTGATCTTCAGAGAATATTCCTTCCAGCAAAGTTCATTTTGACCTGTGGACAATGCAGTCTAAGTTTCTTATGGAGTGAAACCATCCCAAGAATTTCTACTTCCTACATATGTGCATGCGCTGGCTTGATTGCAAGTACTCTCTGCTCTTTGCTCTCTGCTTCTCAAATACGAGTACAATGGGGCTTATTCTGTGCTTAGGTGGGTTGAAGTGAATCAACAGATTCTGTTCTGATTAGGTTGAATTGTTGGGTTTTCGTTTTCGTTTTTTCAGAGTGAACACGTAGTACATTCTGTCATTGTTTCAGCTAAGAGGCGCCATTCAACTGGATAAAGAGACCCACAGATGGACCGTTCTATATTGCTATCTCAGGACTAATATCAAGAAAATGTGTGAAAATACATGCAATAGATGAGGGCGGTGTACCTGTAGCATCTACTTGATGGAGAATGGCGAGGCAGGAAGCAACATTGCACATGGGATGGGCTCAAGCTGGCCGTCAAACTACCTCGATCTGCCACCGAGCCATTCCTCTTCGTTCTACAACAAGATGGTGTTGTCTAGCGAACCTGTTCACTTTACATGTGTGATCTTCACTGGCATTTGAGGCTTCTCTCCTATCTCCTGGTGCCCATTGGTTGTTTCATCTTCTCTTGGTATCCACGGTAAGATTTCTCTTCTTTCGCTTCTGATTGGGTGTTACTATGACCATTCTTCAAGTGCTCTGATTGCTAGCCCAACACATCCGCTGCCTGGAACACAGGTCGACAAGTTAGATAAAAGTCTATTCCGCCTTTTGGTAAAAATAGAAGTAAAATTCAAAAATAAATGACTAACAACATTATCAAGTTAATATAATCTTTTTGCAGAAAATCCAAGATACGCAAGATATTTTCTTACTTTGTCCATAAGTTAGGTGTCTGATACTTAACCAAGAAAAAAATTCAATGTATAATTTCATGGAATGTACAGTCTGGGTCATAATTTAAACTTAGATAGGGGCTAAACGACAGGAAGCCATATTCCCAAGCATAAATGGTCTGCATGCACTGATTATAGACAATTTTCTCTGTTTTGTGTTGCTAACCTGCTATTTTTTAACCTTGGAATCTGTACTTATATTTTTTTCTTTTAGTACTGCTCTTTTCTTATTAAGATCAGTAACGATCTGTTATCTTTCATCAGTTTTTCATGAAGTTCGGTTGTTTAGTTGAAAAATAGAAGTAATTCGTCATAGTACAAAGTTTTAATTAATGCTATGTATGAATGGCATGGTTGACGAGTTAGCATCTTGGACGAAACTTATGATGAGTTTTTTTCAAAAAAGAACTAGCAAATTTACATATGATTCTTCAGATCGATTCCTTTTTGCCACCGATTGCCTCATCATCTCGCTGTGCATCTGTTTCAGAACATCAGTAATCTCTACACAAAGAGAATGATGAGTCTATATGGAGAGAAAAGAATCATGCTTTGTAGGTAAGATTGACCAGCACAAATTCCAGTAAATAAGCGAATTAGCGGTAAGCAAATGAGATAGGTACAAGTGAAGAATATAACCTTTGATTTTTGTCCAGCGAGGAGAAGCATCACATGAGCGGAAACAAAGCCAACATGCCAACTCCACATGGTCCTGCTTTCTCTTCCTCGCTCAACAAATTAGCTGATGATGCGGCCATGCATGCGCCTGGAGAGGCAGCGGAGGCTCCACTGACGATGTGGTTTCCTTCACCAAGAAGCGACAAGACGGATGGTGGCGCTGCTACCACCGTCAAAGACGCCGCGGTGGTGCATTCAGCTCTGCTTCTGACGCTTCGGTGCCACGACAGGGCTTCACCGCTCGGCAGATGTGTAGCCCCCTTCCCCGAGCAATGGCTGCAGGCCATTGGGAGAACAGTATTGTTCTTGCATGCATCGATTCATGGCTCCAGCTGTCGGAATTGAAGAGAAGAAGCAGCAGCAGTAGCATCACGGAAGGGGAAGAAAAGGGGATCTGATGTGGGTGGGCAGGGAGTAATGTGGATGCATGCGTGCGAGCCTGGGAGGAGCTACGAATGACAAATTAGGACTGTGTGCTGCGTACATGCATGTACGATGTGTGCATTTTTTTGACACTTCGTATGTTGTGTACATTGGCTGTATACCTACATAAATACGAGAAAAAACTATTAATTTCCGTTGATTGTTGCCCGATAAGTTTATACATGCATTACTTTCAACAAATCAAAGTTTATTTTTATGTTGCTATCAAACTTTCTGAAATACCTATCTGGATTTTTTTAGTTTATGTAAAAAAGGAATACCTATTTGAATCTGACCAGAATAGTTTAAGAGGTATATAGTGATCTCACATGAAACATAGGCATGACTTATGATAGAGCATTTAACTTAGAATGAAGATCCGCTTATATTAAAAATGAATATTATCCCAAAAATAAAAATAACCAATACAAATGGATGTAAATGTAATAGGGAAAACTGGTGTATTTTAGTGTAATAAAATTTAACTTAACATATATGATATATGTCTTTACCAATATTATATTTTTTTTGCCCATGAAAATCGTAGAGGAGGCCTCTACGGTAATTTTATATTATATTAAAAGTATTTACAAGCAAGTGATATGGATATTTACATGGTGGGAGGGGGAGGAAATAACTTTGTCAAATTCATGAATTGTGCTCATGCACACTTGCATCAGCAATTGACACAGATGGTTTTCCATGCCCAAATATAAATGATTCGACTATTCATAATTGCTCACGATCAAGTCTCATGCTGCATTATATAATTCGAATATAACACGGGTGAATATGTACGATATTTAAATTGAGTACATCCTTAAAGAATATAATTATCATTTAAAGATATAGTTCGTAGAAATGCATATATTAATACCAGTATAGCGGATTAGTCGTTTCTGTCAACCTACATGCGCGGCGTGCCGCCACGCACTTGAAGCCTTTTGCTGCTTCCTCATTGATTTACTCACTGTTCACGCTCATGAACAATGCAGTGCACCGTCTTTTTTTTTTCTTTTTTGGATTTTTAGAAATTCCTCATACTATTTTTAAGACTTTGCTGGTAATTTCTCGCAGTAGATCATTCGTTTTCGTAATAATTTGTTGCGTTAACAATATTTAAAACTCAGATGGTAATTTCTTGCAATAGATCATCCGTTGAAATAGTTAGCTTTCGTAATAATTTGTCGCGTTAACAATATAGCAGTTATTTTTTGCAAGGTGGTAACTACCTATATTTTCCTAAAAACAATTTCTCGGTGCAATCCTTCAACGTCAATAGTAATTTTTATGTGTCAACTATGAAATAGATCGTTAGTTACCTAATATTTGATTATTTGAGTGCGCATATTTCAGCGACGATAATTTCTCAACGGTGCAACTGTGTCGTAGTTTTAACCTCAAGTTTAGTTTCCGGCCGAAATTTTTCGCGAGAAGGCAACTACCTAATTTTTTCTAGAAAGTAATTTCTCAGTAAACATCTTGAACATTGCCAGTGTCAACTATGAAACACGCCTTTAACTACCTACTATTAACTAATTAAGGCCGCATATTTTTCGCCGATCATTTTGCAACGATGCACAACGGTAGTAATTTTTACACGAACCTTCAACCACAACCGTGATTCTGGGCAGTAATTACCCGCAATATTTCATTAGTGGTGCATAATTCTTCAACGTTGATTAAAAAAATCCAACATCCGCCCCCTCTTTTACTCAGGAAAATAATGTTGTGTTCTTCTATTGTAACATCGAAAAAGTATAGTTACTCCACCATCTGTCATCTTTTCACCTGGGATGGCTTTCTTCTATGGTAACTTTAGAAAGATTTACCTCTTTCGAACGGAGAAATACTACCATTACCTTTTGTAACAACACCGAAAATAAAAGCACTTCACCATCCGCCGCCTATTTCACCGGCACTTATGCGGTACTTCAGCAACCCAGATATTATTTTATTTGTACAATATTTTAACCAACGATCTAGAAACAAAAAAAAACTCCATCATCCACCTCCTATTTCATTGGAACATCGGTGGTACTTCAGCAACCCAGATATTGTATTATTTCTACAAAGTTGTAACCAACGATCTTGATGCCAAGGACGTGGTCGAGTTTTAGATGCTTCTTCGGCTATTTTTGAAAAGAAATCCCGCACTCTTAAACCTAAAAGACGCTGTTTTTAAAAAAGAATGCCGCACCATCAGGGGCGGAGCCAGCGAACGAATAATAGGTGTACATAGTACACCTAAAGTTACATTTTTACTCATATTTCTTATATTTATTTGATGTGTATTGCGCTGAATTTAAGTTAAACGTAGGTATATAAATTAATTGTAACCAACAATCTTGATACCAAGGGCGCAGTCGAGTTTCAGATGTTTTTTCAGCTATTTTTTGAAAAGAAATCCCACACTCCCAAACCTAAAAAACGTCGTTTTTAAAAAAATAATACCGCAATGTAGACAACACGGGCGCGGCGTGCGCCGCGCCGCAGACTTCCTAGTATCTAGAATGTACGGGTTATACCTGACTTATAAGCGACCGGTCGTTGCATCTACTTCAGCAGTTCAGTAGCACTGATCGATGCAAGTATGCATGGCAACTACGTACACCACATCAGTCTGGACACAAACAAAACAACACTTCATCGCTGGCTAGGCATAGTAGGCATCGGGAATGCTGATCCGGAGTTGTTATCCAGATCTTGTAGCGGGTTCCATCCGTGATTTTCTCGGTGACCGTGTAGTCTACTGCTTGGTAAATTGTCGTTTACTCAACGGGCATCAGAAACGCCAAGGTGTTCTTGATCGGCAACTGGCTGGTTGACAGGAGCTTTCTCAGTGGCTGACTACAGTGCATGATGGAGCGCGCACACTACCAGCTGGTCTAGTGTTAATCCGTCTCATGATTTGTAGCTAGCTTGTGAGGTTGGTTACTTCATATCTCTGGTTATTTCATTCCCTTTTTGCGAAAATAACTTGATGTTGATCATAGTCTAATTAATCAGTGCATTGAGATTCGATTTTGTATAAACACAGATGCCATGTCAGTGTTACTCTCTTACTATTTTAAGACCTAAAAATGAGCCCCAACTTATGCACTAAAATTTTCTCTGGTTAAAATAGCCGGCTATAGCCGATAGCCGCGAATTTTTTTGAAGCAATGAAAGGCTATAGCCGGGCCTATAGCCGATTTGCTAAATAATGAAAAAAATTGGGCAGCATATAGTCATATATATATCAATAATTCATAAATTAATAACATAATAACATCTTCAAATACGAGATACACATAATAATTCACACATAGTTAAATATATAGTTTTATCCAAATATTACAACATCATTACGTAGTTTAGGACATAGTTATGCTTGCCGCTCGGCTTGGTGGCTATTCGCCAAACAACTGGGCCGGTCGACTGAAATTTTTGGTCCAAAATTTTGGACCCATTGAGCGGGAAGTTAGCGGCTATGAGGCTAAATTAAGGCTAAATAGCCTTAGCAGGGCTATTAGCGGCTATTAGCGGCTATTTCTGTTTTAGCCTCTAAAGCCTCTAGCTATAGCCGCAGGCCTCGCGAAAGGCTATAGCCGGGCTATAGCCCAGCTATAGCCTGCTATTTAAAACTCTTTTGGTGAACTGAAACACATGAAGGGGTATGATCTCTTCGAACCTCATTGTAACTAGGGGTGCAATGATTAAAACTGAATAAAAAGACACAAGTACAAGCCATAGAGTAGCTCGCACGATCCGTTTAAGTCTATAATGTTCAGTAGTCATACTCACAGAGAACGGTGTACGCTGAAAACCGAAACGTTCATAGATAAAATATTATGTCGGCTAACATAGGTTGGTAGGAACATTGAGTACACTAGTATATCTATAGGAGGGTATATAGGGCTTCATATGGGTTTTTTCTTCATATACGAGGGTATATAGGGGGAGTACAATTTATATGGGCGGGAGAGAAAGCTCCTATCTTGCATGTGAACAAGTTTAAATGAAAAGAAATAAATGAAATCGAGCATGTCACATGTTCTAAACAAGGGAGCTATATATGGATGGTTATGCAACTTGATTCACACAACACGCTGAGTCTCCATTGCATGACAACTATACATTTCAGACTAATGTTGGTCGGAGGTAGCGGGAATTCGCATTATACATATTCTCACCTAAGACGAGAGCGCATGTATGCCCAACATTAGTTTGATCGGTATTCATACTGGCTATATAGTTTATTCATGCTGTTTGCATGCATCTTTGGCTTTGCATCCACGACATCTGACATTGTTGGCCTGCTCCTCTATTAGTTGTTTTTCCTATGATATATTGTAAATAAAAGTTAATGAGTACAAAGAATTTCCTCCTAAGATGTTTTTTACTAAAACAAAGTCTAAGAAAAGATTCTCATAATATTCCACGTCACCAAGCCATATAATCTCTCGGATCATCTACGGATTTCAGTGATATTCTAGAGTAATTGGAAAGATCACACTCACCTACTACCTATTGAAAATGTAAATGAGGGGGCGAGGTGTTTTTTTCCTTACTTTTTTTTCTCTTTGAAAAAGAGGTTGAGAGCTCCGGCCTCTGGATCGAGGAGATATGCATACAAAGTTAATTCAGATTTCATTCAACAAAGGTCTGGCAAGAACAAACATAAAAAATCTGAAGCCACCACTCAACACGTACAAACCTGACAATGGATGAACAATATGCCATCAAGGCCTTATGCCCCAGAAATACATTGACATAATAAGCTCACACCATTGCCATGTTCCGTGTGCCGATCTTAAATTGAGCATGCTATCCGTACTTATTGACAAGGATAAACATATATGACTGATTTCAGAGTGGCTTTGCTTTTGATCATTCCATCTGCTGAGCTTCACGTGCGTGCAGGCAGCAAACATGTGAGTTCCATTGGACACGGTTTCGGTGTTTCTATATGTGAGCCACGGGTTATTTAAGCAACGGACCCTTGCATAGTTGCATCTGCTTCATCCGTTTAGTAGACATCACAATTCCTGGACGGACGATTAAATCGTTGCATGCACACAAACAAAGCACGACTTTGCTGGTTAGGCATGGTAGGCGTCGGGTATACTGATCTGGAACTGTTGTTCAACCCTTGCAGTGAGTTGATGACTTATCGTTTTCGGGTCAAGCTTGAGTAACAGGTTCGTACGTAGAGGCTTCGTTGGGAACTGGGCTGGCGCATAGAGCAACATCTTGGTTGTTCTGCAGTTCACTGATGGCTGACAACTGTACTGTGCAGAACATAGTACACACTACCAGCTGGTCCAGTTCCTTGTCTTTATCTCTAGTCATTTTATTTCCTCTGTATGAGAAAATGACTAGATACACATTGTAGGCTAATTAAGTGGTACGCCGTGATTCTATTTGTATGAACAGATGCCTTATTAGTGTTACTATGTTACTAGGTAAATAATTTAAGATCACAAAATTAGGATCCTAGCTCCAGCACTAAAATGATGTTTGCTTGTGCTAATTTCAACTGAGAACATACAATTTATATTGTTACGAGAGAAATCCCTAGCTTATCTTGCTTGACGTGAAAAGAAACGAAAGGAAATCGAGAGGTTAGTATATCAGAGGTTCTCAGCGCCGTTCAAGGATCTGACTTTCCATTTATTTATAATAAACTTTTCTATTTATTACAATTAACATAAAAATTTCATTTAAAGATACATTGGCTTGATTTTAACGCTGACCCTGGAAACTTCAATTGCAATAGATGTGAATCATGTAGTTATGAATGAAATGGTATAGCTGGCTAGTTTTTACGGACTGGTTGCTAACTTTTTTTTGCTAAGACAAATTCTTCTTGATTGGATAATCTATGAATAAAAATATCACACGTATTCACAAATCAATTTGTGCCGCTCAGATGAGAATTGGCAATATATGTATGTGTTTGTGCCTATTTTACTTTATAAATATCATGCCAAATAATTCTGAAGCTAGTAGAGGTTTCTAGAATCCAAGATTGGGGTATTTTAGATGGAATTAAACAAAGAGATAATAATCAATACCCTAAACGGAAATCCTAGAATATAGTTTGTATATGTTAGGTCTTTGTCCCCATATTGTTGTATTATGTTGCTACTGGTATTCTATGGCTCAAGGTTGTAGTTACATAGGTTGTATATATTTATCTGGACATTCGTTATCTTGTGTTGCTCGTGCTGAAGTATTGTTGATGGCGAGTAGCACTACTTATCGTAGATGTTTTGGGGCTTGCATTGGTGCTTTTCTTATGCATATTTGCTTAGCTATGCCGTCCCTCGATATCTAGCTGTTCTTACACCTATCTTGGTGTGAGGGCAGCACCTTGCTTGTTCGTTATTTAGTAGATCCGATCTGTTATAGTTGCTCCTTGTTCTTCAAGGATTAGTTTAATATCTGTATGGTTAGGCCTTACAAACGGGTTGAATGATCCGGTAGTGCGAGAGGCGTGGTTTGTTAACTCTAAGAGGGATTGTTCCGGGAATTGACTTAAACGTTGGTTATTAGGCCTCTTTTAGGGTTAGTTTTCCATCATCTTTCGTGTCTACTAGGCTCAACTACGTGTAGGATGTTCCGATCATGCGGTGAAAACCCTAAACTGTCGTAGATTGGTTTAACTTTGTTTTGATCAAGCAGGATCCCCATGTCATCGTAAATCCAACGTGAAACATGGGGCAATCGGCTCTTTGAGCCGATCCGCAGGGCTGAGAGCCGATCGGGCTCGTATTTAATGTTTACGTGTCCACCACGCAGGAGACTAATCGAAGCAATCCAACACCTTCCTGACCAGGTATAGGTCAGGTGGCACGCCCTTGCAACCGCTAGGACGTGTGTCGGAGCCTTGCGGGACGACGTCGAGGACCAGGGCCCAGCAGTCTTGGCAGCCTCCGGCTCTTCGTGTTGCTTAACCACTGCTCGCCGGTGAGTTTTGGAGCAACACATTCTGGCACGCCCGGTGGGACACTTTCTGCAACAACCACGTCAACATCTGCAGCTGAGATGGCAGACAAGCCAGTCACGTACGACGAGCTCACTGATGATCACAAGAGGAATTACGATGAGCTCAAATCTCAATTCGAGGCCGATCTCATCGGCTCCTTCGAGAGAACCCGTTCACATGGCATAAGGTGGAAGGGATTCTCAGCTGAAGGCGCTCTCGACGGGGTAGACCTGTCTCTCCCTTCAGAGGAGCGCACCAGAGCCCTGCGCCAGGAAGTTAATTACACGGTGGCTCATGCTATGCACCGTCATTCTGAGAGCCTGGTGAACGCTTTTGAGCGTGTTGCGCTTCGCGAGGTGCAGGAAATCATGAAGCATCAGTACTCCCCGACAGGACCTTCCCTAGGAACTCACCAGGGAGAAGCGGCTTGCACACGGACCACCGCGCCATTCGCTGGCAGCCCCACAACAAGGGTCACCGGCATACGTCGTCTACAAGGTTGGAGGTGATCCTGGCGATTACCAATTCCTGTATGAGCCACCCAAGGAGATCCCACATGGATATGTGTGCACATACGTGCCGGACTGCAACAATTGGACGCACGCGGTCCAGACTACAGCAGGAGTGATTTCTGGAGCGGGAGTTGGCAGATGCAGAAAACGGCGTGGCTAGCTAAATACGCCACAGAACGAGTCATGAAAGCTCAAACCCCACAGCTCCTACGGTGGATCAGATCAGTGCAATCTTGAGAGACCAGTTCGGTATCCTGCCAAAGAAGACAATCGGCTATTCCAAGCCGTATCCCAACGAGTATGACTTGATCCCACCCCGCCTAAGTATCGGCTCCACGACTTCACAAAATTCAGTGGATCGGAGGGTCTAGCTCGATTGAGCACGTGAGCCGATATTTAGCACGGTTGGGCATGGTTTCATCGACCCGTGTGTGAGGTTCTTCGCGCAATCTCTCACGGGTCCAGCCTTTGGGTGGTACACCTCGTTGCCACCAGATTCAGTTCGAACTTGGAAGCAGCTGGAAGAGCAGTTTCACATACAATATCATTCAGAAGCTACTGAAGCTGGTCTTGCAGGTTCGGCAAAGGCGAGGAGAGACGGTGTCTGAATACATTCAACGTTTCAGTGTCAAGAACCGATGTTATTCGGTTCATCTATCGAGAAGAAAGCGTCGATCTGCAATAGCAGGCCTCTCAGCGCCGTTCAAGGATCTGACTTTCCAAGCATACTACAATTCACTGGCGCATATGGTGCAGAAATTGACATTGTATGAACAGCGCCATCCAGAGTTGTACCAGGACAAGTTCAAGCGCCCAGTTGCCGGGAGAAGAAGAAGATGAAGACGCTAAGCGTGAATGGACCGAACAGCGTACCGTGTCCTGCAAATGGGTGAAACAACCAGGGCCTCCAAAAGGGTTTGACTTTGATTTAAGCAAAACGAGCAGATTTTTATCTGTGAAAAAAAATGAAGTTACCCGAAGGCCACAAAATCCCTACGTTGCAAGAGACGAACGATAGGCCATACTGCAAATGGCATCACACGTTCACCCACGCCACCAATGACTGCAAAGTTTTGCGTGGACAGATTCAAATGGCGATAGAACAAGGCCGATTGCTTTTCGGTCAGTTTGCCATGAAAGTTGACACACATCCGTTCCCTGGCGTCAACATGGTGGATCTCAGTTACTCCATTAGACGTGAGCCATGTTTCTTTTTTGATGTCAACATGGCAGGGCTTGTAGACCGCCATGGCAAGGATAAAGCAGAAATCACTCCGTGGCAAGGATAAAGAGGAGGATCCACGCGACCGGCCCCGTATGATGAGACGATACCTGACCGGAAGAAGTGAGAAGCGTGCGGTATCAACGACCACTCTCGCATCTCCTTAACAAATATGAGCAGCGTACGACCGACGTCGGCACTACGACGTAGATGATGAGAGATATCGTCGGTCGATGCAGATGATAGGAACTACCGTCGGTATGATAGGGACAACGAAGGGTACGAGCGTTACGCTAGAGGGAGGTCAAGGGAGCAAGAAGACATGGATAGGCATTGGGACTGTCCTTTCTTTAAACACTGCTGGGACTCAGGAATGAGCCGATTGCCTACCATCGAGAACTGCCCAGAATGCAGACAGCAAAAGAAGGGAGCAAATGAGGTTTCGGTGTTCAAGCGTCTAGGGCCTCTCCCCGAGCAGAGTCATCTCAAGATGAAGACTTGAGGAGTCAGATGAAGAATAAGATAGGTATCACCGGCCAAGGTGGTGTCTGATGGACTCAGTCCTCCCAAAAGCATAGAGTGCAGCGCTACGAAACTGGAGAAAGGCGCAATACCTGTACACGTTGAGGAAAGCACGGCCCGATCTGGCCGTGAAAATTCAGCAAACGCTGGAAACGAAGACGCGCCCACCAAAGAAAGTGTGGCGCCCCAAACCTACAAAAGCCGATGCAAAGACATCGGCTGATACAAACATGGTGTTCATACTCCCGTCAGAGTTTTGTGCTCCGAAAGACTAGGAAGTGTCAGTGGCACAGTTTGCGGTCCACGGCCAGTCATCTTTGAGAAGCCACGAGAGAGTATTTATGTGAGCCTTGTCGATTGGTATCAGATCATTACTACAAGCGCTTACTCCATTAATAGCTAATATAAGTTGTATGTTACTGGTCCTCAGTAATTAGCATAGTTTCATGTTTAGTACTTTTTGGCATTGGGTTGTCGAACTGTTAGTGTTCCCAATTGCATATTCAGTTTAGATATTACTTGTATGTAGAAATGCGTCTCTGAATTATGTGCAACATGTTTTTGCTTGATTCTTCAATGTAAGCCAAAAAAAATTGCATATTAGTTATTTCCGTTCTAATTAATATAGTTTTAGAGCAATGTTGTAGTCAAATTTTGGAATCGGGTGGGCTCATAGACGAGACTGTTGCTGCATTTTGGGAATGTTTAGGTGGGAAAACCCTTTTATGTCTGGCTCCTAATTAAGCAATGCATATATGTCAGTCAGTTCTTGGAAAACAGAACCCTTTGGTTGGTTGTACAGTTAAATGGCTACACTTTGTTGCGGAGTGTTACAATATTAAAGGTGTCCTTCAAGTGCTGGGAGTTGACCTTTCTTGGATTTATAATTTAAGCAGAGTCTACATAGGATATAAAAATATGATCCCATGCATATGAATAGTTTGTTCAGCTCGCAAACTTAAGGAGAAGAGAAGATCCTCCTATAATGCTGATAGTTAGATGAGGGGTAGGAAGAGAAGGGAAAGAAGAGTGTGGAGGCCTACTCAAGCAGGCCCACCCTTGACATCTCCATCTCCTCCAAGGCGGAGGCCATGTCCATAATGAACTCGTTCATCAACAACATCTTTGAGGAGCTCGTCTGCGAGGCTGCCGATCGCGTCCACTACAACAAGAAGCCAACCATCTCCTCCTAGGAGTTCCAGACCTCTATCTGCCCAATCCCTCTTCTTGCTGTCTATGAGGGTACCGGCCAAGGCCGTCACTGAGTTCACCTCATCTTAGATTGCATTGTTTACGTACCTTTGTAATTGTAGTAGCTGTTGGTAGTTTGCTTTGTTTAACTAGAAATATTGTTAGAGCTGAACTGAAAATCCTGAATGTATGGCATGGTACTGATCTGAAATACTAATGATGTGGTGCTTCTTTCGGGAAACGATTTGATCCTGATTAATTTACTCGTGTACTGCATTGTCTGACTATCTGAGTGATCTCTGACATTTCATGCTAATTTCTTTATGTATTTTTGTCAACTATATGATTTTGCTTTGGAGACGTGGATAATCGTTGTTCCATGAACCTGTCGCAGAAGTGTCAATGTTTATTTATGAGCAACATAAGTTTTCCTTGTTACTACATGCTTGTGCTTTTCAACCTGTGGCTATGCTACTGTTTTTTTTCTAATTGTTGAATTTGGTAACTTGTATATTGAATGCATCTTCCACGTGCAATTGTCCAAATTGGGACGCACATTACCGGCTAGGAAGCGCCCCATGGGGCGCTCCAGCTACTAGTATATAACTATATAAAAGCTGAACCCATTTGCAGTAAAGAGAGCGTTTTGGGCACTGCTCACCTAGCAATCCTACCCAATCAGGTAGCGACGCGTCCTGGATTGGCTCCTGTAGATGCGCACACCGCTCATGTAATTGATCGTGCGTGATCTTTCCTTTCCTTTTTCTTCGCGTGTAAAATTCGCTGTAACCGGCAACTTTCCGGTCGACCTGTGTAGTTATATCCGGTAATCTCTCCTTTCAGTTTTATCTTTCCTAAGTTGTACCCGTAGTTCCCGGTTTCCAGATTTAATGGGATTCAGTTGGGCCCGGTCAAAGCGGCGTACAGTTCTGGATGTCTCTCTTCTATCTGCGGTCGCGTGCCCTTCCGTCTTGGTGGTTCCTCTTCTTCATCGCCTCCGCCCCTTCTCCTTCTCCTTCTCCGGGAAGGCCCTGCTCCAGGTGCGCCGAGTACGACCGGACGCGCCGCGGCGGTCGACAACAACGGCGCCGACTGGATCAGGTAATGCGCCGATCCTCTTTCTCTCCGCCACCTCTTTCTCCCCTCATTTTTTCTCTCGGTCTTCACCCAACTCCTTGCTACGCTGGATGAATCGACCCAACTCCTGTGCAGGACTCGACGAATCGCGCCTTATCCACTGTGCCACACAGTGTGTGCTGCTAGACTGGGGGCTGACAACTCGATCCTCCATGTCGTTGTGGCTACGTTCTGTCTGGATCGCTTGGGAGATTAGAGTTGTGTTTGGCGTGTCCTCCTGTTGACCGACATGCCTAAACCCCTTCCGATGGTCCGCCTTGCGTCCGTTGCGGCGGAGATGGACACGGCGACATGCTTATTGGCAGAATTGACGATGCCGCCAGAGGCCAGGTCTTACCGCATCTGTTTGGTGGTTCCAAGCCTGCCTTCCTGGGGGCGTATTCAGTCAACTTCAGAGTTTCAACTGTCAAGATCATGGTCCACTTCAAAGCATCATAACTAATCAAGTTTCTCAGGTAGTGCTGCCTGCTTCCTCTCCCATCTTACTTATCTGTGTTCCCTTATCATCTTTTTTTCATGTGAACAACCAGCATGCATTGGTGCTGCTGGGCAACCTGAAGTGTGAGTGGTGTGGGGTCATATGCACCACTGTCTCCTTAATTGTCTCCCTTTTCCAGCGTGTCATTGGTGTGGTTAGTAAAGATTCCCTATTTATTAACTTTTTATTCTCCCATTTGGTTCGGTGTTTCATTAACTGAAGCCGCATTGTCTCTTCATACAACATAAAACATGCTTTAAGAATAAAAATAAGTTGATGCAAGAAAAGATCTGGTGCTAGCAATAAAGTCATCCTCCCTTCCACGACATGATGATCTCATCAGTCAGGATGAATTTGGTTACTTCCTCCACAGGCATACAATAATTTGGCAGGTTCGATGACCATTGAAATAGTCAATACTAATTGCAGGAATGACAAGCTACAGGAGATTTCAAACTATTACTGTGTATATGTTCCTTGCACTTTTTATGTTATGATATGATGCATCTTAATCTACCGTAATGCAGACCTCCATTGGCATATGGTGGATGAGCAGTCATTTCCCATTGAAATACCTTCACACCAAAAACTGCAGAACGATTCCTACTCTTATTAGGAGAGATGCACGATGCCTGATGCCATTAAAGT
This sequence comes from Lolium multiflorum, assembly GCA_030979885.1. Lineage (NCBI taxonomy): Eukaryota > Viridiplantae > Streptophyta > Magnoliopsida > Poales > Poaceae > Lolium > Lolium multiflorum. Next base: position 213,437,488 of record CM061750.1, read on the forward strand.
TGGACAGTGCGTTTAGTTTGATCGCCATACTCATATTAGAATTGTTGGCCTTTCGAAAATGTGTTCATAATGCCAAGAAAATAGTTAGCAAAGAAAGTAAGAGTTGTTTTTTATTTCAATCATTATTATCATCTGCACTTAAAGCATCGATCGTTGCAGCATCAAGAAATGTCATAGGTAATAGTTGGGTCGACCATAGGTCGACAGCAATATAAATACGCAGCTATGGAGCTAACACTCTAAAAATAACGAGCTAATCCATGACCTTGCAGGTATATTGAAAATTAAGGTGTAAATATATTGGCTGAGATTGAAGTTGTTTTCCATTCTCTCTCATGGTAAGACATTACATTTGATAGGAAAAAACACTTCAGTTGGTTGGCATTTGCCTACTGTAAATGGATTTTCCACGACGTCTTCACTGTTTCATAACATGTATTAATTTCAGAGATGGAATTAGCGAAATAAAGTTGTTTCTCAGGGCAGGAACGTCAAGCTTGAACAAATCATTAAGGTAGTGTATTTATTTGATTTTGACATGTGCTATTATAGATCCAACAGAGGTGGCTATACAGTAGTCATCCCACATTGTGTACACAGTTATTTCATTTACTTTTAACTAATGTAGGTATGCGTGTTCCTTGACGAGAAGTGGGAACCTAAGCTATCACTCGATGTTTCCCAGAAAAAAGAATCATACCAGATTCAGTGAGACTTGATCTTCAGAGAATATTCCTTCCAGCAAAGTTCATTTTGACCTGTGGACAATGCAGTCTAAGTTTCTTATGGAGTGAAACCATCCCAAGAATTTCTACTTCCTACATATGTGCATGCGCTGGCTTGATTGCAAGTACTCTCTGCTCTTTGCTCTCTGCTTCTCAAATACGAGTACAATGGGGCTTATTCTGTGCTTAGGTGGGTTGAAGTGAATCAACAGATTCTGTTCTGATTAGGTTGAATTGTTGGGTTTTCGTTTTCGTTTTTTCAGACTGAACACGTAGTACATTCTGTCATTGTTTCAGCTAAGAGGCGCCATTCAACTGGATAAAGAGACCCACAGATGGACCGTTCTATATTGCTATCTCAGGACTAATATCAAGAAAATGTGTGAAAATACATGCAATAGATGAGGGCGGTGTACCTGTAGCATCTACTTGATGGAGAATGGCGAGGCAGGAAGCAACATTGCACATGGGATGGGCTCAAGCTGGCCGTCAAACTACCTCGATCTGCCACCGAGCCATTCCTCTTCGTTCTACAACAAGATGGTGTTGTCTAGCGAACCTGTTCACTTTACATGTGTGATCTTCACTGGCATTTGAGGCTTCTCTCCTATCTCCTGGTGCCCATTGGTTGTTTCATCTTCTCTTGGTATCCACGGTAAGATTTCTCTTCTTTCGCTTCTGATTGGGTGTTACTATGACCATTCTTCAAGTGCTCTGATTGCTAGCTGATACGTCTCCAACGTATCGATAATTTCTTATGTTCCATGCTACTTTATTGATGATACCTACATGTTTTATGCACATTATATGTCATATTTATGCATTTTGGAACTAACCTATTAACAAGATGCGAAGAGCCAGTTGTTTCTGCTGTTTTTGGTTTCAGAAATCCTAGTAAAGAAATATTCTCGGAATTGGGAAACTTTCGCCCAGGTCCTATTTTTGAAGCTTCCGAAGACCGAAGACCTAACGAAGTGGGGCCACGAGGCAGCCGGGGGTGGCCGGCGCGGCCGCCCTTGGCGCGCCCTGGGCCCTCGTGTGGCCCCTCGCGTTGACCTTCCGCCTACTTAAAGCTCCTCGCGAAACCCCCCGAGAGCCACGATACGGAAAACCTTAGAGGCGCGCCGCGTCCCATCTCGGGATTCGGAGATCGCCTCCCTGCCGGAGGGGATTCATCTCCGGAGGACTCTTCATCGCCATGATCGCCTCCGGAGTGATGAGTGAGTAGTTCACCCCTGGACCATGGGTCCATAGCAGTAGCTAGATGGTCGTCTTCTCCTTGTTGTGCTTCATTGTTGGATCTTGTGAGCTGCCTAACATGATCAAGATCATCTATATGTAATTCTATATGTTGTGTTTGTCGGGATCCGATGGATAGAGTACTATGATTATGGTGATTATCAATCTATTGTTCATGTGTTGTTTATGATCTTGCATGCTCTCCGTTATTAGTAGAGGCTCTGGCCAAGTTTTTACTCTTAACTCCAAGAGGGAGTAATTATGCTCGATAGTGGGTTCATGCCTTCATTGATACATGGGACAGTGACAGAAAGTTCTAAGGTTGTGATGTCTGTTGCCACTAGGGATAAAACATTGATGCTATGTCTAAGGATGTAGTTGTTGATTACATTACGCACAATACTTAATGCAATTGTCTGTTGCTTTGCAACTTAATACTGGAGGGGTTCGGACGATAACCTGAAGGTGGACTTTTTAGGCATAGATGCATTGGATGGCGGTCTATGTACTTTGTCGTAATGCCCAATTAAATCTCACTATATTTACCATGTCATGTATATGCATTATTATGCCTTTCTCTATTTGTCAATTGCCCGACTGTAATTTGTTCACCCAACATGCTTTTATCTTATGGGAGAGACACCTCTAGTGAACTGTGGACCCCGGTCCTATTCTTTCCATAGCATACAATCTACTTGTTTTACTGTTTTCTTTGCAAACATCTTCCACTCGATACGTTTAATCCTTTGTTACAGCAAGCCGGTGAGATTGACAACCTCACTGTTTCGTTGGGGCAAAGTACTTTGGTTGTGTTGTGCAGGTTCCTAGTTGGCGCCGGAATTGTGTTGCGCCGCATCACATTTCGCGACCATCAACCTTCAACGTGCTTCTTGGCTCCTACTGGTTCGATTAAACCTTGGTTTCATACTGAGGGAAACTTGCTTCTATACGCATCATACCTTCCACTTGGGGTTCCCAACGGACGTGTGCATCTACGCGTATCACTAGCCCAACACATCCGCTGCCTGGAACACAGGTCGACAAGTTAGATAAAAGTCTATTCCGCCTTTTGGTAAAAATAGAAGTAAAATTCAAAAATAAATGACTAACAACATTATCAAGTTAATATAATCTTTTTGCAGAAAATCCAAGATACGCAAGATATTTTCTTACTTTGTCCATAAGTTAGGTGTCTGATACTTAACCAAGAAAAGAATTCAATGTATAATTTCATGGAATGTACAGTCTGGGTCATAATTTAAACTTAGATAGGGGCTAAACGACAGGAAGCCATATTCCCAAGCATAAATGGTCTGCATGCACTGATTATAGACAATTTTCTCTGTTTTGTGTTGCTAACCTGCTATTTTTTAACCTTGGAATCTGTACTTATATTTTTTTCTTTTAGTACTGCTCTTTTCTTATTAAGATCAGTAACGATCTGTTATCTTTCATCAGTTTTTCATGAAGTTCGGTTGTTTAGTTGAAAAATAGAAGTAATTCGTCATAGTACAAAGTTTTAATTAATGCTATGTATGAATGGCATGGTTGACGAGTTAGCATCTTGGACGAAACTTATGATGAGTTTTTTTCAAAAAAGAACTAGCAAATTTACATATGATTCTTCAGATCGATTCCTTTTTGCCACCGATTGCCTCATCATCTCGCTGTGCATCTGTTTCAGAACATCAGTAATCTCTACACAAAGAGAATGATGAGTCTATATGGAGAGAAAAGAATCATGCTTTGTAGGTAAGATTGACCAGCACAAATTCCAGTAAATAAGCGAATTAGCGGTAAGCAAATGAGATAGGTACAAGTGAAGAATATAACCTTTGATTTTTGTCCAGCGAGGAGAAGCATCACATGAGCGGAAACAAAGCCAACATGCCAACTCCACATGGTCCTGCTTTCTCTTCCTCGCTCAACAAATTAGCTGATGATGCGGCCATGCATGCGCCTGGAGAGGCAGCGGAGGCTCCACTGACGATGTGGTTTCCTTCACCAAGAAGCGACAAGACGGATGGTGGCGCTGCTACCACCGTCAAAGACGCCGCGGTGGTGCATTCAGCTCTGCTTCTGACGCTTCGGTGCCACGACAGGGCTTCACCGCTCGGCAGATGTGTAGCCCCCTTCCCCGAGCAATGGCTGCAGGCCATTGGGAGAACAGTATTGTTCTTGCATGCATCGATTCATGGCTCCAGCTGTCGGAATTGAAGAGAAGAAGCAGCAGCAGTAGCATCACGGAAGGGGAAGAAAAGGGGATCTGATGTGGGTGGGCAGGGAGTACTGTGGATGCATGCGTGCGAGCCTGGGAGGATCTACGAATGACAAATTAGGACTGTGTGCTGCGTACATGCATGTACGATGTGTGCATTTTTTTGACACTTCGTATGTTGTGTACATTGGCTGTATACCTACATAAATACGAGAAAAAACTATTAATTTCCGTTGATTGTTGCCCGATAAGTTTATACATGCATTACTTTCAACAAATCAAAGTTTATTTTTATGTTGCTATCAAACTTTCTGAAATACCTATCTGGATTTTTTTAGTTTATGTAAAAAAGGAATACCTATTTGAATCTGACCAGAATAGTTTAAGAGGTATATAGTGATCTCACATGAAACATAGGCATGACTTATGATAGAGCATTTAACTTAGAATGAAGATCCGCTTATATTAAAAATGAATATTATCCCAAAAATAAAAATAACCAATACAAATGGATGTAAATGTAATAGGGAAAACTGGTGTATTTTAGTGTAATAAAATTTAACTTAACATATATGATATATGTCTTTACCAATATTATATTTTTTTTGCCCATGAAAATCGTAGAGGAGGCCTCTACGGTAATTTTATATTATATTAAAAGTATTTACAAGCAAGTGATATGGATATTTACATGGTGGGAGGGGGAGGAAATAACTTTGTCAAATTCATGAATTGTGCTCATGCACACTTGCATCAGCAATTGACACAGATGGTTTTCCATGCCCAAATATAAATGATTCGACTATTCATAATTGCTCACGATCAAGTCTCATGCTGCATTATATAATTCGAATATAACACGGGTGAATATGTACGATATTTAAATTGAGTACATCCTTAAAGAATATAATTATCATTTAAAGATATAGTTCGTAGAAATGCATATATTAATACCAGTATAGCGGATTAGTCGTTTCTGTCAACCTACATGCGCGGCGTGCCGCCACGCACTTGAAGCCTTTTGCTGCTTCCTCATTGATTTACTCACTGTTCACGCTCATGAACAATGCAGTGCACCGTCTTTTTTTTTTCTTTTTTGGATTTTTAGAAATTCCTCATACTATTTTTAAGACTTTGCTGGTAATTTCTCGCAGTAGATCATTCGTTTTCGTAATAATTTGTTGCGTTAACAATATTTAAAACTCAGATGGTAATTTCTTGCAATAGATCATCCGTTGAAATAGTTAGCTTTCGTAATAATTTGTCGCGTTAACAATATAGCAGTTATTTTTTGCAAGGTGGTAACTACCTATATTTTCCTAAAAACAATTTCTCGGTGCAATCCTTCAACGTCAATAGTAATTTTTATGTGTCAACTATGAAATAGATCGTTAGTTACCTAATATTTGATTATTTGAGTGCGCATATTTCAGCGACGATAATTTCTCAACGGTGCAACTGTGTCGTAGTTTTAACCTCAAGTTTAGTTTCCGGCCGAAATTTTTCGCGAGAAGGCAACTACCTAATTTTTTCTAGAAAGTAATTTCTCAGTAAACATCTTGAACATTGCCAGTGTCAACTATGAAACACGCCTTTAACTACCTACTATTAACTAATTAAGGCCGCATATTTTTCGCCGATCATTTTGCAACGATGCACAACGGTAGTAATTTTTACACGAACCTTCAACCACAACCGTGATTCTGGGCAGTAATTACCCGCAATATTTCATTAGTGGTGCATAATTCTTCAACGTTGATTAAAAAAATCCAACATCCGCCCCCTCTTTTACTCAGGAAAATAATGTTGTGTTCTTCTATTGTAACATCGAAAAAGTATAGTTACTCCACCATCTGTCATCTTTTCACCTGGGATGGCTTTCTTCTATGGTAACTTTAGAAAGATTTACCTCTTTCGAACGGAGAAATACTACCATTACCTTTTGTAACAACACCGAAAATAAAAGCACTTCACCATCCGCCGCCTATTTCACCGGCACTTATGCGGTACTTCAGCAACCCAGATATTATTTTATTTGTACAATATTTTAACCAACGATCTAGAAACAAAAAAAAACTCCATCATCCACCTCCTATTTCATTGGAACATCGGTGGTACTTCAGCAACCCAGATATTGTATTATTTCTACAAAGTTGTAACCAACGATCTTGATGCCAAGGACGTGGTCGAGTTTTAGATGCTTCTTCGGCTATTTTTGAAAAGAAATCCCGCACTCTTAAACCTAAAAGACGCTGTTTTTAAAAAAGAATGCCGCACCATCAGGGGCGGAGCCAGCGAACGAATAATAGGTGTACATAGTACACCTAAAGTTACATTTTTACTCATATTTCTTATATTTATTTGATGTGTATTGCGCTGAATTTAAGTTAAACGTAGGTATATAAATTAATTGTAACCAACAATCTTGATACCAAGGGCGCAGTCGAGTTTCAGATGTTTTTTCAGCTATTTTTTGAAAAGAAATCCCACACTCCCAAACCTAAAAAACGTCGTTTTTAAAAAAATAATACCGCAATGTAGACAACACGGGCGCGGCGTGCGCCGCGCCGCAGACTTCCTAGTATCTAGAATGTACGGGTTATACCTGACTTATAAGCGACCGGTCGTTGCATCTACTTCAGCAGTTCAGTAGCACTGATCGATGCAAGTATGCATGGCAACTACGTACACCACACCAGTCCGGACACAAACAAAACAACACTTCATCGCTGGCTAGGCATAGTAGGCATCGGGAATGCTGATCCGGAGTTGTTATCCAGATCTTGTAGCGGGTTCCATCCGTGATTTTCTCGGTGACCGTGTAGTCTACTGCTTGGTAAATTGTCGTTTACTCAACGGGCATCAGAAACGCCAAGGTGTTCTTGATCGGCAACTGGCTGGTTGACAGGAGCTTTCTCAGTGGCTGACTACAGTGCATGATGGAGCGCGCACACTACCAGCTGGTCTAGTGTTAATCCGTCGCATGATTTGTAGCTAGCTTGTGAGGTTGGTTACTTCATATCTCTGGTTATTTCATTCCCTTTTTGCGAAAATAACTTGATGTTGATCATAGTCTAATTAATCAGTGCATTGAGATTCGATTTTGTATAAACACAGATGCCATGTCAGTGTTACTCTCTTACTATTTTAAGACCTAAAAATGAGCCCCAACTTATGCACTAAAATTTTCTCTGGTTAAAATAGCCGGCTATAGCCGATAGCCGCGAATTTTTTTGAAGCAATGAAAGGCTATAGCCGGGCCTATAGCCGATTTGCTAAATAATGAAAAAAATTGGGCAGCATATAGTCATATATATATCAATAATTCATAAATTAATAACATAATAACATCTTCAAATACGAGATACACATAATAATTCACACATAGTTAAATATATAGTTTTATCCAAATATTACAACATCATTACGTAGTTTAGGACATAGTTATGCTTGCCGCTCGGCTTGGTGGCTATTCGCCAAACAACTGGGCCGGTCGACTGAAATTTTTGGTCCAAAATTTTGGACCCATTGAGCGGGAAGTTAGCGGCTATGAGGCTAAATTAAGGCTAAATAGCCTTAGCAGGGCTATTAGCGGCTATTAGCGGCTATTTCTGTTTTAGCCTCTAAAGCCTCTAGCTATAGCCGCAGGCCTCGCGAAAGGCTATAGCCGGGCTATAGCCCAGCTATAGCCTGCTATTTAAAACTCTTTTGGTGAACTGAAACACATGAAGGGGTATGATCTCTTCGAACCTCATTGTAACTAGGGGTGCAATGATTAAAACTGAATAAAAAGACACAAGTACAAGCCATAGAGTAGCTCGCACGATCCGTTTAAGTCTATAATGTTCAGTAGTCATACTCACAGAGAACGGTGTACGCTGAAAACCGAAACGTTCATAGATAAAATATTATGTCGGCTAACATAGGTTGGTAGGAACATTGAGTACACTAGTATATCTATAGGAGGGTATATAGGGCTTCATATGGGTTTTTTCTTCATATACGAGGGTATATAGGGGGAGTACAATTTATATGGGCGGGAGAGAAAGCTCCTATCTTGCATGTGAACAAGTTTAAATGAAAAGAAATAAATGAAATCGAGCATGTCACATGTTCTAAACAAGGGAGCTATATATGGATGGTTATGCAACTTGATTCACACAACACGCTGAGTCTCCATTGCATGACAACTATACATTTCAGACTAATGTTGGTCGGAGGTAGCGGGAATTCGCATTATACATATTCTCACCTAAGACGAGAGCGCATGTATGCCCAACATTAGTTTGATCGGTATTCATACTGGCTATATAGTTTATTCATGCTGTTTGCATGCATCTTTGGCTTTGCATCCACGACATCTGACATTGTTGGCCTGCTCCTCTATTAGTTGTTTTTCCTATGATATATTGTAAATAAAAGTTAATGAGTACAAAGAATTTCCTCCTAAGATGTTTTTTACTAAAACAAAGTCTAAGAAAAGATTCTCATAATATTCCACGTCACCAAGCCATATAATCTCTCGGATCATCTACGGATTTCAGTGATATTCTAGAGTAATTGGAAAGATCACACTCACCTACTACCTATTGAAAATGTAAATGAGGGGGCGAGGTGTTTTTTTCCTTACTTTTTTTTCTCTTTGAAAAAGAGGTTGAGAGCTCCGGCCTCTGGATCGAGGAGATATGCATACAAAGTTAATTCAGATTTCATTCAACAAAGGTCTGGCAAGAACAAACATAAAAAATCTGAAGCCACCACTCAACACGTACAAACCTGACAATGGATGAACAATATGCCATCAAGGCCTTATGCCCCAGAAATACATTGACATAATAAGCTCACACCATTGCCATGTTCCGTGTGCCGGTCTTAAATTGAGCATGCTATCCGTACTTATTGACAAGGATAAACATATATGACTGATTTCAGAGTGGCTTTGCTTTTGATCATTCCATCTGCTGAGCTTCACGTGCGTGCAGGCAGCAAACATGTGAGTTTCATTGGACACGGTTTCGGTGTTTCTATATGTGAGCCACGGGTTATTTAAGCAACGGACCCTTGCATAGTTGCATCTGCTTCATCCGTTTAGTAGACATCACAATTCCTGGACGGACGATTAAATCGTTGCATGCACACAAACAAAGCACGACTTTGCTGGTTAGGCATGGTAGGCGTCGGGTATACTGATCTGGAACTGTTGTTCAACCCTTGCAGTGAGTTGATGACTTATCGTTTTCGGGTCAAGCTTGAGTAACAGGTTCGTACGTAGAGGCTTCGTTGGGAACTGGGCTGGCGCATAGAGCAACATCTTGGTTGTTCTGCAGTTCACTGATGGCTGACAACTGTACTGTGCAGAACATAGTACACACTACCAGCTGGTCCAGTTCCTTGTCTTTATCTCTAGTCATTTTATTTCCTCTGTATGAGAAAATGACTAGATACACATTGTAGGCTAATTAAGTGGTACGCCGTGATTCTATTTGTATGAACAGATGCCTTATTAGTGTTACTATGTTACTAGGTAAATAATTTAAGATCACAAAATTAGGATCCTAGCTTCAGCACTAAAATGATGTTTGCTTGTGCTAATTTCAACTGAGAACATACAATTTATATTGTTACGAGAGAAATCCCTAGCTTATCTTGCTTGACGTGAAAAGAAACGAAAGGAAATCGAGAGGTTAGTATATCAGAGGTTCTCAAAAAGGGAGCTGTACATGTATGCACGGTTATTTAAGCCACCGGCTGACAACTGAGTCATTAACTCAGTAGCAAGGCTAGCGAGTGCGTAGCCAGTCCACTCAGATTCTAATCCCCATCTTGCGGTAATTTCGCAGGGAGAGACGAACTTTAAACGGGTTATCATCTTAGCGTTCATCCGCGGAGAGAGTCACATCCTACCAAACAACAAAGCCAAGGGAGGGATCATTTCCCATTGGTCAACGTTTTTATTTAAGCGACCGGCTCTTGGCTCTGCATGACAAGTATACATTTCAGACATGAGGCAGGGGAGGAGCGGGGATCATCTTCTGGTTCCATGATCATATGGCGTAATTGGAATGACCACATTTCACCTACTTACTATTAAAAATGTAAACGGCCATTGGGCAACAAGTACTACACCGAGGGAAAACTTAATAATGTGACACATTGTTTTTTTGCCTCACATATACCACATCCTTAGTCGGTGATGCAAATAATTTTCACTATTACATACCACTTCATTTTCACAAGGGTAGATACATAGAATAATATAGTTTTCCTGGAGAGAAATAGAATAATTTGGGAAGTTCATACCTGCAATAGCACCACGATCTCGGATTCATAGTTCCGCCGGAGCTAATTTGGTTCCACAATCAGAAACCTGCAGTGCGGGGCTAGTGCGTCGTCAAGATGTGGTGAATCACGTACGTACGGCCGCAACACTTGCACGGCAGCCAGCAGTAGGTACAGCTGGTGGAATCTTAGGGTGTGTTTGGTTTCGGAACCAAGTGGTTCCATTTCAGTGTAATGGAACGGTTCTATTGCGATGTTTGGTTGAAACAAATAGTTAGAATATAATGGTTCTATTTTTTATTTGGTTGGAGAATTAGAGAGTAGAATGGAACCTCATATATTCCTAAGTAAACTATGGTTTTTTAGCCTAACCCTAATTATTCGCCAAAATAGGAGTTGACTGGGGAACATCAAAACATGGCTACAGGCAGAGTGCAGAACCGCCGCCGAGCCTCCCGCCGCGCGCCTGGCTTTCGCCGCCGTCGAGCCCCCCGTCGCGCTCTTGCCTCGCGACGCCACTGAGCCCCTCGTCGCGTGCTTGACTCGCTGCCGCCACCGAGCCTCCCGCCGCACGACTGACTCGCGCCTCCTCCGCCCCTAACTCGCGCCGCCTCCCTGGGCCCTGCCGCACCTGGCTCACGCCGCCGCCTCTCCTCCCTCTGATGCGCCTCCCTGCCTGCTCACGACGCCGCCTCTCCTCCCTCTGATGCGCCTCCCTGCCTGCTCACGAAGCGTCGCCGCGGCTTCTTCCGCCGCGCCGCCACCGCACCTTCTCACGCCGCACCGCCACGCCTCCTCACGCCGCGCCACCACGCTTTCTCCCGCCGCCCTGCCTCATATCGGCCGCTGCAACTCCCGCCGCGTCGCATGGTGTACTCGCAGTCGACAGTTGTGGAGAGGGAGAGAGGAGCGGGGGAGGTGAGAGTTTCCGTCATGGTGCGCATCGGGGGAGAATAGGGATTAGGATTTTTTTTCTTGGGTAAGCGATGGCTTTTGGTGGGTGGTTAGCCTCGCGTTCCACAAGATTCCACCGAATTGGTGGAACGAGTGAATTCCGAATCTGAGGGGCATATTCCCTTTTGTGGAACTAGTTGTTTCCATTCCACCTCCACAACCAAACACTAGAATTGCCTCTAGTCATAGAACCGTTCCATTACATTTCACTTCATTCCATTACCAAACACCCTTAGTAGGAGATAATTGTGATTTGTTTGACATCATTGCTTGGGAAATTAAGATGTTCTCAGTTCAGTGTTGTCCTTAAGAATGTAATCTCCAATTTAGCTTGTAGAATAACAATTGTCTATGGTCCTTCTTACTAGGAAAATAAATAGGAATTCATCTCTAAACTCCATGCGCTTTTCCTCAATTGGGAAGCGCCTGCTATGATTGGTGGGGTTTTCAATTTAGTGAGATCACCTGAAGATAAAAGTAATATGAATGTACATTTTAAATGGGTAGATAAATTTAGTGCATGGGTTAAGATGTGGGCTCTACTGGAGATAGGTTTATCTGGCAGAGCTTACACATGGAGGTACATGACCAGTCCATACATATTAAGGGCCCTGGGCGAGATAACAAAAAAGAGGCCTTGCTTGTAAAAAAATTAGGGAGTGACTATACATTCAATTCGTAAACAGATACTTTTTCAGGACCAATCATCGAATGACAGCTAGACAAAGGTAGAATGACTCAGTTATTGAAAAGCTGTCTGTTTTAGTCCAACTAAACATACATATTTTTTTTTTGAAATAGTAGTTCTGGGCTGTCTTGAGTACGATGTTTCAGTCCGTATGTTTGTCCTTGAGTACTACTAGCAAAAAATGCCCGTGCGTTGCACCGGTAGAAACAAAAACTCAGGAAAAAAATAACCACCTCTTGGTTACCGTTGATCATATTTTCTCCTAATCATGAGAAACATAACCAATTCTAAGAGCCCGTTGTTGCACCAGCTTGTAATACTGCAGACTTGTAATAATGGTGGATGACATCCCTACATAAATTTTACTAAGATATGAATCCAAATAAAATTATAGCTACGGTTTTTTTTTGGCCGGCAATGAAGAGTATCACTATATTTTTTTACCACATGAAAAATATAGTGCGAGTTCACCAATATCTTTTCCTAAAACAGTGTTTATACAGTGAGAAAATCACGCAATGGTCAATAGATCGGTACATTTACACAGATGCACTAAAAAATTAGTGCGAGTTCACAGTTGAATCTCACACGGTATTGGTAAAATAAGCACTGTACTCAATCAGACAATCTCACATGGAGTACAAATTGCCAGCTTCGATTAAGCGCTGCAAATTAATGCCAGAATTTTTCGATACAAATCAATTGGCGGTCTTCTGTTGGAGTACAATGCAAATCAATCAAGCTATAACGCTTATCTAACTATCAGTTTGCAGCTATTATCTGAAATCGACATTCAGTTCACGGACTCGTCATGAATCAGGACTGGCTCAGGACTACGATTTGGAGCTTCCTGTCTCCGAGGGCTCCGAGGACAACATCACTCCTCCCGATGAGTGGAAGACGAAACTCGTTTGGTCAAGTTCCGAGGACTCCATCCCCGAGCCACCTCATGGCAAAGGTCATGCTCAAGAGGAAGACGATGATGATGAATGCGAAGATGAAGAGGAGGAGGACGTTGAGGATGAGGGCGACGAGGATGAAGATGAGGACGATGATGATGATGAAGAGGATGATGAGTGATCCACCTTGGGACGTTAGTATGCTCCATCTCCCTTTTTGGTGTCTCGATGCCAAAGGGGGAGAAGTTGATCTATTAGGGACGGGAATTTGCATGGGGATGCCAAGGGCTTGGTGCTTCGTTTTGGTTCTTTCGGCCTTGGCATCAAATCTTCCCCTAGTTATTTGGAACTTTATGTGTATGTGTGCTCGCTACTCTATTTGTGGATCTCCCGATCCCCCGGTTTGTATTAAGACTTAATCGTTCGTAGCTTAATGGTCTTCACTGTTTATCCTTGATTGGCTACATCAATCCTATGGAGGCTTTTATTATTATGAGTTTGGGTTTTCTCTCAAGGCAAAGGTATGAAAAGTTTCACCCAAACTCTCCTATATGCACTTATACTTGCCTCCATAGTGTGCTTGTGCTATATGATCTTGTCATATGTTCTTCTTAGCACTTATGCTTGGTTTGTAGAATCTAGGGGGAGTTTCTCTCTAGAATGTGTGCATTTGTATACAAATGCATATTCTAAATATGCACACATCTAGGGGGAGCTTCGTCTACTCTTACAAATCATATACCTTATCATAATATCCTATGAATTATTGCAAATTCGTGTGTTGTCATCAAACACCAAAAAGGGGGAGATTGTAAGAGCAAGATCTGTGACCCTTGTTTTGTGTGTTTGATAACAACACTCGAACAATTCTAACCGTGCACAAAGATTATCTTTGATGGATTTGTAGGTGTACGGTGCCCTCGCTGAACACACTATGATCTGAAGATTGAAGCGTAGATCTTAGGTTTTCTGGTTTTGTGTGTGTGTCGTGAGGTAACATGGTAGGAGAGGAAAAGAGAAAAAAGTTGTTTTAGCCATAGCTCTACTACCGGAGCGGTAGTACCGCTACCCTGGTACCTCTGACCTACCGCTCCGAGGATTGCACACGAGATTGTCCCACAGAACAAGTTACGGTACCTTGAGCGGTAGTACCGCTTGCGGGTAGTACCGCCCACGCCGCTCAAGTACCGTAACATGTTATGGCAGTACCGCTCTGTACCGCTCGGTACCGCTTTGGATCCAGTGAGTCTGGACCCTATTGCGGTACCTCAAGCGGTACCGCGAGCGGTAGTACCAATGTGTCCACGTGGACAAGTTCGTGGGGATTCGAACTCAGAGCGGTAGTACCGCTTCCAGGAAGCGGTAGTACCGCTTAGGCAAAAACAGCACATAACGGTTGGATTTTGGAGGGACCTATATAAAGGTCCCTTCTTCCCCAGCTCGTTTTTAGCTCTTCTCTCTCCCTCTCCTCCATTGTTGCTGAGCTCAAACTTAGTGGATCTCCCTCCCTACCCAATCAATCTTGCCCATACTTTGAGGAGTGGTGGAGGAGACCCCGATCTATCGTTCTACCGAGAGAAATTTCACCAATTCGTGGTACTCCTTAGTGGATCTTGGTGGTAGAGTTCCTATAGTGGAATCTTGGAAGAAGTGCATCCATGGAGGCTAGCTTGGTGTTGTACTAGCCCCATGGGTTGTTGGGAGCCTCCTTGTGGTGTGGAGCTCGCCCCAACCTTGTGAAGGAATCACCGCCTCGACCGGTGCCTTAGTGGAGAAGGGAGCACCTTTGTGGACCTCTCTCGAGGAAGAAGGTGAGGCCTTCCTTCGTGGTGTGGCCGTCTAGCCTCTTGTGTGAGGCTAGCACCTCCTCAACGCAGACGTACTCCCTTTTGTGGGAGAAACTGCGAAAACAAACCTCGCCTCGTCTCCGCGCCCTCCGGTTGTCCCGCTCCTTACTCTTACTATCTTGTGTTGTTCCTTTGCTTGTTGTACTTGTCTAGGATCATTGTAGGATCACCCCCATCGCTAAAGCTATCACCTTTATCTTCCGTTGCACTAAAAATTGAAAAAGGCTAAAACTTGACGTAGCGGCCATTCACCCCCCTCTCGTTCGCTACGATCCATTCACCCATTGAGCCAGAAATCTTAGCAGATTGGCTTCACAAACAAATGTCACCTCTTTTGTATATATTTATGCTCCCTAGCAAAAATCTTAGTGAATATGATTTGGTTTCAAAAATAAAGGTCATTGCTTTCATACATGTTTGAAAAGGAAAATGACTTCAGTCCAATTGTTTCACTGCAGCAGGGGCACAGGAAGCAGTCGAACCTGAACTTGAAGAAAATGCAGATCTGTGCATGCCGCAAGAGCCTGTCTGCGCGTTGACAGGCGTTCAGGGTTGGTGCTCCTACCGGCGGGAGCATGTCCGCGCGTTCAAGGAAGTGCAGTGTGGCCTCCCGTGGAGGTTATGGTGGCACTCTTGTGGGATGGCAGCGGGTGGCGCCGGGAGTGCTGCAGAGCAGGCGCGGGTGTCGGCAGGAGCTTGTCCGCGCGTTCAGGGACATGCAGTACGACCTCCCATGGATGCTATGGCGGCGTTCTTGTGGGATGGCAGCGGCGGCGCAGGGAGGGCTGCAGAGCGGGCCCGGGGGCCCGGGTGCCGGCGGGAGCCTGTCCCCGCGTTCAGGGACGTCCAGTGCGGCCTCCCGTGGAGGCTATGGCGGAGCTCTCGTGGGACGGCAGCGGGCGGCACCGGAGTGTTGTAGAGCGGGCGCGGGTGCCGGGGGGAGCCTGTCCCCGCGTTCAAGGGACGTGCCGGGTGGCCTCCCCCTGGAGGCTATGGCGGAGCTCTCGTGGGACGGCAGCTGGCGGCTGTGGGCGAGCGGGGCGTTCGCTTCTGGACTGCTGGTTCGATCGTTGTTTCTTGATGAGTGGTTTTCTCATCGTGGGTGGTGTTCTCTGGATTGATTTCTCGAGCGAGGGGAAAAATTAGGTACAAATCGATCGTGGGGTTGTCCGCTCCGTCAAACACGGAAAGACTGTGGAGCGTTGGATTTACTGGTTGGATGGCCAAGATGGGTTGGATCAGACCCTCTGGGTCTTTTATTAGTAGTGGTGATACACAAAATATCAATAGAAAATATACCCCTTGGACGTGGCTTTCCTTGCTTTTTTTTGTTACCATCTGCATCAGAAACAACGGAGCTTGCCCTTTCTGATATCACATTATCTTTCATTTTCCTCTTTTTAAGCCCGGTAGAGAACTCGCCTCCACCATCAAGCTTAGAAAGGAGCAAACATTGCCATAAAAAACCAGGTGAAGTTTTGTCGAACCAAGGATTACCATCGATGGTAACACCACAAGATTTTTGAACATCAGGGAACTCTAGGTTTTCTTATAAGACGATCTATATCTTCCTCTTCGTCATATTCGCTGCCATCTTCACATGGAACAAAATTTTCAATCGAGACCGCAGTATCCTGGGCCGTCGCAGAAGATGCACCCCAGTAAAACCAACTCGGTTGACTGTTGTTGCCTCAGTAGAAAGACCCTTAGTAGCAACATTTGTAGGCTTCATACCTGGTGTCTTCATGGTCTTCACATCATTGTCGTCTGAAGACCTGGGAGCCAATGGACTAGATATATTGGCAACCTTGGATGGATCTGGACTGGAAGTACCATGCATGTTGTTTGGGCTCGCTACATTATGTGATCCATCAACACCAAGCTGATGAGAAAGATGCGCCAAGGATTTATCAACCAGTATAAGATCAGAATCATGAAGTTTAGTACACTCCTGAACAACCGTGCCAAGCAGTGGAATCATTCCAGCTACAAAATTTCCAACTATGCTAGCAACTTTCTCTTTAGTCTACATATTTGTAGGAAACAGAAAGTACTTAAGATAATATACTAACAGGCAGATCAAGTATCATAAAAAATCTAAATAAAAAGAAATAATATCAGAATAGTAAAATGCAACTCTATAGTTTTTTTTTGTAAACTAACACTTACCGATTTTGGACAATTATTAGAACAGTTGTAATCATTAAAACGTTGAAAACCGTCTGAACCACCAAAAAATCTATGGTCCATAACAGATTTGGGAAGGTCACCACGCGGAAGACCACGCGAAAGACCATAGATTTTTTGGTGGTTCAGCCGGTTTTCAACGTTTTATTGATACCAACTGTTCTAATAATTGTCCAAAACGGGTGAGTGTTAGTTTCCAAAAAAAATTTATAGAGTTGCATTTTACTATTCTGATATTTTTTTAGTTAGATTTTTTATGATACTCGATCCTGTTAGTATATTATCTTAAGTATTTTCTATTTTCTACAAATATGCAGCGTAAAGAGAAAGTTGGTAACATAGTTAGAAATTTTGCAGCTGGAATGATTCCACTGCTTGGCACGGTTGTTCAGGAGTGTACTAAACTTCATGATTCTGATCTTATACTAGTTGATAAATCCTTGGCGCATCTTTCTCATCAACTTGGTGTTGATGGATCACATAATGTAGCGAGCCCAAACAACATGCATGGTACTTCTAGTCCAGATCCATCGAAGGTTGTCAATATATCTAATCCATTGGCTCCCAGGTCTTCATACGGCAATGATGTGGAGACCATGAAGACACCAGGTATGAAGCCTACAAATGTTGCTACTAAGGGTCTTTCTACTGAGGCAACAACAATCAACCGAGTTGGTTCTACTGGGGTGCACGGTGCATCTTCTGCGACGGCCCAGGATACTGCTGTCTCGATTGAAAATTTTGTTCAATGTGAAGATGGCAGCGAATATGACGAAGAGGAAGATACAGATCGTCTTATAAGAAAATCCAGAGTTCCTGATGTTCAAAAATCTTGTGGCGTTACCATCGATGGTAATCCTTGGTTCGACAAAACATCACCTGGTTTAGTCACCACTGATCCAGTTTTTTATGGCAATGTTTGCTCAAACCTTTCTAAGCTTGATGGTAGAGGCGAGTTCTCTACCAGGCTTAAAAAGAGGAAAATGAAAGATAGTGTGATATCAGAAAGGGCAAGCTCCGTTGTTTCTGATGCAGATGGTAACAAAAAAGCAAGGAAAGCCATGCCCAAAGGGTATATTTTCTATTGATATTTTATGTATGAATGTAAAAGGGGTGTGTTTAGTTGTTTTCTATAATTTTGTTATTTATGTTGTTTTTTGTTAATGCTGATATTCTAAATACAACAGATAAAGAAGAACACACTAGCTGAAGATAAATGTCTACGGTGAACTAACAACACACGTGCAGTCGTGCACAACGCACGCAAATGCATCGAGCATCTCTCATGCCAAGGCCACCAGCATGGCCACTCCCAGACGGACGGCAACGGCGCGATAGCCACCGACTGACGCGCAAACCGACGCCGCCGCGGCGCTGGTCTTCCCGTCGCCAGCCTTTCCGCGCGGCGGCGTCTTAGGCACAGCTCCCGACCCGGACCCCGGCGTCGTGGAGGCGGCGGGGGCATCCGCCGGGGAGGAGGCGCCGTCGTGCTGCGCCATGACGCGCACGGTGAGCCTCTGCCCGGCGTCGCAGTGGCCCGGCGCGCCGCTGATGAAGTAGAGGGAGCCGCTCCGCTCGAGCCGGAACCTGGCCTCCTCGCCGCCGTCCAGCCGCAGCGCCGGCCGGTCGCCGCGGCACACCTTGTAGTCGTCCCGGGTGACCACCACCGAGTCGTTCTTCGCGTACCTGAAGTCTGCAGTCGAATGGACGGAACGACAGACGTTATACAATGGAACGCGAGCACGATGCGCCGCTGGATGCCCGGATGGTTGTGTTGTTGATGCTTACAGAGGAGGTCTCCGACGTGGAAGCGGCTCCTGCTGGCCCAGTGGTTGTAGGTCTCCTCGCCGGGCGCCGGCTGCCTCCACCCCCTGGCGTCGCCGCCGACGGTGAGCACCCGCGGCGAGGACGCGGAGACGGAGGCGAGAATTGCGCAAGCAGCGACGACAGCCGATAGGAGGAAGGTGGTGGCCATGGCGATTCTTCGCGAGTGGGTTCGTCTACCGACCTCTTGAGCTCTGTACGGGGAGGAGGCGATCGATGAGCTTATATATATAGCGCCAGGGATCGAGGAGGGAGGTGGCGCCGGTGGAGGCAGAGTGGGCAGCGTACGTGGGTGAGGTGCGGGGCGGTTTTGTGACGAGACGTGGCAGGATCGGAGGCCGTTGATGGGGGTGAAGGTGGGGATATGGACGGCGGCGAGCGTGCGTGAGATTGGTCAGAGTGGTCTTGGCGCGCGGCGGTTGAGTCGACGGGGTGGTCGTGGGAGGGTTGAGGGGTTTTGACTGCTTGCGGGAATGGCGTTGAGCGAGCCGTTGAGCCGATTCAAGCCGGGCTTGGGCAGAAAATTTGGCTGGGCTGCGAGCATGTCTGGGCCTCCCAAGTTTTACTCGTGGGCTTAGTTTTTTTTTGAAACGAGGCAAAAGCTTTGCCTTCCATTGATATAGGAGAAAATAGTTGGCTTGTTTATGAGAAAAACTGGCCGAAAAACGTACAACACGACACCACACACCAGCCCCGAGGCTGCGCTCCACACGGGTCGACGACCAACTAGGTCGACACCACACCTCAACGCAACAGGCGGAGGCGAAAGACCGGAGCAACCGCTCCAACTACCACGCCGACCCCAAGGCCGCGCCCCGCCTAGCCGAAGACGAACCCGTCTCCGCCGAACCACCAAAACACTGCACAAGCCCTCTGTCCGGTGGACGTCCAAAGCGAGGCCCCAAGAGGCAAAGCGACACAAGAGCGCCGCCCACGCCCGATCCCGCGAGGATCTAGGGTTTCCCAGAGCCCGGGCGGAGATCATGAGACACCCACTTCAACGACGCCTTCAAGAAGGATGCGGCGCCCACGTCACCGTCGTCGGTCCTGGCCGGCCGCCAAGACAAAGCTTTCGCCAGCAAGAGTCCCAAAAACTCGTGCCCGCCCAACAAGGACCGGCACAGACCACCACCTGCATCCGCCGTATCGCGACCCCTGGAGCAACGCGCCCGTAGCCAATGGAGCACCGTCGAAGAGCACTGTGGGCACCGCCGGAACGCCACATAGAGGGGACACCGACCAACACCAACGCGGAGCTCGAAGACGAACGCCGAAGCCCGCAGACAAGAGCTCCAAGATCCAGCCGCCGCGCCGCCCACGCCGCCACAGCCGCCGCACCGTCGAGGATTCCGGGGCCGCCGTCCCATCGCGCTCCTCACCCAGCTCCTCCTCTAGGCACACCACCACCATCGAGCGCCACCGTCCCTGGCCTGCATCCACGGCGCACCGCGACAACACCAAGCAGACCCGCCGCGGACGTCCCGCAGCAACCTCGCCGCCAAAGCAGTCCTCTTGCAGCAACTTCGTGGCCAACCCAAGGCCGCCGCCGCGTAGTCCTCCCGGCCCAGGGCCAGGCCAGCACCACGCCGCCACCGCACCCGTGGCCCGCACGGCCCTAGCAGGCCCAGATCGGGGCCCGCCCATGGCGCCGGCCGCCGCGCCGCCGACCATCGCCTGCGCCACCGTCTCGGCCACCCGACGCCACACCGCAGGGGCCCCACGCCGGTCAGCCGCCGCGCCGCCACGGCCATCCGCGCCCCGAGCCGGCCCGCCCGGCCCAGATCATGTCGGTGCTTGTTTTTTTAAAATTTGGAAACTAAAATGCGGAAATGCTGAATAGAACCCGGGTATTCAGCGCGTATTCACTGGCCGCATTAACTTCCTATGGCAGCCTGTCCTTATCCACCTTCGTCTCTCTCAAGTCCCCACCATTTCAGCCATGCCCGAGTTCCCTAGCTAGCTTCCTGCGGGCAGCAACCTCATTCGCCCAAGATTCACCGGCTACCATACTCCTCTACCCGAGCTCCTAGGTAGTGAGCTCCTCTAGCCGTCAGAGCTCATGCTCCCAAGCTCCAAGGCAGCGGGATCCTCCGGGCGTTCTGCTCCTCCATCGAAGCTCAAAGTTAGCGAACTCCTCCGGCCGTGCGTGGCGCTCCTCTACCCAAGCTAGCTCCAAGGCAGAAGGCTCCCCTGGCCACCATTCTCCCCCGTTAAAGCTCCAAGATAGCGTGTTCCTCCCACCGCCTCGTGCTCCTCTGCCCGAGTTCTTATCTGTATGGCCAGCACGAAGAATAAGGCGGCGCTACTCGGCTTCAGGCGTGCGTCCGTGGAGGACGATCCGCGCGGTGCTGTCACGAGGTAGGCGTCCGGCGCCAACGCCAACTCCACCGCGCCGTGCTCTTGGCCCGGCATCAGTGGCGGACGCAGGATAAAATTGGAGTGGGGCACACCTCCAATTTTTTTTTTTGCTTCGCCCCAATTGTGAAAAAAGTTTCAACTATGGCATCATCACTTACATTAACGAATACCACATGCCCGATAAATGTCACTACAAGAGCTCGTCACCCACCAATATTTTTTTCTCAACTTTTATTTTCACTAGACTCATAGCAGAAAATACACTTTCAATATCCACCGCCACCGGTAGGAAAAATATCAATTTCATAGGAAAACTAAATATAGTGTCCGAGAAACATACCCCGAATATACAGGGAACACCGCACTGCGATAGTGAGTTTTTTAAATAAACCATTAGTATCTAGATATCGTCTGAGGAATACATCTCAACTACATGGGAAATTAAATGTAGTGTCCGATAAAAAAATTCGAATCATAAAAAAATATAAACATAGTTTTGAAAAGGTAACAAAACAAAGAAAAGAAAAGTAAGAAGATAAAGCTGTGAGAAACATAAGAAAATTTATAGGAACTGATTATAAACTTATATATAGAAGAAAAAATGTTGATCGAAGCGAAGGAGCAACTAAACATTACCTACCAAAACCACGTTGAATGGAAGACATTGTTTGTTTTATTTCAGATCTCAAATAAAAAAACGCAGGTGCACAATGCTAACCAGTGTGACAAGCGCAGCTCAGTGGTAACCGCCACTTTCCCTTGCTGGACAGCCTGAGTTCGAAACCCGGCGCTGCCTCTTTTAAGACTTTTTAGAGCATGCGCTCAACGAATGGGCCGCCACTCAACAAATTGGGCCGGTAAAGATGAGGGGTAGGTGAATTTTTGCTCAAATTTCTGGGTGGGCCACGGCCCCCTCGGCCCACCCGCTGCGTCCGCCCATGCCCGGCATCGCGTGCTCGCCGCCGACCGACGACTGCGCGCACGCGAGGCGACCGACCGCTTGCTCATGCCACCTTGTCCCCCGCGCGGGCCGCGGCCACGGGAACGCCGTTGACTGGCTCAAGGACCGGTGGCAGCAGGAACACCGGCGCTGCCTCTTTTAAGACTTTTTAGAGCATGCGCTCAACGAATGGGCCGGCACTCAACAAATTGGGCCGGTAAAGATGAGGGGTAGGTGAATTTTTGCTCAAATTTCTGGGTGGGCCACGGCCCCCTCGGCCCACCCGCTGCGTCCGCCCATGCCCGGCATCGCGTGCTCGCCGCCGACCGACGACTGCGCGCACGCGAGGCGACCGACCGCTTGCTCATGCCACCTTGTCCCCCGCGTGGGCCGCGGCCACGGGAACGCCGTTGACTGGCTCAAGGACCGGTGGCAGCAGGAACACCGGCGCTGCCTCTTTTAAGACTTTTAGAGCATGCGCTCAACGAATGGGCCGGCACTCAACAAATTGGGCCGGTAAAGATGAGGGGTAGGTGAATTTTTGCTCAAATTTCTGGGTGGGCCACGGCCCCCTCGGCCCACCCGCTGCGTCCGCCCATGCCCGGCATCGCGTGCTCGCCGCCGACCGCCGACTGCGCGCACGCGAGGCGACCGACCGCTTGCTCATGCCACCTTGTCCCCCGCGCGGGCCGCGGCCACGGGAACGCCGTTGACTGGCTCAAGGACCGGTGGCAGCAGGAACACCGGGCGCGGCCGCGGGAAGGCCGGGCGACCGTTCGCGGTGATTGGCTCGAGGACCGTCGGCCGCAGGCGCGGCCAAGGGAACGCCGTGGAGTGGCTCAAGGACTGCCGACAGTGGGAACACCGGGCGCGGCCGCTGGAACGCTGGGCGACCGGTCGCGGTGATTGGCTCGAGGACCGCCGGCCGCTGGCGCTCCTCCTCCGCCCAAGCTCCAAGGTTGTGAGCTGCCCGGCCGCCGTGCTCGTCTGAGCTCCAAAGCCGCGAGCTCTCCCCCACTCGAGTTTCTCCGGCGCCCGTGATCCTCCGGCCGAGAGCTCCAATGCAGCAAGCTTCTTCACCCGCCGTGTTCATTCGCGGAGCTTCTCTGTCCCACCTGCACCTCCGGCCGAGCTCCAAGGCCACGAGCTCCTCTACAGCCGCACTTCTCCTCCGCGAGCTTGTGCTGATTTTTCTCGAATCAGGAAAGGGATGCATGTGTATGTTCTTCTCTGGGAGCTCTATTTGACTCATTTTTTTCTACTTTGGATGTTCTGTGAAGAAATAGCCCTTGTTCTTGACTTCTTGGTGGATTCTACCACAATTATTTCTAGTTTATTTCCTGATAGACTAGAAATGGTTTTAGCTGAAATTTGAAATAAATACTCACTTGATAGAGCGAGTTGAGCAATAGAGAAGACTCCTAGCATACTATGCTGCTCATGTGTCAATGGACTAAGAAAAGTATGTAACCGTGGAAGCAAGTAGACCAGTACAGAACCCATGCCGATTAAAAAAGCGGATATGAGGCCTCTGTAATATGACAGTACAACGGGGTAAACACTATATATCGTAGGCCGATGGGAAAGATTTTGTCGGACCCCTCCGACGCTGTCCATTTCGTTTTCATCCAACGGGCCAAGATTGCCACAATTTTTCCCCGCCCGCTAACCTCGCATCTTCCGCACATATATACAGCCCATAAATTACGGCCGTGAGCCTCCCTAAATCAAGCACCATCTCGACAGGATCTGCTTGGCCACCGCCGCGATTCTTCTCTCACCACTGCGCCTCACCTCTCCCTGCCGGCCGCACGTACCCTCGCCGGGAACTGCACCTCCTCTGGATCGATTCGTGCGTCCGATCACATGACGTTCAGCGGCGCACTGGGGTCACTAGCAGCATAGCAGGGTCGATCAGGTTATACTCTGGCCGAAACAGCCGGCCAGAGTTTGCTTCCAGTGCCCCAGCCACCCTTTTAATCCATTCAAAGACTACACGACCAGGCTGTAGGTAATTGCAAGTGACCTATGCTATGATTTTTGTACACGATTTCAGAGTGCTTGATCACTGCTTTGAGGCGGTTTTTGTTGAATATTATCTGGATGCTATCAACAGGATCGGGACTACACTCTTCCTCCAGACCCCACCCAAATCGTCACCAAATTTCATCTCGGCACCTATGACTATGGTCCACGGGGAGTGGAGGACAAACCACACAAGCAAAAAGACTGACTGCATCATGTCTTTCAAGAGCTACGGCCTTCTGGATTGATGTCTCCACACATGGAAGGAAATGAATTGAGTGTTTGTGCAATGAAGCAAATTTGTAAAATACAGGAAATATGTGATATGAAAGTATGAAGCTGTGTATTTTAACGACTTGAAGGAAGCAAAATATTTATGTTGTCTGGAATATGTCAAGTGAATGTATGAAGCACTAATTTTTTTCTCCAAATGAAGCAAATTTGTAAAATGTAGGAAATACGTGATATGCATGTATGAAGCTGTGTATTTAACGACTTTGAAGGAAGCAAAATATTTATGTTGTCCGAAATATGTCAAGTGAATGTATGAATCACTATTTTTCCAAATGAAGCAAATTTGTAAAATGTAGGAAATATATGATATGAAAGTATGAAGCTGTGTATTTTGGCAACTTGAAGGAAGCAAATATTATGTTGTCTGTGATGTACCAAAATATAAATTTTATGGTTCAAACATAATAATGCACTAATGTTGAAAGCACGTACTACACATGAGTCATGACACGTTTGTTTACGCTCCATCTAAAAATCCATTCACCATCGGAGCAGTATTCAATAGCCAGTCCATAGAAACATAGTCTGATATGTTTAAAATATATATACATATTTAGATTGAAACGAAATTATTTTGCAATGGAAGCAAAATTTAGTTTAAAAGGAAGCTAAATTAAATAAAGTTGGAAACAAAAAAAATTCCTTCCAGACAGAAGCAAATCCGCATACCTGAAATTATGCTGACGTTGTCAGTTTCCTTCGAAACAGGAATTTTTTTAAAAAAATCTCCAAGAGTCAGATTGGGAGCAGTTAATTCGTATCCCACTAATTAGGCGTTCTGCTGAGGAAGGTTAGCAACGCGCACTTAATACAGAGAAGCATGCAATCAGAGTCAGACCCTCATCGTTTTAGTGAAACAGTTGAGCGGGGCCTCGCTTAGAATCCAACGTCCGCGGTGCTTCCTATCGTACGGCTAGATACTGGTCCGATGCAAAGTCATGTATCGGATGCCGATTCTTAGTGGTGCCCAATAAATAAGTAGCTTATGATAAATCCAGCAAAACATGTAACTGAACGAAAATAATTGCGGATTCATGACGATCGTGGTGTGCCATATAACATGTCCCTGCCATTCCGCACGTATTAAATTTACAAAATAGAAGCTCAAAAGAGTTATCATGCCTAGATTTTATAAGTCAAGGACGTGAGAAGCTTCACAGCGTTAACTCACGTTAGAAGCGATACGACAATAGCCTCCAATGCAGACTTCACAATAGCCTGCATGTAATCAAGACTGAAAACAAGAAGAACCTGCTGAAACCTTATAGTCGACGACGCGGTGTGGTCCGTCGGTCCTCAAAGCCTACCTGAGCAGGACGTGGGTCGAGCCCGTGGTGGGCGTAACCACCATGACAGTCGGCTAATCCTCCTCGACGCTTGTCGTCTCGTCGTCCACGTCCGAGAGCAGGTTCAGAGCCATGAGCTTCTCCGCCATAGTGGGCTCGTCGCACTGCGGAACCAACCTGGGGAGGAAGCAATCGTGTGGATGCCTGCCAGATCGGATCATGGGAGGAAGGAACAACAATATCAAATTAAAGGTAAGAAACTAATGATTTGATATGATAATATAGTGTGTCAATGGAAATAAATGGTTAGATTTAATCGGTTCCTAACAAGCCGTTGAAAGAGGTTGCTCTAAATATCTAATGTACCACCCCTAGTCTACTTTCCTTAATTTTAAATTTCCGTGATTGTCGCTATCCCCTGATTGATTTGTGCATAATATACTTCCTTAAATGTTGTTTAGATGTATTGGACGGATGGATTTGTAGCGGAGACGTTCAGATAAAATTAGATGGCTAGGATGTTTTCGATGACGACCATCAAACGCGTTGAGTGTCAAACGACGGACTTCAATTTAATAGTAAAGATTTGGAAGAAAAGGCAGCTGGTTTGGCGATGGTCTTTCCTTCGATAGTTAGTTTATTTCTAATAAGCCAGAGGGTCCAACACATGCCTGCAAAGGTAAACCAACTGCACTACCGAAACTTCCCAACAGGGTTTGGGCAGTGGCAAGGAAGTCCCTAGCCCATGCTGGGTTCCAGTCGTAGGGGAAGACTTTCCTAACTTCTGCCTACGCGAAACGAGCAATCGGGCAAGTAAACAATATGTGCAATCCTCAATCTCTCCGCATAGAGCGCATTTGCCATTGGAGGGGCCATGCCTCTTGGCTACTTGCTCATAAGAAGGCAAACGTCCCCTAATCAGTTGCCACAAGAAAACCTCAATCTTGGAAGCCACTCTAGTGTGCCAAACCTCCTTGAAGCTGGTCACTGCTGCCCTCCCGAGAAAGGCAGTGGTACATAGACCGCATGGAGAATGGACCGGACTTCTCTAGCGACCAGCGGAAATCATGTCTTCCTAGTCAGAGACCGGCAGGGCCTGGATATCCTGTAAAGATTGGTCCAATCCACTGCCTCATCTAACCCAAATTGCCTCAGGAACCTTATCCTCCATTCCCCTTGGAGGACCTTCTCGGTTCACGTTCCATCGATAGTGTTGAAAGGATCCACACATCATCCAAATAGTAGCGGGAAGCGGTCGCGCAACGAAGCCGGTCCCATCCACCAATCCAGCCAAAAGTATGTGCATTTTCCATTCATCAGCTTGTGCTGCGCTCCCAGCTTGAAGAGTTTGCTAACATCCAATTTATTCTTTGCCTCTTCGTATCTACTTCTCAAGAAAATAATCTCCTTAACGGATTTCTTGCTATGCGTACCACATCAACATAGTTGCTTCCTTGTGGGAACTATCGAGCACCACCACACCTCCCTCCCATCAAGCACCACTAAGGCAGCAATGTACATCTCCTGACTTTTTCTACATATTTTCGTATTTTTTGTAAGGTGAAGAGCAGCGGTTTGTAGGCAGAATAAAGTGGCTGTTTCCAAAGAAAACACATCAATAGCTGTAGTTGAGAGGATTGAGCTTTAATTGGTTGTAGTTTTTTTGAAATTGGAATGGTCACGTCAAGCTGCCCTTTGCTAATCCACATTTGTAGTTGCCTATTTTACCAGTTTCTACTTTTCATGTTGATTTACAAAACAGCAGCCGATGTCTTACGGGCGACATCTGAATATAAGAATTGGTCTGAGTTCTATTGGGTTGATTTTCTGTCATATCTAACTTGTAAAGTAATATCATGGTACTGGTTTATCGTGTTAAGTGTCTCAATGTGCAGTCATAGTTGTAAATGTTGATTGTATCATTTAATAATCCCCATGCCACAGAATAGAAGGCAACGACCCTGCCCTCTTTGCGGCAAGGCTCATCGAAACAATCAGTCGAGACCAAGGCCTTCGACCCATGGCGCTGCTCACAAGGCTGTGGATACAGGGGGTGTGAAGAGAGGTAACTTGGCGTATTTTTCTACTAATTGAGCAGTGCATAGATGATGAAGGAAGGCTGACAGCGAGGAGGCCAAATAGTCCTGCAGCGGTTCATACATCGGAGACTCCTACAACTGGAAGAAAAGTTTCTTGAATAGGTAACCACTCCCCTCTCTCATCACCAGAAAATAGCTTTCATCCTTCAAACATATAGACTGATTTGTCCTGCGTTCTTGATGATATTGGTGTTTCTCATCTGAGGCATACCTGGGTAAACCACGAGGTTCCCACTTTGTCTTTGTTTTACCAGAGGTGTTGGTTGGTCGATTAGCATAGCAATAATTATTTTCTTACATGTCTCTGTATGGTCCTACTGATTATCAACAGTCAATTATGTTGGTCGATTAGTTTTCCTTTACATAGATTTTGTTTTGACTGGTTGACCTTTCACAGGCTGTTGGCAAGGTGCTTACCTTAACGGAGAGTTGACAGGAATAGCCTTCCGTGTCCCAGTTGTTGATATTTTTGTTGTTGATCTGACCGTGAGACTTGAGAAGGCAGCCACCTATGAGCAGATTAAGGTTGCGAGCAATGTATATGGTTGTAGATTCAGTATTGCATAAAATGGATGGTTGTCTCTGATGATGAGTACTGATCTTCTAACAACTTTGCATGGAGGAGTCTGAGGGCAAGCTCAAGGGCATGGGTTGCAAGGTATTACTTTAACAATTCAGTTTACTATACCTTTGGGCATGGGCATGAATATCTTCAGCCTGCTTTTACTCTCCTACTAGACCATAAAGGCACGCGTTGCTGTGCCCGTCCATCTTGCAGAAAAAATGAAGTAATATAAATATTTGAGAAAGAATTAAATAATTTAAATTGCAAGTTTTGCTTGTTTATATTAAGTCACAACTTATAAATTTACCTAAAGATTTCCTTTTTACATTTGCTCTGTATCGCTTCATGTGATGATGATGCAAAAACTGGGTGGAGTAAAAATTGGATGGACCAAAAAATTTAAAACTTCCTCTCTTGTACATGATTCAACAATTCAAATATTATAGGAAGGTCTGCTTCTTGAGAGTACAAGGGTTGCATCCATAGAAGTGGCTATAACCTGAAATGTATACATAGTAAACCGCTGAATTCAAAAAAAAATTAGCAAGCCTGCATCTGATCTAGGTGAGTGGAAAAGTTCATCACCCACCAAACCATACGAAATGCCCCTTCGCAGAAAGGGGGCTTCTTTTCTGAAACAATTAATGTACACATTCTCTGAAAATTTGAATCAATTGAAGCATTTAAAAACATAAAGAAATAAGAAAAGGTTACCGAATAAACTTATTCATGTCAAGCCGTAGCATGCTGAAATATAACCTTCCATACCAAAGGAAAGTGAACCAATAGCTATTTATATCATCATCTCCTCACGGAGAACATTTATATCTGTGTAGCTGAACCCAAGTTCCTCATTACTCCCTCTGTCCCGGTTCATCATTGCTCGCGTGGCTGCACCTGTCAATTTTGAGGATAGAACGATAGAAATTTAAATAAATATTAAATCCTAATGATGGTACATACTTTTTGTTATTTACACAAACACATACTCCCTCCGTTCCTAAAAAAGGTTCGCAACTTTTTCTAGATATGAAGTAGCAACAGTGAGTCATAAATACATGCGGCTAATTAATTCTGCATAAAATGATTGTGAAGATATGTGGATGGTATTGGCATGGTTTTGTAAGACATGAACAATGTGCAAAACGGTAATATTTCTAGCAGGAGAACTGTGATTAAGTTGATCACATGTAAGTATCTAACTGAATATTTTAAGCAACGATGAGCACTAATACATATCTGTTTTAGTGAGTAAAGCTGAATCCAATTGAAAAGCAACACCAAAACTACAAATATCCAAAGTGTGTGAGTACAAGACATAATATGAGAAACATGAGTACGTAATGACTGCAAATAAACCCATGACATATGAAGGAGTAGTAAAGTACACACGATTGTCTGTTCCTAGCGGCAATCAATCCATGGATTTCATATGAACTATGATGCACAATTGGCATTAATTTGCCTTGTCAACAAAATAAGTTGTATAAGATCAAACTTATCAACCCCTGCGAACATATCAAACCAATAAATAATGTATATAAGTAGGAAAACTCTACACAATAAATGTTACATATGCATGTAATAGAGATTCCTTTCACCACGAAAGGTCTCATCTAGTTATGGAGGCATAACAACAAGAAAAATGTGAATGCATGCAATTCTAACTTGCGAGTAGCCCATTAGTTCATGGTCTGATAGTACTTATATTTCTTATGCTATAATATCTAAATTCTAAAAAAAGATTTTTAAAAGTGAAATGGAATAGTCAAATGAGAATATAAGATTTTTTACCAGATTTGGAAAAGAGATGGCAAAGGTACTCTCTGCCAGCATTCTTTTACTCGCGGACTCTGCCATTACTCGTCAAGTAAAAAGGTCTCATCAGTCAAATTAGTTGCCCAATGTGCAACTCCACATTTGTGCCTATTTTAAGATATCATTTTAGACTTTTGGCACCTTGTAGAAGGTAGAGCCACTTCTTTAGATGAACTTAATAACGTGAAACTCAAAGACTTAGTTCCAAAAGTTTGTTCGTACAACTTGCTCATAGTAAGAAGATAAATATTGAAAGAACTTCTACATTATGCAAAAATGCAATGCATCATACAAATATCCACTACTTTGTTTAAAGGAATAAATGGAATCAAACTAAGACTTGTATGATGAGAAATTCATGATTCAGTGGAGGTGAAGGGATCAAACCGAAAATATCAATGCGCAAGATACTGAGATGATGAGATCAAAATACTGCCACATTTGTTGCCTTTTCATGTCCTCCATGGATGATCACCATTCATCAATTTCAGAATGTTTATGAAGTTATGGTACTTACAAAATACATCGTATGCCTTTGCTGATTGCACTACCACCAACCGAAGATTGGGGGCCTCCGGATGACATGCCTGCAGCAATATACGCTAACACCCATGCCCAACAGATCAGCAAGCAAATCAAATCAACCAATTAGCCAATTACCTTTCTGCTGGCTGTTCCAGGCATCGGGGAGGGTCGAATCCAGGCGGATGCACCACAATTCTGGCCGGGGGCGGCTCCATTCCGTCCGGCAGCGACGCAAATCTGGCCGGCGGCTGCGCATGCGACTCCGGTACGTGCTCTTCAAACACTAACGCCGCCCGCTCTTGGCCGTCTCCTCCCGCGCCACTGGCCGCGAATCGGCCGACGTCGCACATATCCTCCCACTCGTGACCACGACCTGCACCTCCTCCTCTCATAGCTTTTTCTTGGACAGGGAGGAAGGACTCCGCCGAACCTGGACAACTACATGCAGGGAGAACGCCGCTGCATCCCAAATTCCCATCACCCGCGTCGCTGCTCCAACCACTGCTTTGGCGGCTGCTGCTCCATCTACTTGGTCGGGCTGCAGCAGCTCCAACCCGTGAAATAAGGTAGATCTCTGCTCTCTTTCTTTTTTTGTGTTTTTTCCCTAATTAGCTATGCACTGTTAGATAACTGAAGTTATTTTCTATAAAATGTTGGTAGAATCTACATGACACGCTCAGGCCTGCCAAAGTAATGGTGACTCTTCTGCATATATAGGTTGAAGTTATTATTTCTTTCTTTGAAAAGTACTTTTTGCTGAAGGGAATAAAGCTTCTTCTGTGCCCATGAACTTGGCGCTGATTGACTTCTAAAGGTGCATGGATTTTTAAAATGTACTGCAGTTCATGGAAGTTACTAGGAAGAAAAATGTTTTTGTCGTTATAAGCAACACAATTTCACCCTTGCTCACTAACATAAGATCTTAATGCCCACATTAGTTTATGAAATATGCACATAATTTAGAGTTAAGAAACTTATTGGACATTATTCTGTAGACGAGGCATAATTTCTAACAATTACGATGAACTTTGCAATTACAGCGAAATCAAAGAATAACGAGAAAGAAAAAACAGAGAAGGAGGCATCATTGCAGGTAAAATTATGCCAAAATGTTTATTTTCTTCTTTTGGGACATTTTTCCTTCTCCGAGTCGACTATTCAGCAAGGTTATATTACTTAATACTATCTGAATATGTTTGTCTGCGCATAGTATCGTATATAAAACAGATATACGTTGTATCTCCTTTTCCTTCTGTTACTGATCTTCAGTTACTGTTCTCAAGCTGCAGGTTATTGCTATAATAAACAATGATCCTTCATTAAGCAGGTTATCATGGAGTTCTTGTTGAGTCATTGTTAGGCATTGTACAACAGCCTATTTAGCATTTACTCCCTCTGGTCTCTTTTAATTGATTCGGATTTAGCACAACTTTGTACTAAATCTGAGTCAATTAAATAGGACCGGAGGGAGTAGTTATTTGGTTTGATGTATTTGAAAATGTGTATCCTAAACTGGCTTCATGTATTTGCAGCTGCAGCTGTATGATGACAAATTGGATACTGCCGATCAACACCCCATTGTATGTATTTAGTTTTTTCACGCAAGATCATTTGTGTATTTTGAAATGCTTGGTCATGACCCGTAATCAACTTCCATCAGTCATGTATTTACTAATACAACTATTCCCTTTTTGGTTGTCCATGAAGGTGTTGGCATTGTTCACAGAAGCAAAACCAAAACTATCCCGTGATCAAAAGTGAGTTTCTTCCCCTCAAAATAAGCACTTAATATGATTACCATTAGTATGCTATTACTTCCAGCCATGATTATGCTTGATGGGTGAGGTGCTCATCATTTATTTGGTTTAAATTGGTTGTAACAATCAGTTGATGGCATTATACATCACCATCATGTTTCTGGCTTATTGCAATATGCTTCATGTAGGTATCGTTGTTCCTATAATTGCTCTCGATTTCTTGAACCATCATGTTCTGGTATGGTACTGGTCTTTTAGGTGGTTGCCCATAACCCATAGTTTCCTGTGCGAGATTTTCGTTGATGCATGGGCTGACTTTGATGTGGTTGTTGGTTCTCTGATCTGTTGGCTTGTTTTTTCCTCTGCATATGAAACAGATGAGTGTGCCTTTATTACCGCTTGTCATTTCTCATAGAAAGAAATTCAAGGTTGCTGCATTCTTTGTCAGTCACCTTCTTTTCCTCTGTTTGAGATAATTGGCTTGTTTTGGTAGTCCTACTTTTGAGCACTGCTGATGGTTAGAAGTGATCTGTACATACAGAATGGTTTGACTGATTAGGTAAATATTGTGTTAGTGGTTAGAATCATAAGCATATGAATCAAAAAAATTTGTTTCGGAAATGAAACTTCATTTTATC
Organism: Lolium multiflorum; assembly: GCA_030979885.1. Lineage (NCBI taxonomy): Eukaryota > Viridiplantae > Streptophyta > Magnoliopsida > Poales > Poaceae > Lolium > Lolium multiflorum. Next base: position 213,470,653 of record CM061750.1, read on the forward strand.
TTGTGGTCATCCTTTTTATGAGATTATGTTGATCCTTTGGTTGGGGGTATTTTCTTTGGTTCCCTGTGTGGTTCAGCCAGTCTGCAATAGTGTTGACCATGGCTACAATAGCTGATAAGGGCCTTACTATCTAAAGATGCCTTTCAAAAAATGCCAGTAGACTTATTGGGGAAATAATCTTGTTTGGCAGCTTGAGTTGTTCCAGTCTGTGTGGTTTCTCATGGCCTACTTGTACCTACAGTTTTGCTCCATTGTGTTGTATGGCTAGCTCAGGCTGGACGCTTGGCCTGGTTACCATTTTGTTTGTGCAGAAAATTGTAGCTCCATTTTGGTTTTCTTGTATCTTGAATGACCGACAAACTAATACCCGGGCTGATATATGCACTTGACAGTATAAGCTGTGATCTTACCTGTTGCCATAGTCTGGATCCTAGAAGTTGTGCATGCGTTCTAAATTATTTTCTGATTACGTACTAAATATCGATGATGTTTTCTCTTCTCAAGTTACATATATAGTTGGATATAGAAGTTGTAGTGTTCAGCTTTTTATTCTGCAGATCAGCAATATAGCGATTCTTCGTGAATATGAGTTTCTCACAAGCAGTGTGAATTAGCTACTGGCGTCGTAGCATTTTGTGTATTATTATAGGTACAATGGTTCATATTCTACACAAATTAGCATTTTTGTAGCATTTTGTCATATTCTTCATGAATATGAGTTTCTCACAAGCAGGGTTTGTCTCTCGCAATGCCCAATGGTTCCATATTTCGTATATCCTGTCGCCATCAAATTTATGTACAGCATTTCTCTGAATTCAATCTCTGTTTGCCAGTATTGTTGATTGTATAGGTACAGTATACATACATGATTGTTCATTTATACCTATTTAATCTATTTGTAGAATGCTGCCACTAGCCTACCCCAACTTGTTTGGGACTGAAAGGCTTGGTTGTTGTTGTTGTTGTAGAATGTTGCCACTGAGATATGTGAGTAGATATTTACATGCAGTTTTGTTGTTAATGCTAAGTAATCGATATAACAAACTTGCATTCATTCTTCAGTTGGATAGGCTGGAAGGTTTGAAAATGTGGATGGTATCACTCACACCCTGATTATGGATGATGGCTGTCATGCATGCTGGACAACAGCCGCCAAGTAAGCCGGAGCAAGGCCTCAAGGACTAGGTCAGCTGCCGTGGACTACGACATTTTCAAACCGTGGAGCGAGGCAAACTGCATACTGGACAAAAGCCGGACCAAGGCCTCGAGGACTAGGTCAGCTGCCGTGGACTACAACCGGGACACCACTTCCGCCAAGTAAGCACAAACATCTCTGCAGTACACTGTGATGCATGAGATATTTATGCTAACCAATGGTTAATCATTTCAGGGCACAAGTTGTAGGGTGGCCATCAGTGAGGGCATACAGGAGGACCACCTTCAATGCAGTAGTAGCAGCCAAGAAGGCTAAGCAGCTATTTCTGAAGGTGAGCATTGATGGGGTTCCATACATCAGTAGTAAGGTCGCCCTCCGGATGTGCAAGGGGTATAGGGAGCTCAGAAAGGCACTGGATGTGCTCTTCCTGCACAATCCTGCCCTGCCTCTGGCGCTGGTGAGCAGCTCGACATTGCCTGCTTGTGGAAAATGTGCCATGTGAGTAAGTACCATATCACCCCCATCTTGTCCTGCTTGTGTGCTCAATGATATTTCCACTTATTATAGTCTTGAATTGGTATATTGTTTTCACATGATCTCTGCACTACAGATTGTTGATGCACTCCTTTGGAGAGAGGAAACTGTTGCTTATGTTGGTTAATTTATATGCTTCACATCTTTCATGCTGGTCGTTTTTCAGGTTTCGCCAAGTTGATGGGATTTGGAGACATGAGCTCTATAAGAACTCTGTAGGAACTCAAAGTCCATGTAAGGAACAGTGCCTGGATAATTTAAAGCATACCACTTCTGTTGACATCCTTTTAAAATTTACTGTTATATTGGTTCTTTTGCTGTGCATGGTTAAGCTGTAGTCAATCGATTTAAAGATCACATTCGAAGCAAAGCGCAAAGGTCACTTGAAGACTTCCATTAGATAAAGTCAAGGTAAAATATCCTACTTTAGGTGATATATATTATTCTCTTATAGTTTGCAAAAACTTTGGATATAAAAGAGATCAACTTCACAGTTTCTCGTACAATTAACTACTGTAAATATGGGATGAGATATATATACTCTCTTACTGCCATCATTCTTTGAATATATATATGTAGCTCCTGCTAGGCAGAATAATGTATATATCAAGGATTTGTGAAGATATATGTAACTCTTGCTAATCATAATATTGTATATATCAAGAAGATAACTTTTCCTGCTTAGATTGTCAATCGATTATATTTACTTTAATGTACAGCGTACCGTGTATTCCCTTTTGCTACACAATCTATTATTTATTCTACGGCATGTAAAAACAAGTTAGGATAACATCTAGATTGTCAAAGTTCTAACTGAGGTTAATTTGCCCACAGTTTTTTTGCTTTACAGAAATTGTTGCGGCGTAAGGATCGAACCATGCATTGGTCAAATTCCCTAATATTTGTTCAAATTGTATGATTGTGTGGATCTAACATTATTATGTATTATACTCCACATCGGAGGAACTACCTTCTTACAAGTATGTGAGATGCATGTATATATTCTGATGTAATCCTGGATCCTATATAATGCAATTGCAACAAGTATATTTATGTCCCCATGTTTCATTCATCCAAGTGACCAACATGATACTTTATTTTACGATATATTTATGAGTGAGTTGATCATCATGGCATTCAGATTGGGCTGCCACTGGCCAGTGAGGAGGCGCCCCAAGGGGCGCCCCAACCATATAGCAGTCAAACTATATAAAGTTTGCTAAATTTGGCCAAGCCAAACAGATTCTATTTAATTTCAAAGTTGGGTCCAGTATTGAATTCAAACTAAATTATTTAAACTGAATTTGAATTAAACAGGCCGGCGGGAAATCCTAACGGGCCAAAATGAAATAAAACGGCCCAAACCAGCCCACCACGCGTCCACGCACGCGTGGGCTGCCTGACAGGGGGGTCCACCCGTCAGTGGCCGTTAAACACCGAATCGGTACTAGCTAACGTGGGTCGTAGGATTAGAAGGGAGATCTACGACGCTCGTTCGTCGTCGTCACCGGCGAGAGAAGCTCACCGGCGCGGCGGCAGTAGGGGGTCGGAGGGCGAACCGTGGGTCCGGCGAGCGGCGGCGGTGTTCCGTTCGAGGTTGTCGAGGACGAGGAAGAAGCCTGTAGCAGTGGCGTCGCTCGGGGAGGCTCCAGTCGACGGCGATTGCACCAGGACCTCCGCGGCTCCGATCGATCGATTGGGGCTGCTCCGGCGTCGATTGGTGGTGTGGTGTGGTCGTGGAGAAGCAGAGAGGGGAGGAGAAGGTGGTGGTGTGCTGGGTTGAGCTCGGGGAGCTCCCTTTTTATAGATGGGCGAGGGTGCTGTGGTGCCGTGAGGGTGGCGACATGCGCGCGGCGGCTCTGGCGGTCTAGCAAGCTAGGCAGGGGTACGGCGGGGTTCACAGCGTCGTGGTGGTCCTCTGGGTGGCGACAGCATGGTCGGGCGAGGTCTGGTGAGCTCGCCTCGCTTGCGTGTCTGGCGGTGGCCTCGGCGGTGTTCCTCGCCCGTATCCGGCGGCGGCGGTCAGGGGTCGTGGTCGCGAGCGTGTCTGGCGGTGTCGCGGTGGCGTGCTGAGACTCAACGCGGCGAGAGGGGGGCCAGGGCGAGCGCGAGCGAGTGGGGCGGCGCGTGTCCAGAGCGTGCCCGCGCGTGCACTCGTGCGACACGAGCGGCATGCTGTGGGGTTTTGGGCGCGCGTTGTGTGGCGTGGTCACGGTGTTGCTGTCGATTTGGCCGGTGCTAGGCGATGTAGGGGAGTGCGGTGGCGAGCTTTGGCACGGTGGCCAGGGCAGAGAGTGAAGGAGGAGAGGGGGAGGTTGTCGGGGTGGCGACATGGCCGGCATGGCCATGCTGTAGCTACCCTCCTCTTCTCCTTAGGCTTGCTATGCTTCATTAAGAGTGAGAGGGAACCAGGGGACCATTTAGTGTAGGTTGGGGTAGATTAGGATGGTGTAGGACACTATTTCAAATAGTGCCAAATAGTGTCATATTTATAATTTGCTAAATTTGCTCAAATTTGGTGGAGTTCAGAGGGTTACAATATTTGAAATGTGTTGGTTAGATGGTGTTGTAAAAGATCAGAGACAAGAAGAGGTGGTGGTGGAATTTTTAAATTCCAAAATTTTTCAAAATGCAAGTGTGAGATTGTTCAAATTAATAAAAAGTTCCAACTTTGCATGAGCATAGATTTTAATCCAAAATGAATTTGGCATAGTTGTCTTTACCAAAGTTGTTCACCTTGATGTCCTCTTGGATGACATGCAAAGAGTTGAGAAGGTTTAGTTTAAAATTTTTGAATTGCAGGGGCTCAAAGTAGTGACCAGATTATAATGGGCAGATTTGACCATTATTCCATGTGACCTCCATTTTCATTTGAAGTTGATTTGATTGGTGTTTCTATGATTCACAAAGTTGTAACAAGTGTTTATTAATGCATTCCAATTAATGGTGAAGACCAAAATGGTCTAGGGTCAAAATTTATAAAAATGGCATAAAGCCTATGTGAGGGTGTTAGGGTTTTAGTATTTGATTTTCTTCTCTTTTATTTTATTTGGTTGATGATCCTCACTTGATCACATTAGGGTTTTAGGGTTTAGCACACACACAAGGTAACAAGCATCATGGCATATCACTCAAATGCACAAGTCCTAAACAGGGCACTATATGCAAGAAAAAGTTTTTGTTGGTTTGAAATTTTGCTCTCTGGAATCCTTCTTCTTTTCTTTTTATTGAAATTTAGGATGTTACAAAACCTGAAGTTCAAATCTGTTTGAAAAATTAAGGAGCTGAAAATTTTATTTTCAGAAATAAAGGTATGAGATATATGTGATATCTAAGACCTTATTGCAAGGTGATAGAATATAATTTGGTGAGACTACATAAACTCATAAGTTTTATGGGAATGTACGAAGGTTGAAGACGCCAGGCGTCCCAATCCTCCAACTAGTTGGGCACTAACGATATTCGCATATCCATGAAGTGATCGTCCTTAGTATGCACCGTTGCTAAGACTCGTCGTTTCGAAGCATCACGTGATTATCGGGTGTTATAGATTATACGTGTGCATACAACGGGTGCAAGCCAGATTTGCACATGCGAATTAAACTTTACGAGCCTAGCATGTACAGACATGGTCTCGGAAAGTCGTCATGATATAATGGATAAAATTATGAGCGAAATTGTTCATCATATTACAAAGTTACTAATAGTGAAATCTAGAACACTTGTCATATGATGATCAAAACTTCAAAGTATAAACCTCAAAGTTATTGGTATTTGACCAATAGACCTAGAAGTTATTGAAGGTGAAGTGTTTTTCTGAGAATGAGGAAAGCTAAAAAGAGAAACTACAAAAGATATTTTGGCAGAAAGAAAGAAAAGACTAGAAAGTCTAGCTCAGATGTATATAAATGATATACATGTTATGGATGTATTCCTTGTTTGGTCACATAATGAAATTCTTGGGTATTTGTACCAGATTGGTTGGTATGAGATGTCATACAATACAACACAATACAAGAATACGATGGCCTAAGTGACTGATAAGGAATATGGTAATAATGCACGTCTAGAACATAATAAAGTGTTATTATGCTTGTTGTTGGCATTCTACATGGCCTTTAGAATTTATAATAAAGAACTTAATAAATTGTTATTTTGTTCTGGTCAATTGAAAACAATGAGTTGTTAAAATTATGACATTACTCCATGTACGATGGATAAGTTATTATAAATCTTAATGGTGAATCACACATACATAATACTGACGCTAAAATGCCATAAGGCAAATGATTTCAATTCCACTTATTTGTGGAACCGCCATTTAAGTCATGTTAGAAAGGAACGCATGAAGGAACTCCATGCAAATGGATTTTTGGAGTCATTTGATTTTTTGAATCGTTTGACGCTTGCAAATATTTTCTAAAGAGAATGACTGAAATACCGTTCATAGGCCAAGAGTTGAATGGGCAACTAACTTAGTGGAAACATACATGATGATATATGTGGTTCACTGGGCATAGTTGTGTGCGGGAGATTCTTCTACTTCATGAAAACTTCCAACATGAATTGAGTATATATATGTGGATATATTCGATAAGGAAGAAGTTTGAAACATTTGAATGGATTCAAATAAATTTCAGCATGAAGTGGAAATCATCGTAATAGAAAAGTCAAATATCTATGATTGGATCATAGTGGAAATATTTGAATTACGAGTTTTAGCGAACATCTAAGAGAGTTATGAAGTTGTTCTACAACTCACGTTTCTTGGAGTATCATAGTGATGATAAAGTATCCGAGAGACGTATCCAAACCTTGTTGGATTTATGATGAGATAAAATGAAGCCATTATATTTTTGTGGATTATGCTTTAGAGACTACCGCTTTTACACTGAATAGAGCATCATCATGATCCGTTGAAATGACACCATACGAGTTATGGCATGGGTATGAACCCTAATAGTCCTTTCTTAAATTTTGGTATGCATAGCATAAGTAAATAAGTTTACAACCAAAATCGGATGAATGTCTTTGTTGGTTATCCCAAAGAATTGATTGGGAATTCTTTCCACTATGAAGTAAAAGACAAAAGTGTTTGTTAATGTTACTTGCTTATTTCAAGAAATTGTTTTCTAGCGAAGTATTTGAGTGGGAGGACAATGGAATTTGATAAGGTTTATAAACCTGAGCATGAGGATCTAGCATCGATTGGTTAGGAAGCGGCCACGACGATCATGGCTCCCATGACTACAAAGTGTTTTAGCCATGGAGATCGAAGTACATATTGAACCTTGTAGGTATGGTTTACTTTGTGATCAAATAAATGATTTGTGGACAAAGGATTGATTTTGAACAATGATAAACCAACTACATACAAAGAAGTTATGATGGGCCCTGACTCCGTTAAAATGGCTATGCGCCATGAAATCCAAGATAGGTGAATACTTTTTGGAAGTAAATGGATCTATAAAATTGATGGACTTGGATGCAATATCCTTAAAGAAGCTCGACTTGTCGAAAAGTTATTGACGACAAAGTTCAAAGAGTTGACTACGATCAGATTAGATCTTCCGTAGCAATGCTTATAGTCTATGTGGATTATTCTAGTAATCGCTACATATTTCTTTTATGAGATATGCTAGTAGGATGGCAAAATACATTACTTGAAGTGTGTATGAAGGATGTATACTCGATACAAATCAAAGAGTTTTGCTAGTCTGTGGAATACTAGATAGGTATAGAAACTTCAATTGGATGAAGTGAGTATCGCGGAGTTGGAATCTTCACCGGATGAAATAGTCAAAGAGTTTTTGATTTCATCAGAAATGAAGATGCTTGCATTTGCAAGAAATTAAGTGGGAGCACCGAGACATAGTTATAATACTTTATGTAGATGACATATCGTTGATTATAAATGATGTAATTATATACTTGATGTGAATAAAAGGTTTCATTGAGAATTAACTTCAATGAAAGGATATGGACTGAAACATATTTAGTGTCAAGATCTATGAAGATAGATTGAAACACATAATAAGTTTAAGTCAAAGTACATAGCATGGATATTGAAGTATTTCAATATAGAAATATTAAGAAGGTGTTCTTTTCCATGTGAAGGTTTAACAAGACTTGAGTGTATTTGACACTCGATGAGTAAAAACACATGAGTGATTTTAGATCACGAATAATATGTACAAAGTCAGATGTCCTGTGCTCTAAAGTGTTACGAGCTTATACCAGAATGATTCATGTGATGATCATTGGACAAACAGTAAGAATATCCCTGTGTGCTTTAGAAGAACGAAGGATATATATATAGTTTTATATGGGGTAATGACAAACAAATTGCTGTAAGGTGTTGCACCGATATTTGTTTGGTCACATATGAAAATTAATTTCAAATCTCAATTAGGCTAAGTGTTGTTATAAAGGGTAGCACAATGCTAGTTTTAGAAGAGTTCTAAATATTGTGACGGATTCTACAAAAGAAGGCAGAGTATGTCATTGTTTTGACAATGATTGAGGATGTTAAGTCAAGAAGTTCTTTGAGAACTTGCTGTAGTTCCGATAGTGTCAGAACTTTGAAGCTATATTGTGTGTGACAATATTAGTGACATATTTCAGACCGCGGAATTAAGGTTCCACCAGAAGACCAAACATATTTAATGCCGACTCATTTGGAAAATGAGTGATGCGTGAAGACGCAAAATGAATTGCAAAATACATACGTTACTGAGTGTGTCAGAACCGTTGACTAAAAACCTCTCCCGTGAGCAAAACATGATAAAGCACCAGAAGGCCAAAAGGTATTATATCTTTACAAATGTAAACTAGATTATTGACTCTAGTGCAAGTGGGAGACTGTTGGAGATATGCCCAAGAGGCAATAATAAAATGGTTATTATAATATATCTTTGTGTTTATGATAATGTTTGCATACCATGCTATAATTGTATTAACCGAAACATTGATACATGTGTGTTATGTAAACAACAAGGAGTCCCTAGTAAGCATCTTGTATAACTAGCTTGTTGATTAATAGATGATCATGGTTTCGTGATCATGAACATTGGATGTTGTTAATAACAAGGTTATGTCATTGGGTGAATGATATAATGGACATACACCCAAATAAGCGTAGCATAAGATCAAGTCATTAAGTTCAATTTGCTATAAGCTTTCGATACATAGTTGCATAAGTCCTTCGACCATGAGATCATGTAAATCCAGCAAAACATGTAACTGAACGAAAATAATTGCGGATTCATGACGATCGTGGTGTGCCATATAACATGTCCCTGCCATTCCGCACGTATTAAATTTACAAAATAGAAGCTCAAAAGAGTTATCATGCCTAGATTTTATAAGTCAAGGACGTGAGAAGCTTCACAGCGTTAACTCACGTTAGAAGCGATACGACAATAGCCTCCAATGCAGACTTCACAATAGCCTGCATGTAATCAAGACTGAAAACAAGAAGAACCTGCTGAAACCTTATAGTCGACGACGCGGTGTGGTCCGTCGGTCCTCAAAGCCTACCTGAGCAGGACGTGGGTCGAGCCCGTGGTGGGCGTAACCACCATGATAGTCGGCTAATCCTCCTCGACGCTTGTCGTCTCGTCGTCCACGTCCGAGAGCAGGTTCAGAGCCATGAGCTTCTCCGCCATAGTGGGCTCGTCGCACTGCGGAACCAACCTGGGGAGGAAGCAATCGTGTGGATGCCAGATCGGATCATGGGAGGAAGGAACGACAATATCAAATTAAAGATAAGAAACTAATGATTTGATATGATAATATAGTGTGTCAATGGAAATAAATGGTTAGATTTAATCGGTTCCTAACAAGCCGTTGAAAGAGGTTGCTCTAAATATCTAATGTACCACCCCTAGTCTACTTTCCTTAATTTTAAATTTCCGTGATTGTCGCTATCCCCTGATTGATTTGTGCATAATATACTTCCTTAAATGTTGTTTAGATGTATTGGACGGATGGATTTGTAGCGGAGATGTTCAGATAAAATTAGATGGCTAGGATGTTTTCGATGACGACCATCAAACGCGTTGAGTGTCAAACGACGGACTTCAATTTAATAGTAAAGATTTGGAAGAAAAGGCAGCTGGTTTGGCGATGGTCTTTCCTTCGATAGTTAGTTTATTTCTAATAAGCCAGAGGGTCCAACACATGCCTGCAAAGGTAAACCAACTGCACTACCGAAACTTCCCAACAGGGTTTGGGCAGTGGCAAGGAAGTCCCTAGCCCATGCTGGGTTCCAGTCGTAGGGGAAGACTTTCCTAACTTCTGCCTACGCGAAACGAGCAATCGGGCAAGTAAACAATATGTGCAATCCTCAATCTCTCCGCATAGAGCGCATTTGCCATTGGAGGGGCCATGCCTCTTGGCTACTTGCTCATAAGAAGGCAAACGTCCCCTAATCAGTTGCCACAAGAAAACCTCAATCTTGGAAGCCACTCTAGTGTGCCAAACCTCCTTGAAGCTGGTCACTGCTGCCCTCCCGAGAAAGGCAGTGGTACATAGACCGCATGGAGAATGGACCGGACTTCTCTAGCGACCAGCGGAAATCATGTCTTCCTAGTCAGAGACCGGCAGGGCCTGGATATCCTGTAAAGATTGGTCCAATCCACTGCCTCATCTAACCCAAATTGCCTCAGGAACCTTATCCTCCATTCCCCTTGGAGGACCTTCTCGGTTCACGTTCCATCGATAGTGTTGAAAGGATCCACACATCATCCAAATAGTAGCGGGAAGCGGCCGCGCAACGAAGCCGGTCCCATCCACCAATCCAGCCAAAAGTATGTGCATTTTCCATTCATCAGCTTGTGCTGCGCTCCCAGCTTGAAGAGTTTGCTAACATCCAATTTATTTTTTGCCTCTTCGTATCTACTTCTCAAGAAAATAATCTCCTTAACGGATTTCTTGCTATGCGTACCACATCAACATAGTTGCTTCCTTGTGGGAACTATCGAGCTCCACCACACCTCCCTCCCATCAAGCACCACTAAGGCAGCAATGTACATCTCCTGACTTTTTCTACAGATTTTCGTATTTTTGGTAAGGTGAAGAGCAGCGGTTTGTAGGCAGAATAAAGTGGCTGTTTCCAAAGAAAACACATCAATAGCTGTAGTTGAGAGGATTGAGCTTTAATTGGTTGTAGTTTTTTTGAAATTGGAATGGTCACGTCAAGCTGCCCTTTGCTAATCCACATTTGTAGTTGCCTATTTTACCAGTTTCTACTTTTCATGTTGATTTACAAAACAGCAGCCGATGTCTTACGGGCGACATCTGAATATAAGAATTGGTCTGAGTTCTATTGGGTTGATTTTCTGTCATATCTAACTTGTAAAGTAATATCATGGTACTGGTTTATCGTGTTAAGTGTCTCAATGTGCAGTCATAGTTGTAAATGTTGATTGTATCATTTAATAATCCCCATGCCACAGAATAGAAGGCAACGACCCTGCCCTCTTTGCGGCAAGGCTCATCGAAACAATCAGTCGAGACCAAGGCCTTCGACCCATGGCGCTGCTCACAAGGCTGTGGATACAGGGGGTGTGAAGAGAGGTAACTTGGCGTATTTTTCTACTAATTGAGCAGTGCATAGATGATGAAGGAAGGCTGACAGCGAGGAGGCCAAATAGTCCTGCAGCGGTTCATACATCGGAGACTCCTGCAACTGGAAGAAAAGTTTCTTGAATAGGTAACCACTCCCCTCTCTCATCACCAGAAAATAGCTTTCATCCTTCAAACATATAGACTGATTTGTCCTGCGTTCTTGATGATATTGGTGTTTCTCATCTGAGGCATACCTGGGTAAACCACGAGGTTCCCACTTTGTCTTTGTTTTACCAGAGGTGTTGGTTGGTCGATTAGCATAGCAATAATTATTTTCTTACATGTCTCTGTATGGTCCTACTGATTATCAACAGTCAATTATGTTGGTCGATTAGTTTTCCTTTACATAGATTTTGTTTTGACTGGTTGACCTTTCACAGGCTGTTGGCAAGGTGCTTACCTTAACGGAGAGTTGACAGGAATAGCCTTCCGTGTCCCAGTTGTTGATATTTTTGTTGTTGATCTGACCGTGAGACTTGAGAAGGCAGCCACCTATGAGCAGATTAAGGTTGCGAGCAATGTATATGGTTGTAGATTCAGTATTGCGTAAAATGGATGGTTGTCTCTGATGATGAGTACTGATCTTCTAACAACTTTGCATGGAGGAGTCTGAGGGCAAGCTCAAGGGCATGGGTTGCAAGGTATTACTTTAACAATTCAGTTTACTATACCTTTGGGCATGGGCATGAATATCTTCAGCCTGCTTTTACTCTCCTACTAGACCATAAAGGCACGCGTTGCTGTGCCCGTCCATCTTGCAGAAAAAATGAAGTAATATAAATATTTGAGAAAGAATTAAATAATTTAAATTGCAAGTTTTGCTTGTTTATATTAAGTCACAACTTATAAATTTACCTAAAGATTTCCTTTTTACATTTGCTCTGTATCGCTTCATGTGATGATGATGCAAAAACTGGGTGGAGTAAAAATTGGATGGACCAAAAAATTTAAAACTTCCTCTCTTGTACATGATTCAACAATTCAAATATTATAGGAAGGTCTGCTTCTTGAGAGTACAAGGGTTGCATCCATAGAAGTGGCTATAACCTGAAATGTATACATAGTAAACCGCTGAATTCAAAAAAAAATTAGCAAGCCTGCATCTGATCTAGGTGAGTGGAAAAGTTCATCACCCACCAAACCATACGAAATGCCCCTTCGCAGAAAGGGGGCTTCTTTTCTGAAACAATTAATGTACACATTCTCTGAAAATTTGAATCAATTGAAGCATTTAAAAACATAAAGAAATAAGAAAAGGTTACCGAATAAACTTATTCATGTCAAGCCGTAGCATGCTGAAATATAACCTTCCGTACCAAAGGAAAGTGAACCAATAGCTATTTATATCATCATCTCCTCACGGAGAACATTTATATCTGTGTAGCTGAACCCAAGTTCCTCATTACTCCCTCTGTCCCGGTTCATCATTGCTCGCGTGTCTGCACCTGTCAATTTTGAGGATAGAACGATAGAAATTTAAATAAATATATAATCTAAATATTAAATCCTAATGATGGTACATACTTTTTGTTATTTACACAAACACATACTCCCTCCGTTCCTAAAAAAGGTTCGCAACTTTTTCTAGATATGAAGTAGCAACAGTGAGTCATAAATACATGCGGCTAATTAATTCTGCATAAAATGATTGTGAAGATATGTGGATGGTATTGGCATGGTTTTGTAAGACATGAACAATGTGCAAAACGGTAATATTTCTAGCAGGAGAACTGTGATTAAGTTGATCACATGTAAGTATCTAACTGAATATTTTAAGCAACGATGAGCACTAATACATATCTGTTTTAGTGAGTAAAGCTGAATCCAATTGAAAAGCAACACCAAAACTACAAATATCCAAAGTGTGTGAGTACAAGACATAATATGAGAAACATGAGTACGTAATGACTGCAAATAAACCCATGACATATGAAGGAGTAGTAAAGTACACACGATTGTCTGTTCCTAGCGGCAATCAATCCATGGATTTCATATGAACTATGATGCACAATTGGCATTAATTTGCCTTGTCAACAAAATAAGTTGTATAAGATCAAACTTATCAACCCCTGCGAACATATCAAACCAATAAATAATGTATATAAGTAGGAAAACTCTACACAATAAATGTTACATATGCATGTAATAGAGATTCCTTTCACCACGAAAGGTCTCATCTAGTTATGGAGGCATAACAACAAGAAAAATGTGAATGCATGCAATTCTAACTTGCGAGTAGCCCATTAGTTCATGGTCTGATAGTACTTATATTTCTTATGCTATAATATCTAAATTCTAAAAAAAAGATTTTTTAAAGTGAAATGGAATAGTCAAATGAGAATATAAGATTTTTTACCAGATTTGGAAAAGAGATGGCAAAGGTACTCTCTGCCAGCATTCTTTTACTCGCGGACTCTGCCATTACTCGTCAAGTAAAAAGGTCTCATCAGTCAAATTAGTTGCCCAATGTGCAACTCCACATTTGTGCCTATTTTAAGATATCATTTTAGACTTTTGGCACCTTGTAGAAGGTAGAGCCACTTCTTTAGATGAACTTAATAACGTGAAACTCAAAGACTTAGTTCCAAAAGTTTGTTCGTACAACTTGCTCATAGTAAGAAGATAAATATTGAAAGAACTTCTACATTATGCAAAAATGCAATGCATCATACAAATATCCACTACTTTGTTTAAAGGAATAAATGGAATCAAACTAAGACTTGTATGATGAGAAATTCATGATTCAGTGGAGGTGAAGGGATCAAACCGAAAATATCAATGCGTAAGATACTGAGATGATGAGATCAAAATACTGCCACATTTGTTGCCTTTTCATGTCCTCCATGGATGATCACCATTCATCAATTTCAGAATGTTTATGAAGTTATGGTACTTGCAAAATACATCGTATGCCTTTGCTGATTGCACTACCACCAACCGAAGATTGGGGGCCTCCGGATGACATGCCTGCAGCAATATACGCTAACACCCATGCCCAACAGATCAGCAAGCAAATCAAATCAACCAATTAGCCAATTACCTTTCTGCTGGCTGTTCCAGGCATCGGGGAGGGTCGAATCCAGGCGGATGCACCACAATTCTGGCCGGGGGCGGCTCCATTCCGTCCGGCAGCGACGCAAATCTGGCCGGCGGCTGCGCATGCGACTCCGGTACGTGCTCTTCAAACACTAACGCCGCCCGCTCTTGGCCGTCTCCTCCCGCGCCACTGGCCGCGAATCGGCCGACGTCGCACATATCCTCCCACTCGTGACCACGACCTGCACCTCCTCCTCTCATAGCTTTTTCTTGGACATGGAGGAAGGACTCCGCCGAACCTGGACAACTACATGCAGGGAGAACGCCGCTGCATCCCAAATTCCCATCACCCGCGTCGCTGCTCCAACCACTGCTTTGGCGGCTGCTGCTCCATCTACTTGGTCGGGCTGCAGCAGCTCCAACCCGTGAAATAAGGTAGATCTCTGCTCTCTTTCTTTTTTTGTGTTTTTTCCCTAATTAGCTATGCACTGTTAGCTAACTGAAGTTATTTTCTATAAAATGTTGGTAGAATCTACATGACACGCTCAGGCCTGCCAAAGTAATGGTGACTCTTCTGCATATATAGGTTGAAGTTATTATTTCTTTCTTTGAAAAGTACTTTTTGCTGATAGGAATAAAGCTTCTTCTGTGCCCATGAACTTGGCGCTGATTAACTTCTAAAGGTGCATGGATTTTTAAAATGTACTGCAGTTCATGGAAGTTACTAGGAAGAAAAATGTTTTTGTCGTTAGAAGAAACACAATTTCACCCTTGCTCACTAACATAAGATCTTAATGCCCACATTAGTTTATGAAATATGCACATAATTTAGAGTTAAGAAACTTATTGGACATTATTCTGTAGACGAGGCATAATTTCTAACAATTACGATGAACTTTGCAGTTACAGCGAAATCAAAGAATAACGAGAAAGAAAAAACAGAGAAGGAGGCATCATTGCAGGTAAAATTATGCCAAAATGTTTATTTTCTTCTTTTGGGACATTTTTCCTTCTCCGAGTCGACTATTCAGCAAGGTTATATTACTTAATACTATCTGAATATGTTTGTCTGCGCATAGTATCGTATATAAAACAGATATACGTTGTATCTCCTTTTCCTTCTGTTACTGATCTTCAGTTACTGCAGGTGGAGATCAGTAGATCTAGCATTTACTGTTCTCAAGCTGCAGGTTATTGCTATAATAAACAATGATCCTTCATTAAGCAGGTTATCATGGAGTTCTTGTTGAGTCATTGTTAGGCATTGTACAACAGCCTATTTAGCATTTACTCCCTCTGGTCTCTTTTAATTGATTCGGATTTAGCACAACTTTGTACTAAATCTGAGTCAATTAAATAGGACCGGAGGGAGTAGTTATTTGGTTTGATGTATTTGAAAATGTGTATCCTAAACTGGCTTCATGTATTTGCAGCTGCAGCTGTATGATGACAAATTGGATACTGCCGATCAACACCCCATTGTATGTATTTAGTTTTTTCACGCAAGATCATTTGTGTATTTTGAAATGCTTGGTCATGACCCATAATCAACTTCCATCAGTCATGTATTTACTAATACAACTATTCCCTTTTTGGTTGTCCATGAAGGTGTTGGCATTGTTCACAGAAGCAAAACCAAAACTATCCCGTGATCAAAAGTGAGTTTCTTCCCCTCAAAATAAGCACTTAATATGATTACCATTAGTATGCTATTACTTCCAGCCATGATTATGCTTGATGGGTGAGGTGCTCATCATTTATTTGGTTTAAATTGGTTGTAACAATCAGTTGATGGCATTATACATCACCATCATGTTTCTGGCTTATTGCAATATGCTTCATGTAGGTATCGTTGTTCCTATAATTGCTCTCGATTTCTTGAACCATCATGTTCTGGTATGGTACTGGTCTTTTAGGTGGTTGCCCATAACCCATAGTTTCATGTGCGAGATTTTCGTTGATGCATGGGCTGACTTTGATGTGGTTGTTGGTTCTCTGATCTGTTGGCTTGTTTTTTCCTCTGCATATGAAACAGATGAGTGTGCCTTTATTACCGCTTGTCATTTCTCATAGAAAGAAATTCAAGGTTGCTGCATTCTTTGTCAGTCACCTTCTTTTCCTCTGTTTGAGATAATTGGCTTGTTTTGGTAGTCCTACTTTTGAGCACTGCTGATGGTTAGAAGTGATCTGTACATACAGAATGGTTTGACTGATTAGGTAAATATTGTGTTAGTGGTTAGAATCATAAGCATATGAATCAAAAAAAATTGTTTCAGAAATGAAACTTCATTTTATCTTGTGGTCATCCTTTTTATGAGATTATGTTGATCCTTTGGCTGGGGGTATTTTCTTTGGTTCCCTGTGTGGTTCAGCCAGTCTGCAATAGTGTTGACCATGGCTACAATAGCTGATAAGGGCCTTACTATCTAAAGATGCCTTTCAAAAAATGCCAGTAGACTTATTGGGGAAATAATCTTGTTTGGCAGCTTGAGTTGTTCCAGTCTGTGTGGTTTCTCATGGCCTACTTGTACCTACAGTTTTGCTCCATTGTGTTGTATGGCTAGCTCAGGCTGGACGCTTGGCCTGGTTACCATTTTGTTTGTGCAGAAAATTGTAGCTCCATTTTGGTTTTCTTGTATCTTGAATGACCGACAAACTAATACCCGGGCTGATATATGCACTTGACAGTATAAGCTGTGATCTTACCTGTTGCCATAGTCTGGATCCTAGAAGTTGTGCATGCGTTCTAAATTATTTTCTGATTACGTACTAAATATCGATGATGTTTTCTCTTCTCAAGTTACATATATAGTTGGATATAGAAGTTGTAGTGTTCAGCTTTTTATTCTGCAGATCAGCAATATAGCGATTCTTCGTGAATATGAGTTTCTCACAAGCAGTGTGAATTAGCTACTGGCGTCGTAGCATTTTGTGTATTATTATAGGTACAATGGTTCATATTCTACACAAATTAGCATTTTTGTAGCATTTTGTCATATTCTTCATGAATATGAGTTTCTCACAAGCAGGGTTTGTCTCTCGCAACGCCCAATGGTTCCATATTTCGTATATCCTGTCGCCATCAAATTTATGTACAGCATTTCTCTGAATTCAATCTCTGTTTGCCAGTATTGTTGATTGTATAGGTACAGTATACATACATGATTGTTCATTTATACCTATTTAATCTATTTGTAGAATGCTGCCACTAGCCTACCCCAACTTGTTTGGGACTGAAAGGCTTGGTTGTTGTTGTTGTTGTAGAATGCTGCCACTGAGATATGTGAGTAGATATTTACATGCAGTTTTGTTGTTAATGCTAAGTAATCGATATAACAAACTTGCATTCATTCTTCAGTTGGATAGGCTGGAAGGTTTGAAAATGTGGATGGTATCACTCACACCCTGATTATGGATGATGGCTGTCATGCATGCTGGACAACAGCCGCCAAGTAAGCCGGAGCAAGGCCTCAAGGACTAGGTCAGCTGCCGTGGACTACGACATTTTCAAACCGTGGAGCGAGGCAAACTGCATACTGGACAAAAGCCGGACCAAGGCCTCGAGGACTAGGTCAGCTGCCGTGGACTACAACCGGGACACCACTTCCGCCAAGTAAGCACAAACATCTCTGCAGTACACTGTGATGCATGAGATATTTATGCTAACCAATGGTTAATCATTTCAGGGCACAAGTTGTAGGGTGGCCATCAGTGAGGGCATACAGGAGGACCACCTTCAATGCAGTAGTAGCAGCCAAGAAGGCTAAGCAGCTATTTCTGAAGGTGAGCATTGATGGGGTTCCATACATCAGTAGTAAGGTCGCCCTCCGGATGTGCAAGGGGTATAGGGAGCTCAGAAAGGCACTGGATGTGCTCTTCCTGCACAATCCTGCCCTGCCTCTGGCGCTGGTGAGCAGCTCGACATTGCCTGCTTGTGGAAAATGTGCCATGTGAGTAAGTACCATATCACCCCCATCTTGTCCTGCTTGTGTGCTCAATGATATTTCCACTTATTATAGTCTTGAATTGGTATATTGTTTTCACATGATCTCTGCACTACAGATTGTTGATGCACTCCTTTGGAGAGAGGAAACTGTTGCTTATGTTGGTTAATTTATATGCTTCACATCTTTCATGCTGGTCGTTTTTCAGGTTTCGCCAAGTTGATGGGATTTGGAGACATGAGCTCTATAAGAACTCTGTAGGAACTCAAAGTCCATGTAAGGAACAGTGCCTGGATAATTTAAAGCATACCACTTCTGTTGACATCCTTTTAAAATTTACTGTTATATTGGTTCTTTTGCTGTGCATGGTTAAGCTGTAGTCAATCGATTTAAAGATCACATTCGAAGCAAAGCGCAAAGGTCACTTGAAGACTCCCATTAGATAAAGTCAAGGTAAAATATCCTACTTTAGGTGATATATATTATTCTCTTATAGTTTGCAAAAACTTTGGATATAAAAGAGATCAACTTCACAGTTTCTCGTACAATTAACTACTGTAAATATGGGATGAGATATATATACTCTATTACTGCCATCATTCTTTGAATATATATATGTAGCTCCTGCTAGGCAGAATAATGTATATATCAAGGATTTGTGAAGATATATGTAACTCTTGCTAATCATAATATTGTATATATCAAGAAGATAACTTTTCCTGCTTAGATTGTCAATCGATTATATTTACTTTAATGTACAGCGTACCGTGTATTCCCTTTTGCTACACAATCTATTATTTATTCTACGGCATGTAAAAACAAGTTAGGATAACATCTAGATTGTCAAAGTTCTAACTGAGGTTAATTTGCCCACAGTTTTTTTGCTTTACGGAAATTGTTGCGGCGTAAGGATCGAACCATGCATTGGTCAAATTCCCTAATATTTGTTCAAATTGTATGATTGTGTGGATCTAACATTATTATGTATTATACTCCACATCGGAGGAACTACCTTCTTACAAGTATGTGAGATGCATGTATATGTTCTGATGTAATCCTGGATCCTATATAATGCAATTGCAACAAGTATGTTTATGTCCCCATGTTTCATTCATCCAAGTGACCAACATGATACTTTATTTTACGATATATTTATGAGTGAGTTGATCATCATGGCATTCAGATTGGGCTGCCACTGGCCAGTGAGGAGGCGCCCCAAGGGGCGCCCCAACCATATAGCAGTCAAACTATATAAAGTTTGCTAAATTTGGCCAAGCCAAACAGATTCTATTTAATTTCAAAGTTGGATCCAGTATTGAATTCAAACTAAATTATTTAAACTGAATTTGAATTAAACAGGCCGGCGGGAAATCCTAACGGGCCAAAATGAAATAAAACGGCCCAAACCAGCCCACCACGCGTCCACGCACGCGTGGGCTGCCTGACAGGGGGGTCCACCCGTCAGTGGCCGTTAAACACCGAATCGGTACTGGCTAACGTGGGTCGTAGGATTAGAAGGGAGATCTACGGCGCTCGTTCGTCGTCGTCACCGGCGAGAGAAGCTCACCGGCGCGGCGGCAGTAGGGGGTCGGAGGGCGAACCGTGGGTCCGGCGAGCGGCGGCGGTGTTCCGTTCGAGGTTGTCGAGGACGAGGAAGAAGCCTGTAGCAGTGGCGTCGCTCGGGGAGGCTCCAGTCGACGGCGATTGCACCAGGACCTCCGCGGCTCTGATCGATCGATTGGGGCTGCTCCGGCGTCGATTGGTGGTGTGGTGTGGTCGTGGGGAAGCAGAGAGGGGAGGAGAAGGTGGTGGTGTGCTGGGTTGAGCTCGGGGAGCTCCCTTTTTATAGATGGGCGAGGGTGCTGTGGTGCCGTGAGGGTGGCGACATGCGCGCGGCGCTCTCGGTCTAGCGAGCTAGGCAGGGGTACGGCGGGGCGTCGTGGTGGTGGTGGCGACCGCATGGTCGGCGAGGGGTCGGCGCGTGTCGGCGGTGCCTCGGCGGTGTTCCTCGCCCGGTCGGCGGCGGCGGTGTCGTGGTCGCGAGCGGCGGGCGGTGTCGGTGGCGTGCTGAGACGCAAGCGGCGGAGGCGGGGCGAGCGCGAGCGAGTGGGGCGGGCGTGAGAGCGTGCCCGCGCGTGCACTCATGCGACACGAGCGACATGATGTGGGGTTTTGGGCGCGCGTTGTGCGGCGTGGTCACGGTGTTGCTGTCGATTTGGCCGGTGCTAGGCGATGTAGGGGAGTGCGGTGGCGAGCTTTGGCACGGTGGCCAGGGCAGAGAGTGAAGGAGGAGAGGGGGAGGTTGTCGGGGTGGCGACATGGCCGGCATGGCCATGCTGTAGCTACCCTCCTCTTCTCCTTAGGCTTGCTATGCTTCATTAAGAGTGAGAGGGAACCAGGGGACCATTTAGTGTAGGTTGGGGTAGATTAGGATGGTGTAGGACACTATTTCAAATAGTGCCAAATAGTGTCATATTTATAATTTGCTAAATTTGCTCAAATTTGGTGGAGTTCTGAGGGTTACAATATTTGAAATGTGTTGGTTAGATGGTGTTGTAAAAGATCAGAGACAAGAAGAGGTGGTGGTGGAATTTTTAAATTCCAAAAAATTTCAAAATGCTAAGTGTGAGATTGTTCAAATTAATAAAAAGTTCCAACTTTGCATGAGCATAGATTTTAATCCAAAATGAATTTGGCATAGTTGTCTTTACCAAAGTTGTTCACCTTGATGTCCTCTTGGATGACATGCAAAGAGTTGAGAAGGTTTAGTTTAAAATTTTTGAATTGCAGGGGCTCAAAGTAGTGACCAGATTATAATGGGCAGATTTGACCATTATTCCATGTGACCTCCATTTTCATTTGAAGTTGATTTGATTGGTGTTTCTATGATTCACAAAGTTGTAACAAGTGTTTATTAATGCATTCCAATTAATGGTGAAGACCAAAATGGTCTAGGGTCAAAATTTATAAAAATGGCATAAAGCCTATGTGAGGGTGTTAGGGTTTTAGTATTTGATTTTCTTCTCTTTTATTTTATTTGGTTGATGATCCTCACTTGATCACATTAGGATTTTAGGGTTTAGCACACACACAAGGTAACAAGCATCATGGCATATCACTCAAATGCACAAGTCCTAAACAGGGCACTATATGCAAGAAAAAGTTTTTGTTGGTTTGAAATTTTGCTCTCTGGAATCCTTCTTCTTTTCTTTTTATTGAAATTTAGGATGTTACAAAACCTGAAGTTCAAATCTGTTTGAAAAATTAAGGAGCTGAAAATTTTATTTTCAGAAATAAGCGAGGTATGAGATATATGTGATATCTAAGACCTTATTGCAAGGTGATAGAATATAATTTGGTGAGACTACATAAACTCATAAGTTTTATGGGAATGTACGAAGGTTGAAGACGCCAGGCGTCCCAATCCTCCAACTAGTTGGGCACTAACGATATTCGCATATCCATGAAGTGATCGTCCTTAGTATGCACCGTTGCTAAGACTCGTCGTTTCGAAGCATCACGTGATGATCGGGTGTTATAGATTCTACGTGTGCATACAACGGGTGCAAGCCAGATTTGCACATGCGAATACTGAGGTTAAACTTTACGAGCCTAGCATGTACAGACATGGTCTCGGAAAGTCGTCATGATATAATGGATAAAATTATGAGCGAAATTGTTCATCATATTACAAAGTTACTAATAGTGAAATCTAGAACACTTGTCATATGATGATCAAAACTTCAAAGTATAAACCTCAAAGTTATTGGTATTTGACCAATGGACCTAGAAGTTATTGAAGGTGAAGTGTTTTTCTGAATGAGGAAAGCTAAAAACGAAACTACAAAAGATATTTTGGCAGAAAGAAAGAAAAGACTAGAAAGTCTAGCTCAGATGTATATAAATGATATACATGTTATGGATGTATTCCTTGTTTGGTCACATAATGAAATTCTTGGGTATTTGTACCAGATTGGTTGGTATGAGATGTCATACAATACAACACAATACAAGAATACGATGGCCTAAGTGACTGATAAGGAATATGGTAATAATGCACGTCTAGAACATAATAAAGTGTTATTATGCTTGTTGTTGGCATTCTACCTGGCCTTTAGAATTTATAATAAAGAACTTAATAAATTGTTATTTTGTTCTGGTCAATTGAAAACAATGAGTTGTTAAAATTATGACATTACTCCATGTACGATGGATAAGTTATTGTCGGGGGGAAGACCCCGGGTAGGGCAATGGACGCGGAGCAGTCGGCTTGAGGACGGCCGGCTCGCGGCAAAGAGGAGGGCCGGAGCCGTGGCCGGCTGCCTCGAAAGCCGGCTGGCTCTAAGTCCTAGCAGCTGCGGCCTTCAACGCTGTAGCTGGGTCGGCTTCTACAAGCCATATCCGGCTGGGGTTTGTACCTCGGACCGACTCGAGGTGGCGAGTCTTGCACTGGAAGGAACTGGGTAGGTGATCCGGGTTCAAAGGTCCACGCGACCTCACCTCCCGTAAAGTACGATGTAGAGCAGGTGCACGCGCGGAGAGGCCATCATGGCGTACGTCGGATCGTACGCGCTACAAAGCATGATGGCGACAACGACATCACTTCGCCACGCCGCTGACCTGAGCAGGTGGATGGGACGTGCTACTACGCCCAACGGCTCCCTGATGTCAGCGCCTCGGGAAGGAGCGGGAGCCGGAGCCGGCCATACCGGCCACTAGACTGTAGGGGCTTATATGTAAAGTACCGGTGCCTATATAAGCCGGGCTACCCCGTGCGGGGGACGATCGATCACTTCCCATCCACTAGTCTTAGCGCTGCCCTGTGAGAGAGACCTTCGTCTACCTTAACCTCCCAGGAGCAGCCGGATACAGCTCTAGGAGCACCATTGTATTGTGATATCATCATATACACTCATAGCAGGAGTAGAGGTGTTACCTCCATCGGAGGGCCTCGAACCTGGGTACGTCGCCGTGTCGCTCGTGCCCATACCCGCATCCGGATACCGCCGTGAGTCCACAAGGAACCACCTCGATTAGCCACCCTATGGCATATGCCGTGACGATACCACGACATTTGGCGCCCACCGTGGGGCCTTCAGCGTCCGCGGCCGGTGTCTTCATCCGGACGGGCCTCACCATCACCACCGCGAGCGGGTCGCTCGGGCTTGATCGGAGATTCGGCTCCCTCGTGCGTCAGCAACAACGCGGCTGCTTCGCCGACCGGCCATTCCCTGCCGCGGCAACATCATCAGGCGGTTTCGACGTCTCGTCGCCACCGTCGCACCGCCGCTGCCGCGGCGGTGCTGCGCCGTAGCCCTCCTCCGCGAGCCGGCAGCAGCGCTCCCAACAGCCCCGTCGTGCAAGTCATGATGGCTGGCGAGGAGCTCCCCGTGAAGAACCCGCGCACCCGCGGTCCCAACCTGGAGCGCAACATCGACCCCAACGCCTCCGGCTCGGGCGCAAAAGCGCCGCCACCACCGTCCCGGCTGGAGGAAGTCCGGGCAAAGCTGAGCACCCGCTCACGCCTGGCGCCGACCCCACCACCATCGAGAGGATGAGAGGAGCCGCGCCGCTCCTCCTCGGGCAAACGGAAGAAGGGCTGCCGCAAAGCGCCAGTGGGAAATCACCCGCGCGAGTTCAACCGCGCCCACCCTCACGCCCGCCGGCGACAACCCAAGCCGAGCCGGCCAGATCCGCCGAGAGGAGGCGCCGGCGCCGAGATCGCCGGGACGACGCAGACCGGCTCCGTCTGCGGAGCAACCCGTCTACAACACCCCGACAAGAACATGCTCGCGGCTGAAGCTGCCGCGGAAGAGCTGCACCGCCTCGAAGGCGCGAGTTACGCCGCCAAACGAGCGGGTGGCCGAGGCTGCGAAGGCGGCCAACTGACCAAAGACCCAACGCCCATGCCCCCGAGCTTCTCACGCTCGTGGCGCTGCCGGCCGAGCGGCCCGAGGACACGGCCGAGTCCACCTCCCCCGCACCAAGCCGGCGCGTCGACTCCCGGAACACCCACGCAGTTCCGGCCGCACAAGCCGGCCGCCCGGTGGCAACGGCGGCGGCCGGCCACCATCAAGCCGGCATGACGAAGAAGAGTACGAGAGGCCGTCCACCATCAAGCACCGCGCGGCTCCGAGCCAGCCGCCAGCCGGCCGCTCCCGGCTGGGCCGCGCATCGAGCCAACCGGCCGAGACCGCCTCGACCGGCTGGTTGAATCCCGCATCGCGGAGGAAGAAGGGCCAGCCGGCCCCAAGTGCTCGGGCCGCGGATCCTCAACGAGCCCATGATCGACGGCTTCCAGCTCCCGCGACACGCCCAAGTATGACGGCACGGCCAAGGGAGGACTGGCTGCAGGACTACTCCACCGCAATCGGCATCGCCAAGGGCAACAAGCGCTGGGCTGTGCGCTACTCCCCTCATGCTGGTCGGCTCCGCCCGCACATGGCTCAACAACCTGCCGGCGGCAGCATCAGCTGGCTCGACCGAGGACGCCTTCATCAGCAACTTCACCGGCACCTACCGCCGGCCGGGTCGCCCCAACAGCTTGAGATGTGCAAGCGGGCGCGGACGAGACGGACCGTGCATACCTGCGCGCTGGTGCGAGATGCGCAACTCTGCGAGTGCACGAGATCCAGCGTCGGCTTCTTCATGGCCGGCTGCCGGCCCCACCATTGGCACAAGCTGCGCCGCGATGAACCCAAAACGATGGCTGCCTTGATGGCCATCGCGGACAAGTACGCGCTGGTTGAGGGAGCCAGCAGCACGCCGGCTGAGATTTCGCCGGCTCCATCCAGCGGGACAACAACAAGCCGGCCGAGCACAAGCCGGCCGAGGGACCACGGCAGCCGGCGGGACAATTACCGCGGCAAGAGGCACAGCGACCAGCCGGACC
Source organism: Lolium multiflorum (assembly GCA_030979885.1). Classification (NCBI taxonomy): domain Eukaryota; kingdom Viridiplantae; phylum Streptophyta; class Magnoliopsida; order Poales; family Poaceae; genus Lolium; species Lolium multiflorum. The sequence continues at coordinate 213,495,845 of CM061750.1, forward strand.
GCCGGCCCGCCCACGTGGCAGCCGTGTCGGACCACGCGGCGGCTGGCGGAAGCCGGCGCCAAGCGACGGACCGGGAAGCCAAAGTACACCTTCGAGCAGATGCTCGACTCGCCGTGCAAGTACCACAGCGGCAAGAACCCCTCCAACCACACCACCCGCGACTGCCACTTCATGAAGCGGCGACGAGCGGTGAGCCACTCCCGCCTCCACCGCCTCCACCAGCCGGCGGGCCGGGTGGCCAAGCCGGCGCAGAGAACGCCAACCTCGAGCACCACGAGGCTAACCAAGTGCACCATGGCGGCCGGTACTTGGCTGAGGACGCCACCTACATCATCTTCACCACCGAGCCCGAGGATAAAACGAGCCAGCAGCGCCGTTCCCTCGAAGTCAACGCGGTCATGCCGCCGGTCCCCCAGTACCTAAACTGGTCAGAGCAGGCCATCACATTTGATCGCCGCGACACACGGCTGTCCTGCCGAAGCCGGGCAGCTACGCCATGGTCCTCGACCCCACCATCGGCACAACCCGGCGCAGCGTGCGCTTCTCACGTGTCCTCATCGACGGGGGCAGCAGCATCAACATACTCTACCGCGACACCGCCCGCAAGCTGGGCATCCAAAAGGCCGAGTTGCGCCCCTCCCCCACCGTCTTCCATGGCATCGTGCCAGGCCACTGCTGCCAGCCGATCGGCCGGATCACGCTGGAGGTGATGTTCGGCAAGCCGGACAACTTCCGCACGGAGAACATCGAGTTCGAGGTGGTGGACCTCGTCAGTCCCTACCACGCGCTCCTGGGCAGGCCGGCCCTGACCAAGTTCATGGCGGTGCCCCACTATGGGTACCTGATGAAGCTGCCTGGCCCTAAAGGGGTCATCACCGTAGCCGGCGACTACCGCCGCTCCATGGACTGCGCGCGAGCTCCAAGATGGCCCGGACGCTGGTCATCGCCAGAAGCAGCTCATCCACGACGCCGTCGCCTTGGCTAAGGCCACGCAGGCGGACATGCCGGCTATGGGCAACCCGGCTGGGACGACTCACTTCCAGCCGGCCGACAACACCAAGAAGATCTGCTCGACCGGCGCAGCCACAAGTACGTCACCATCGGTGCCGGCTTGAGACAAATAGGAAAGCGAGCTCACCAGCTTCCTCCGTGAGAATCGGGACATCTTCGCATGGTCTCCAAGGGACATGCCGGGTGTGCCGAGGGAGTTGGCTGAGCACCACCTCCACGTCGGCCTGAAACCAAGCCGGTGAAGCAGCCTCTCGGCGCTTCGCCGAAGGCCATCGGTGGCCATCGGTGGCTCCTAGCTGCCGCTTCATCATGGAAGTACTGCACCCGGACTGGTTGGCGAACCCGGTCCTGGTTTTGAAGAACGGCTCGGCGCATGTGTATCGACTACACCAGCCTCAACAAGGCGTGCCCGAAGGACCCCTCCCCTGCCGCGCATAGATCAAGTCATAGATTCGATTGTGAACTGTTGTCTTTCCTAGATGCGTATTCAGCTACCACCAGATTCCTTTGAATCCGGTGATCAAATAAAGACTTCGTTCATTACCCCGTATGGGGCTTATGCTACACGACTATGCCATTCGGCTTGAAAAGCAGGCGCCACCTACCAAAGGTGCATGCAAAAGTGTTTGCAGGATCAAATCGGCAGAAATGTTCACGCATACGTGGATGATGTCGTTGTAAAAACCAAGGAGATGCCTACCCTCCTTGATGACCTGAGAGAAACCTTCACCAATCTGCGAAGATTTCGGATGAAGCTCAACCCGGCCAAGTGCACGTTCGGCGTGCCAGCCGGCCAACTCCTAGGCTACCTCGTCTCCCAGCGAGGAATCGAAGCCAACCCGGAGAAGATCAGTGCCATTGAAAGATGGAACTGCCGCAGTGCCTCAAGGACGTCCAGAAGTTCACCGGATGCCGGCCTCCTTGAGCCGCTTCGTCATCCGGCTGGGGGAGAAGGCACTGCCCCTGTATCAATTGATGAGGAAGGCGGACAAGTTCGTCTGGTCACCGCAGGCGGATGAAGCCTTCCGTGACTTAAAGCGTGTGCTCTCAACCGCGCCAATCCTTGCAACGCCAGGTTCAATGGAGCCGATGCTGTTGTACATCGCAGCCACCAAAGTGGTTAGCGTTGTCCTAGTGGTGGAGCGCAAAGAAGCAGCCAACAGGGAGCAGCTGGTTCAGCGCCCAGTCTATTACCTTAGCGAAGTGCTCTCCCAGTCGAAGCAAAACTACCCCCACTACCAGAAGGTCACCTACGGCGTGTACATGGCGGCCAAGAAGCTCAAGCACTACTTCCAAGAGCACCCCATTAGGGTGGTCGCCACAGCGCCCTTGGCAGAAATCATCGGTAGCAAGGATGCCAACGGCCGGGTTGCCAAGTGGGCCCTGGAGCTAGCCGCCCACACCATCCTTTACGAGCCACGCACAGCCATCAAGTCGCAGATCCTCGCGGACTTCTTCGTCGACCGCCGAGATGCAATACCTGCCGCCTGTGCCGACTCCACGCAGGAAGCTGCACTTCGACGGCTCGAAGATGCGAAACGGCTTGGGAGCCGGCATCGTCGTCACCTCCCCAAAGGGAGATCGGCTGGACTATGTCCTGCAGATCCACTTCGCCGCATCCAACAATGTGGCGGAGTATGAAGCACTCATCCATGGGCTGAAGCTGGCCAAGGAGATCGGCGTGCGTCGCATCCTCTGCTTCGGCGACTCCGACTTGGTTATACAGCAAGCATCGGGCGACTGGGACGCGAAGGACGCCAATATGGCCTCATACCGCTTCCACGTCCAGCAGCTATCCAGCTTCTTCGACGGCTGCGAATTCCACCATGTGCCACGAGCAAACAACGAGGCGGCAGACGCCCTATCCAAGATTGGCTCAACCCGGCAAGCCATTCCGCCGGGTGTTGCCTTGGCAATTCTCAAGAAACCGTCCATCATACCGTCACCGGACTCGGATTCCATATTCGTGCCGGCTGACCCGGGGCTTCTCAGCCGAACCCGGGGGCTTCATCGCCCAAGTCGGGGCTCATCAGCCAAACCCGCCGGCTTCTCAGCCGAACCCGGGGGCTTATCGGTCCAATGCGGGGGCTTCTCAGCCAAACTGGGGCTTCTCAGCCAAACCCGCCGGCTTCACAGCCGAACCCGGCGACCACGCAGTCGAAACCGGAAGCTCCGAAGATGGAGGCCTTGATGGTTAGCGTATTTGAAATAAAATGCGTACCATCATGGGCACAAGAATTCCTCTCCTACCTCACCGATGGTGTGCTGCCCAATGACAGGGTTCAAGCCAGGCAGATTGAGAGAAGGGCCAAGGCCTATACAATCATCAACCACGAGCTGTACAAACGCAGCGTAAGTGGGGTGTTCCAGCGGTGCGTCGAGCCGGCTGAAGGGATTGAGCTACGGGAAATCCACCGGGAGAGTGCGGCCATCACGCCTCCTCGAGCCATAGTGGCCAAAGCCTTCCGGCACGGTCGACTGCGCTCAGAGACGCAGAAGACTTGGTGAAGTGCAACGGCTGCCAGCGCTCGCAAAGCAAAGGCAAACGCCGGCTTCCGCCCTAAAAACCATCCCCATTGGGCCGTTTGCCGTATGGGGCTTGGATATGGTGGGCCCATTCAAGACAGCCCGAGGCGGCATGACACATCTCTTGGTGATGATTGATAAATTCACCAAGTGGATCAAAGCCAAGCCGATCAAGAAGCTGGACGGCTCCACAGCCGTCACATTCCTCAAGGAAATAATCGCGAGATACGGCTACCCGCATAGCATCATCACCGACAACGGCAGCAACTTCGCCGAAGGCATTTTCAAGCGCTACTGCGGGGAGATGGGGATCCGAATGGACCTGTCGTCCGTAGCACACCCGGAGACCAACGGCCAAGTGGAGAAGGCAAATGGTTTGATCCTAGCCGGCATCCGGCCCCGGCTGGTGGAGCCGCTTGAGCGCTCAGCCGGCTGCTGGATTGAAGAGCTGCCCAGTCTTTGGAGCTGCGCACAACACCTAACCGCTCGGTCGGCTTCACACCCTTCTTCCTCGTATACGGGCTGAAGCCGTCCGCCGTGACATCGAGCACGACGCGCCAAGGATCAAGCTATACACGAAGCGAAGCCAAAGAAGCTCGCGAAGATGGAGTCGACCGGTTGAAGAGGTCCGGCTGATGGCCGAATCCAGGTCGCCGTATACCAGCAAAGCCTCCGTCGCTATCACAGGCGGAAGGTCAAGTCCTTAGCATTCCGAGAAGGAGACCTAGTGCTCCGGCTGATCCAACGGACAGCCGGACAGCATAAACTAGCATCCCCATGGGAGGGTCCCTTCATCGTGAGCAAGGCAGTAGGCAATGATTCCTACTATCTCATAGATGCCCAAGAGGCCAAAGAGAACAAGGCGAGCAAAACTGACGAGGAGACAAAACGTCCCTGGAATGTCAGGTTGCTTCGACCATTTTACACTTGAGAGCAGGAATGTATGTATCCCTTGTACCCCTTTTGTAAGGCATGAAAAAGCATGCGCCGAGAGCGCCGTTTCCGACAAGTTTTTCGCGTACTCTACTTCGTTTCGCCAATTGGCTTGAACCCTTTCACACGACGGCTTAGTAACGTGATCTGATTTCCGACAGCCGGCTTCCGACCAGCTACAGACCGCAACCCGGCTGTCCGACTGGCGGGTAAGGCCTAGGGAGCCGGCACGCGAAAACGACTAAGGAAAGAGTAAAAGCGAGTTGACTTGCAACTTTTCATAAAAGTGTCGGACTGCCGAAATCGACTCGTTCGACTGAAATACTATCGGCCTCACCCAGCGGCACGCTCTTGATCCGGCGACGGACCGCAAGTCGGACGTACGACCGGCAAGAGCACAGCCAAAGAGTGGGGCGGATGGGAAAAAGCGAACAAGTCGGAAGAAAGCAAGCCGGCACACACATGATTAACAAACACACTAAAGTGCATCATAATAAAAAGACGATAGTATTGTCATTACATAGGCACCCGGCATTCCGGGGATTTAATAATCTGTTTTGGCAAAAGCAAAGCTACATGAGCAGGAAAGTCTAGGCACCGGCTGCGGGAGGACCAGCCGGATCGTTGGCAGGAGGCGGAGACTCCATCTCGATCTCCTCGTCTTCAAGTTCCTCCTCCTCATCAGAGTGAGGGTTCGGATCCGCGACGAAGAGGCGTTTGTCGACGAAGTCGGCGATGGTGCTGGCTCGGGCAAGCCGGGCGGCCTTCTGTTCGGCCGAGAGCTCCTCCTCCACGCCGGCTCGCCGATACTCGAGCTGCCCCAGGTCCACCTCGTTGTACCAGGAGAGGACAAAAGACAACGCCATGTCGGCGCCAGACGCGTGGCCCCTTCCGCCGATGAAGCGATCCGGCGCTGCTCAATCAAAGAAGTGAGGCTGGAGATGTCTTGCGGCGCCGCCTCGCCGGGCCACATCGGGACCAGCTCCTCAGCCGCCTTCCGGAGCTCCCAGCCAAACTTGGTGATGGGCTCGACGCGGGCAGCCAGGGACGACATGTGGTCCTCCATGGTGAAGCACTCCGAGCTGCCCTCGCCAGTCGCCCCCTGGCCTCGCGCGCATCGCCAACGGCCGCCAAGGCCGCATCCTGCGTCCGGGAGGGCCGCTGCAAGAAGGAAGCATGTTAGAAGTCATCAAAGGCGAAATAAGCTGAAAAATGCAAATTTTCGAAGTCCTAAAGTAAGGCGGCGGCAGGCACGAGCCGACGCCCAGCCCAAAGATGGAGATTCCGAAACTCTAAAGTAAGACGGCAGCCGGCACGAGCCGACTGCCCCAGCCCGAAGATGGAGATTTCGAAGGATAAAAGAAAAACGGCGGTAGCCGGCAGCCGGCCTTTGCCCGAAGATGGAGATTCCAAAGCTCTAAAGAAAAAGGCGGCGGCAGCCGGCGAGCCGACTGCCCCCATCCCGAAGATGGAGATAGCGAAAAGATAAAGTTTCTGCAGCCGGCTACCAACGGAGGCTGGCAGCCGACACCGAAAGCCGGCAAAGGGAAGGAAACAAAGACACTGACCCGAAAAACCGCGATCGATCGCGCCAATCAGGTCCGTCCAGTGCTTGGCGGTAGCCGTCAGCTCCGTAGACTTGGCGGTGACCTCCTGCTGAAGCGCAAGCCGCTGCTTCTCCACCTCGGCCAGCCGCCGGCTCAGATCATCCACCTTCTCCTTCTCTGCCGTCCTAAGGGAGGCAAGCTCAGTGAGATGATTCTTCTCCAGCGCACGCAGCCGCGTCAACTCCCCATCGGCCACCTTGAGCTTGGCGGCTGCAGACCGGCCCGCCTCCTCGCTCTCGGCGCACGGCGCGAGCAACCCGGAGATCCGACTCCAGCCGTGGGACCTTGGCGGCCTCAACTGCGAGGCAGCCGGAAAGAAATGTCAGCCAACAAAGACAAAAGAAAGAAGACATCAAGCCGGAAGAAGCAAGAGCTTACCCTTGACGGCTTCCAGCTCACGAGCCAAGGTGGCCCGCTCAAGCTTGGCCTTATGGTAGCTGGTCACCACCTTGTTGTACAAGACGGTGCGTCGCTCTTCGACCTCCTGAAAAAGAGAACCGTTTAGGCGAAACCTGGGCCGGCTCCGAGTAGTCGGCCCATGCCTCGGAGGGCTACCAGGATAACAATAAAACCGCAGAAAATAAAATGAGAGCCACATACCTTGTCAGCATCCTCCAGCGTCTTTAGCTGGGCCATAGTCTCGGTGGCCTTGTTCTTGAGGCTGGCGCGGTAGCCGGAGTAAAGCATCTTCAAGGGCGCCGTGCCAGGCTGCCCCTCCCGACTGATTATCTCGCGAGAGTCCGCCTGGTTCCAGGCCTGCTCCATGGTGCCAGCCGAGCCGAAGCTGGAGTCCGAGGCGGACGGCACGCTCACCAACCGGGCACCCTTGGCCACGTGAAGGCTAGTGGGCGACACCGCCGAGGCCTTCGTCTTCACCAACGCCCGGGAGTCGGCGTCCTTGGCACGGGCCGGCTCCTCCCGCTGCGGCTCCTTCCCAGTTGGCTCCGTCCTCGGCGGCTCCGAAGCCGGAGGCGGTGCGGCTGGCCCAGTGGGAACCACTTCCGGCTGGCCCACCCCGCCGGCTCCAGCTCCTGCCGCCGGTGGCACACCTCGGCCGGCTCCAGCAGTCGGCCTCGGCGCGCGCGTGCGAAACGGTCGCCAAGAGTGGGCCCTGGGCCGACTCGCCCTGAGCGCCCGGCCTGGCGGCGAAGGAGGCGCAGCCGAAGAAGATGCCCCCGCGGGCGGCGTAACCACGGGCGGCACCACGACAACGGGCGGCGCGCGCGCAGTGTCGAAAGGCGGCGGCGTCGGCTCCCTCTGCCAGGAAGGCGGCGCAACACGGGCAGCCGGCCCAGAGGCACCGCCCTGGGTGAACTTTATGGCGGCCCTAGTCGAACAAACAAAAGAAGTTAAGTGCAAAGTAAGGAAAGAAAAGGAATCAAACAATGAAGAAAATAAAAGGGACTTACCCGGCCATCTCCGGAACCTTCTTGGGCCCTTGCGCGCCTCTTGGCCTGGCCCTCCAGCCTGGCCGTGCTCCCTTGGCGGCCCGCTTCTTCTTCTTCGGCACGGAAGTCGCCGAGGCGGCAGGCGGCCTCGTGCGCAGAGGCACCGCCCGGATCGGTCCCGGCCCCGTGGTGGACGTGGCCGGCTCCACCACCTCCTCCTCCTCCCGCTGCTCCGGCGAAGGCGGCGGGTTGTGCTCCCCTTGGCCGCCCTGGTCGGGCGCCACCGGCAGGTCATCATCGCCGGCTTGGTCGCCGGCTTGGTCAGCCGGATCCACGAGATCCGCCGTCCAGATCTTGTGCGCCAAGTCGCCGTCCTCGATCTCTTGGCGGGGGAAAATCTGGAAAACAAGAACAGATGAGTAACAAGTGGGCCACGCGGTCGCAAGTCAAAGGCGCAAGCCGAAACACAACTTACCCGCTCAGGCGGCGCGGCCCGGTCGTAAGGCGGCAGCCCCCACTCCCAGGCTTCCGGCATGTTGGCCTTGGTGATGTTGTTCACCCGGTGAGCGACTTGGGCCTTGGTGAGCGCCACCCTCGACGTCCGGGTCGGATCCAGCCGGCCGGACATATGCCCGATCTTGTGGACGCGGCTCTAGAGTGGTATCACCCGGCGCTCCATGTAGGTGCAGAGAGGTCCTCGCTCAGCCGGCCCCGATGGCGCACTCCCCGGGAAGTCCCGAGAGGAGGTTGACCTCGCGTCGGATCCGCGACTTGGCGTTGTGACCCAGTTGAGCCGGGTGGTGGGGAGGATTGTACTCCGGCAAGTTGATCCAGTCGAAGGCTGGGTTGGCGTTCTTCACGTAGAAGAACGACATCTGCCAGTTCTTCACCGAGTCGACCGTCGGGATCTTCGTGAAGAGAGAGCCGGCGCGGGGATAGATGGAGGCGGCGCCGCAGGTCCTCAGGCAGCCCTCAGTCATTTGCGACTTGAGGTAGAAGAGCCGGCTCCAAAAATCCACGTCGGGCCACAAGCCGGCGTAGCCCTCCATGAAGGCCACATAGCAGCTGAGGAGGACGCACGCGTTGGCTGGCAGATGGTGAGGTTGCAGACCGAAGAACTCCAGAAACCGGCGGAAGAAGGCCGAAGCCGGCAGACCTAACCCGCGGTCAAGGTGCGCGCCGAAGACGACGCGCTCGCCGGGCTCCGGCTTAGGCTCCACCTCGTCGCCGGGCGTCCTCGTGACCACCTCCCGAGGAATCCGGCGGCGCACCAGCCGCTCGATGTCGTCGTCGTGCATATACGAGCCCCTCCGGGACCCGCCGGCGAGGCCATCGTCGAAGAAGAAGTAGAAGAGGACCAGGAGAGATCGAAGGGCGAGGAAGAACCGCTCCTCACCGGAGGAGAGCGCGGCGGCAGCGAGCGCGCGAGCCCCGCGGGCCCCGCCCGGCTTGGCGTGCGGCGGCTGCCGAACGGCGAAGACTCCGGCCGCGTAGGGTCGCCGGAGTTCGCAGTCGCCGGACGACGGCGGGGCGAGCGCTCGGGTGAAGTGAGAAAGAGAAGTGGAGTGAGGGCGAGGAAGAAGAAGGGCGCCTCGGTACCGCGCCGGGGGCATTTATAGCCGCCCGGCGCGCCGGTGCGGCCACGTGGCGATCGTGGGCCACGACGGGATTTCTTGCGGCCATAACGCCCCACGACCGCTGCGGTTACCAGAACCGTCGCGCCACTTCCCCACGCCCGCACCGGATCCGGAGGGAACACCGATGTGACCATACGAAACGGCCACACTGACGAAGCCGTCAGAACGGTCAAGTCGGGCGCGGAACTCGAGGCGGCGGAGTTGCCGGTGTATCCAAGCCGAGGGACGATAAAATCGACCCGGCCCCAAATTCGGCAACCAGCCGGAAGCATCATCAACACTTGGGAAAAAGTGAAAACAACAGGAGCAAAAAGGCGTCCGGCTGGAGGAAGCCGGACGGGGCGAGCCGGACGAGGCGCAGCCGGCTGAATGGAAATTCTCAGCTCCGGGAGCCGCCGGAAACAAGCGAGAGATATATAGAAGCCGGAAACCTGCCTAGGTCCTTCTTAACGCAGGACCTTGCCAGCTTCGGGGGCTAATGTCGGGGAAGACCCCGGGTAGGGCAATGGACGCGGAGCGCGGCTAAGGACGGCGGCTCGCGGCAAAGGCGGGCGAGCAGCCGGTGCCTCGAAAGCCGGCTGGCTCTAAGTCCTAGTCGGCCTGGCTGCGGCCTTCAACGCTAGCTGGGCCGGCTTCTACAAGCCATATCCGGCTGGGGTTTGTACCTCGACCGACTCGAGGCTGGCGAGTCTTGCACGAAGGAACTGGTAGGTGATCCGGGTTCAAAGGTCCACGCTGACCTCACCTCCCGTAAAGTACGGGGCACGCAGCAGTGCCACGCGCCGACAGGCCATCATGGCGTACGTCGGATCGTACGCGCTACGAGCATGATGGCGACAACGACAACCCGCCACGCCGCTGACCTGAGCAGGCGGATGGGACGTGCCACTACGCCCAACGGCTCCCGATGTCGCGCCTCGGGAAGGAGCGGGAGCCGGAGCCGGCCATACCGGCCACTAGACTGTAGGGGCTTATATGTAAAGTATCGGTGCCTATATAAGCCGGGCTACCCCCTCGTGCGGGGGACGATCGATCACTTCCCATCCACTAGTCTTAGCGCTGCCCTGTGAGAGAGACCTTCGTCTACCTTAACCTCCCAGGAGCAGCCGGATACAGCTCTAGGAGCACCATTGTACTGTGATATCATCATATACACTCATAGCAGGAGTAGAGGTGTTACCTCCATCGGAGGCCTCGAACGGGTACGTCGCCGTGTCGCTCGTGCCCATACCCGCATCCGGATACCGCCGTGAGTCCACAAGGAACCACCTCGATTAGCCACCCTATGGCATATGCCGTGACGATACCACGACAGTTATTATAAATCTTAATGGTGAATCACACATACATAATACTGACGCTAAAATGCCATAAGGCAAATGATTTCAATTCCACTTATTTGTGGAACCGCCATTTAGGTCATGTTAGAAAGGAACGCATGAAGGAACTCCATGCAAATGGATTTTTGGAGTCATTTGATTTTTTTGAATCGTTTGACGCTTGCAAATATTTTCTAAAGAGAATGACTGAAATACCGTTCATAGGCCAAGAGTTGAATGGGCAACTAACTTAGTGGAAACATACATGATGATATATGTGGTTCATGGGCATAGTTGTGTGCGGGAGATTCTTCTACTTCATGAAAACTTCCAACGATGAATTGAGTATATATATGTGGATATATTCGATAAGGAAGAAGTTTGAAACATTTGAATGGATTCAAATAAATTTCAGCATGAAGTGGAAATCATCGTAATAGAAAAGTCAAATATCTATGATTGGATCATAGTGGAAATATTTGAATTACGAGTTTTAGCGAACATCTAAGAGAGTTATGAAGTTGTTCTACAACTCACGTTTCTTGGAGTATCATAGTGATGATAAAGTATCCGAGAGACGTATCCAAACCTTGTTGGATTTATGATGAGATAAAATGAAGCCATTATATTTTTGTGGATTATGCTTTAGAGACTACCGCTTTTACACTGAATAGAGCATCATCATGATCCGTTGAAATGACACCATACGAGTTATGGCATGGGTATGAACCCTAATAGTCCTTTCTTAAATTTTGGTATGCATAGCATAAGTAAATAAGTTTACAACCAAAATCGGATGAATGTCTTTGTTGGTTATCCCAAAGAATTGATTGGGAATTCTTTCCACTATGAAGTAAAAGACAAAAGTGTTTGTTAATGTTACTTGCTTATTTCCAAGAAATTGTTTTCTAGCGAAGTATTTGAGTGGGAGGACAATGGAATTTGATAAGGTTTATAAACCTGAGCATGAGGATCAGAGTAGCGCAGCATCGGAATTGGTTCCGGAAGCGGCCACGACGATCATGGCTCCCATGACTACAAAGTGTTTTAGCCATGGAGATCGAAGTACATATTGAACCTTGTAGGTATGGTTTACTTTGTGATCAAATAAATGATTTGTGGACAAAGGATTGATTTTGAACAATGATAAACCAACTACATACAAAGAAGTTATGATGGGCCCCGACTCCGTTAAAATGGCTATGCGCCATGAAATCCAAGATAGGTGAATACTTTTTGGAAGTAAATGGATCTATAAAATTGATGGACTTGGATGCAATATCCTTAAAGAAGCTCGACTTGTCGAAAAGTTATTGACGACAAAGTTCAAAGAGTTGACTACGATCAGATTAGATCTTCCGTAGCAATGCTTATAGTCTATGTGGATTATTCTAGTAATCGCTACATATTTCTTTTATGAGATATGCTAGTAGGATGGCAAAATACATTACTTGACAGAAGTGTGTATGAAGGATGTATACTCGATACAAATCAAAGAGTTTTGCTAGTCTGTGGAATACTAGATAGGTATAGAAACTTCAATTGGATGAAGTGAGTATCGCGGAGTTGGAATCTTCGCCGGATGAAATAGTCAAAGAGTTTTTGATTTCATCAGAAACGATGAAGATGCTTGCATTTGCAAGAAATTAAGTGGGAGCACCGAGACATAGTTATAATACTTTATGTAGATGACATATCGTTGATTATAAATGATGTAATTATATACTTGATGTGAATAAAAGGTTTCATTGAGAATTAACTTCAATGAAAGGATATGGACTGAAACATATTTAGTGTCAAGATCTATGAAGATAGATTGAAACACATAATAAGTTTAAGTCAAAGTACATAGCATGGATATTGAAGTATTTCAATATAGAAATATTAAGAAGGTGTTCTTTTCCATGTGAAGGTTTAACAAGACTTGAGTGTATTTGACACTCGATGAGTAAAAACACATGAGTGATTTTAGATCACGAATAATATGTACAAAGTCAGATGTCCTGTGCTCTAAAGTGTTACGAGCTTATACCAGAATGATTCATGTGATGATCATTGGACAAACAGTAAGAATATCCCTGTGTGCTTTAGAAGAACGAAGGATATATATATAGTTTTATATGGGGTAATGACAAACAAATTGCTGTAAGGTGTTGCACCGATATTTGTTTGGTCACATATGAAAATTAATTTCAAATCTCAATTAGGCTAAGTGTTGTTATAAAGGGTAGCACAATGCTAGTTTTAGAAGAGTTCTAAATATTGTGACGGATTCTACAAAAGGCAGAGTATGTCATTGTTTTGACAATGATTGAGGATGTTAAGTCAAGAAGTTCTTTGAGAACTTGCTGTAGTTCCGATAGTGTCGAACTTTGAAGCTATATTGTGTGTGACAATATTAGTGACATATTTCAGACCGCTTAAGGTTCCACCAGAAGACCAAACATATTTAATGGCGACTCATTTGGAAAATGAGTGATGCGTGAAGACGCAAAATGAATTGCAAAATACATACGTTACTGAGTGTGTCAGAACCGTTGACTAAAAACCTCTCCCGTGAGCAAAACATGATAAAGCACCAGAAGGCCAAAAGGTATTATATCTTTACAAATGTAAACTAGATTATTGACTCTAGTGCAAGTGGGAGACTGTTGGAGATATGCCCAAGAGGCAATAATAAAATGGTTATTATAATATATCTTTGTGTTTATGATAATGTTTGCATACCATGCTATAATTGTATTAACCGAAACATTGATACATGTGTGTTATGTAAACAACAAGGAGTCCCTAGTAAGCATCGTATAACTAGCTTGTTGATTAATAGATGATCATGGTTTCGTGATCATGAACATTGGATGTTGTTAATAACAAGGTTATGTCATTGGGTGAATGATATAATGGACATACACCCAAATAAGCGTAGCATAAGATCAAGTCATTAAGTTCAATTTGCTATAAGCTTTCGATACATAGTTGCATAAGTCCTTCGACCATGAGATCATGTAAATCACTTACACCGAAAGGGTACTTTGATTACATCAAACGCCATTGCGTAAATGGGTGGTTATAAAGATGGGATTAAGTATTTGGAAAGTGTGAGTTGAGGCATATGGATCAATAGTGGGATTTGTCCATCCCGATGACGGATAGATATACTCTTGGGCCCTCTCGGTGGAATGTCATCTGATTAGCTTGCAAGCATATGAATGGTTCATAAGATATCACATACCACGGTACGAGTAAAGAGTACTTGTCGGTAACGAGGTTGAACAAGGTATGGAGATACCGATGATCGAACCTCGGACAAGTAAAATATCGCGAGACAAAGGGAATCGGCATCGTATGTAAATGGTTCAATCGATCACTAAGTCATTGTTGAATATGTGGGAGCCATTATGGATCTCCAGATCCCGCTATTGGTTATTGCTCGGAGAGGAGTCTCGATCATGTCCGCATAGTTCACGAACCGTAGGGTGACGCGCTTAAGGTTCGATGTCGCATAAGTAGATTCGAATATGAGATGGAGACCGAAGTTTGTTCGGAGTCTCGGATGGGATCCAGACATCACGAGGAGATCCGGAATGGTCAGAATAAGATTCATATAAGGAAGTTGATTTCTAGGTTTCGGAAAAGTTCGGGATTTTTCCGGTGAAAGACTGGAAGGTTCTAGAAGGTTCCGGAGGGGTCCACCATGGGGCCCACGACCTAGGGGGCCACCATGGGCCGAGGGGGTGCTGCCTTGCCCTAATGGGCCAGGCGCACCAAGCCCCAAGGCCCAGGCCAGCCACCCCTTAGGGTTTCCCCAAAACCCTAAGGGGGGATCATCTTTGGGGGGAAGTTTCCCCCCTCCCCCTTGTGGCCGCCGGCCCTAGATGAGATGGGGGCGTGGGGGGGCCACCCCAACCGACCTCCCCCTATATAAAGAGGGGAGGGGGCAGGGCGCACCCCATCCTCCGGCCAAGCCTGGCCGCCCTCTCTCCTCCATCATACGCTGCTCCGGCTTAGGCGAAGCCCTGCAGTTTTCCTCCTCCACCACCACCACCACGCCGTCGTGCTGCTGGAATTCGGAGGAGATCTACCACACCTCCGCTGCCCGCTGGAACGGGGAGAGGACGGGCTTCATCGGCACCGTACGCGCGACCGAGTACGAAAGTGCTACCGGATTGCAGCACTAGGGATGATCGTCTACACCAACAACGAGATCTAATCTCGTAGGCTTTGGAAATCTTCGAGGGTTAGTCTCATATCAATCTCGTTGCTTCGATCTTGTAGATCAGATCTTGGGTGTTCCATAGATTAGATCTTGGATTTATTCGTCTTGCGGTAGGAAAATTTTTGTTTTCTATGCTACGAACCCCATCACAATGGGCTATCGAGATAGCGCCACATAATATAACTTATGTCAATCGGACAGCGATTAAATCTCAGGTCCTTCCCGATTTCTTGGCTGATTGGATACAGTCGCAAATCCCGGCTGCACCCGATATGTCTGGATCCTATGTGCCGAATTTTGGGTCGAACAGCTATAACCATGCTAGGTTCGGGCTAAGTCAACCTTCAGCGAAAATTACTGACTTATTTGATTTGAGTTGGCATAGAGTTTGTTTAGGTATAGTTTCTAATTGGCCCTGTGCTGCATACGTTGGTTTTTGAACTTTGTGCTGAACTAAAATTCAGAGAGAGATGAGACTATAAATGTACGTATACTGTTTCCCTTTCCAATATATTTTAGCACTAACTATGACAATGTAATACTTACTTTGTTCACCATTACAATTAATCACAAGAAGCGTCGATATTTCAACAATATATCGAACAAATTAGTGTATCTCGTTTATATCTGTCTGCTTGCAGTTTCAGTAGTAGTTTCGCTAACAGTTCTGTTATCCTGTACTCCTTGATGGAAAAATCATTACTGGTCCTCTGAATTTGTCTCCTCATGCCAATCAAACATACTTGCTAGATCTTGTAATTCTTCAATTCGTGCTGGTCAGCTTTGAAGATTTGACCGATTTTGTTGGCTTTGTTGCCCTGAACTCAATTAAGCCTCGCTTGCCTCCAGCTACTTTGGTTGGGCGTGGCCTAGCCGTTCAGGCTCCAGCGTGATGCTCCCATAATGCAGTGTAATGAACAACTTGCGACTCTTTGCCAGTATAAGTGTGTCTATTTTTCCTGTTGTATATTTTCTCCTTTTTGTTACTCCGTACTATTTCAAGGTATGTTGGAAAATGCTGCATTTTTTTGTAATACATTATGGCTTCCTTGTGCTCCATAATTTCATCGTACGTATATATGTTCAAGAGAATTTTTTAAGTTTCGTGTTCAAGCAAACAAATCAAGGGTTCAAAATTCAGCACCCAAGTGGTACTATAATCAATTGGTTTTCCATGTGCTAAGTTAAACATAAATACTCAGCTTACTGCTAGAGAATCAGGTCACTATTTGTCATCAGGCGTTAGATTGGATCGCAAAGCACCAGCGAGGAGGCGCCCCATGGGGCGCCCCAACCACTAGGAAACATGAGGAACCTGAATTTCTAGGATTTCTGAAACCAAAAACAGCAGAAAACATCAACTGGATCTTCGGCATCTTGTTAATAGGTTAGTGCCGGAAAATGCATAAATACGACATATAATGTGTATAAAACATGTAGATATCATCAATAATGTAGCATGGAACATAAGAAATTATCGATACGTTGGAGACGTATCACCCTCCGCGAAGGGCCATTCTTTTACTTTATTGTTGAGTCAGTTTACCTACTTCTTTCTATCTTAGAAGCAAACACTTGTGTAAACTGCGTGCATTGATTCTTACATGTTTACCTATTGCACTTGTTATATTACTTTGTGTTGATAATTATCCATGAGATATACATGTTGAAGTTGAAAGCAACCGCTGAAACTTATATCTTCCTTTGTGTTGTTTCAAAGCTTTCTACTAAGAATTTATTACTTATGAGTTAACTGTTATGCAAGTCTTATTGATGCTTGTCTTGAAAGTATTATTCATGAAAAATCTTTGTTATATGATTCAGTTGTTTACTCATTGTCTTCATCATTGCTTCGAATCGCTGCATTCATCTCATGTGCTTTACAAAAGTATGATCAAAATTATGATAGCATGTCACTTCAGAAATTATCATTGTTATCGTTTACCTACTCGAGGGCGAGTAGGAACTAAGCTTGGGGATGCTTGATACGTCTCAATGAATGGGTCGCCTAGCTCTCTCTCTCTCTCTCTCGGTGTGATGTGTCTGTGTGTTTATATGTTCATCTGTATGTTTCATGGATTTGACATTGTAATGAATTCACAATTCTGGCTAACATATGCTTTTGTAGAAGCTACATGATCTTGACGCTTTATTCGGGCTCATGAATATAAATAACTTGTTTATTTTACTTTTATGTAGCTGTATTGCTTAATTTTTTTGGTAATGACTTCTGTACATCTTAGGGCATCTCCAACCGGGCGACCCATCCCGCGCCCGCGCGTCCGGATGGGTCTAGCCGGACAAAAATGCGGCCCAGCGCGCGGACCCATTCCTAAAACGGATGCCCGCAGCGTCCGGATCGACGCAAACCCGGCCCAAATCTTGGCCGGGTTTGCGTGGCCGCGGACGCGAAAGGCTGGTCGCTCGCGTCCGCCCCTTGTCCGCCCCTGGCCCGCGTGTCATAGGCATAACTAATATTTTTCATTAAAAAGAACTCATTACCATTTTTTTTAGCTCCTACTTCTTATCCTAAATACGTATGGGGCCGGCGGCCTAGCCGGCGACTCCTCGCCGGCTCGCCGTTGGGGCAGCGGATTTCACTCGACGCGGGCGGCCTGTACGCGTGAGGATTCCACTCCGGCTGGGCTGGCGGCGGCGGCGCGGGCGGCGCGGACGGCGGCATCGGCGGAGGCCTTCATCCTCCTCCTTTCCGTCGGCGCACCTCGGGCGCGCTCGCGCTCCTCCTCCTGCGGCGGAATCATCCGCTTCCCGCATAGCTCCAGCTCCTGCAGGTGGCGCGTTCCACAACGGTGCGCGCCTCCGCCGGACGCGGGCGGGGGCCTGGGCCTCCTGGATGTCCTGCCGCTGGCGCATGCGCTCTTGCCGGCCGCGCTCCGCCGAGTCAGCGTCCTCCGGCGCGCGCCGCTCGGGCGAGGGCATCGGATGAGGTGACGGGCTGCTCGCATAGCGAGCAGCTCGTTCTTCTGGCCGAGGAGGTCGCCTAGCGGCGGCCGGCCCGCCAGTGGCCTCGTGCTCCTTGGTCACGCGCGTGAGGTCGGCCAGCGCTCCTCGATGGCGGCGTTGATGTTCGCCAGCGCGAGGTCCTCCGCGTGGACGGGCTCCTCCGCCGCGGCCGCACCCTCCTCCGCGGCCTCGTACCAGCCGTCCGCGGTCTCGTGCCAGCCCTCCGCGGCCGCCTCCGCCATCTCCGCGTCGCCGGCCTTCTTTGCCGCCTCCTCGGCAGCGACGCGGAGCGCCTCGTCGTCGGCGACCCACCGCGAGTCCGCGCGCTCCTCCTCCTCCGTCCGCGGGAACCTGGCACGGGCGGCGAGGGAGAGCTTGGCCCACGTGGTCTGCAGGGTGCGAGGCATGGTGCCGGAGAAGGTGGAGGGGGAGAGGAAGGTGATGCGGTCCGTGGAGACCGCCGCCGTCTTTTATAGCCGGCGGCCTGGCGGGAAACTTGGGCGCGGCGCGCCAATGGCGTGCGCGCGGGAACTTTCCCGCGTTCCACCGCCCGCCATGGCTGTCCCGTCGAGGCCTGCCATGGCGCAGCGCCGCGCAAGAAAGACGAACCACGTGGCGTCTCTTTGGGTCGCCGCGTTGGGCGCAGCGTGCGACCCAAACGGACACGCGGACGCGGGCCGCTGTCCGCGTGTCCGCGCGGCCACCCAAACTGCCCAAAACGGACGGCCCAGCGCCTCCGTTTGGGTCGCCCGGTTGGAGATGCCCTTAATTTCTGAATGCAAGCAGCTGATAGTGAAAGATGTTGCAGCTCATGGTATAAATGTTTACTTTGACTTGTGACCCATCTGCAACTTCGATCCTTGTGCCTAGCATTCTTCCAACTATCCACACTTGAACTGTGCTAACATTCTGTTGATCATGTACTTGCTACTCTGATTGTTAAGTTGGAAATATTTATCCATTTTTGACCCAGGTGGAGAAACCTACAGACCTAAGGGACCTATCGACAAGGAGGAGCTAAAGACAAACACTCAAGAGGAGGGGGACTCTGTTGGTGAGGGCACACTCGACACAAGGTGGATCTGCTACTTGAAGTTACCATTTGTAGCCATTTTGGATGCTGCCCTCCAATACCTGCATACTTGATGAGTATTGACAATGTGATCCTGCAGTATCGTGTGTTTAGTTCTTTTGTCTTTTTGGTGTTTCTTCATTCAAGTTAATGTTTGTGAATAAGAAATTTCTGGTGTTGTATGCATATCTCGTGCAAGAGCTGTCAATGCTTCAACCTGAATTCGTTGCCAAATACTGATGCACTGGTTTAGGATTTCTGAACACCTCATTATGGAGAAAACGGAACGGCAGATAAGTCGAAATGATTATGCGTTTTGTTTTACTGTGTGTGGTTATGGTACTTAGCCTTTAATTTGTTCGCGTCCATCACCTTTAATTGTACTGGGCTAACTGCGAAAGGGACACTTATGCATCAGAAGCTATCTAATTGGGATAAATTTACTTTGTATTGAGCCAAATGCGAACACAACACTTATCTACCAGAAGCTACCTAATTAGGATGATTTCGGCCGCAGAGGACCAGCGAGGAGGCGCCCCATGGGGCGCCCCAACTACTAGAGTCTGGCCACGTTCAGCTCCAGAAGAAGCTCGCTTAGTTTGTAATCAGGATAGATCCCCTTTTCTTGATTAATATATCTTATTTCCCGCAAAAAAAAAGTACTATGAAGGTAAGCGCGGCGGCACGCCGCGCTCGTGGCTTACCTCTGCAGTAGGTACGGTTAGTTTGAAGATCAGTGTGTTTCTGAATATTTGTTGGAAAAAAGATGTGGTACATAATGTAGGACGGTTGATAGTATCACGTGACATGATGCCGGCCAGAGTGTAAGAAAGTGTACTTGTAAGTTAAGTTTGTGGTCAAGTATTGTTTCTGCTCAATGATATATCTGATGGTTGTCTCAGGTTGCTTATATGTTCCTCAAGGGGCCTGGGCGCACACCGTGCAAGTGGAGAGGCTGTGAAAGAGATTCAGCTAGCCTCTCTATGATACTCCCTCCCGTTCGGATTAAATGTCGTCTTCAGCTAGCATCCTTCATAAAAAACAGTTTGGATCGCATCGATTAGAAACGTCCAGAGGTAGTACTAACCAACGCTGTATTGCCAAGAGCGTGTGAGGAATAACCTCTACTAAGTAGAGGATGTCCTAAAAGAAAAATCTGAAGAAGTTCTAAAATACTGCTATTCTGTGAAGGCTCATACTACTAAATAAATCTAGGAATGGTTTCTGAAGACAGGATCCGTAAAAGATAAATCCAAATAAATTCAAAATACATAAATTATGAAAATACTAATGCTCTGCCTAGTTGACATCAGATTATTTCGGAAGACATTGACAGCATCTGAATGTTGCCCTTTCAATAAAAACTACACGAATTGTTACAACTTGTAAAACATTGTAGGTGTTTTTCCAGGTAAAAAAAGATATACATATAAGATATCTGCAATTATTCTTTACATAGTAGCACCCTTAGAGAACATAAGACTACAACCTCGAGCAACATGTGGTTATATTGATTGCACATGGTACATCATTAATATGTAAACACTATCGCTTTTGTACACCATCTTTGGAGTAGAGCGAAAAGCCGAGAGGATGTCCCAGTGACCTGTTTGTCCAACGACGGAAGAAAGTGCTGTGGCACAATCAAATCCTATCAGGAAGAATATGATCTTCACTGGAAACCCTTTTCCAAGTTTGTTTTGCTCGCGAGACAACTTCAAAGAAGATGGAATTGCACCAAACAGGCAAGTGTTGTGGCCTGAATGGTCGGTGTTGTCATCTGAGATAGTCTCAATGGCCCAAGGTACCCTCCTACAAAATGGACATAGTAGTTCAGATTAAATTGTTCCTAGGCATTGTTAGAAGAAAAAACATGCTACGCTTTAAGACAGCTTCATAACTGAGAAAAGGAAGCAGAGAAAGATGCAGCCTACGCTGTCTGGTCAGATGCAATAGACATGTCCTATTGCAATGACAGTACTTTGAATTTCTGATGCTACAAGGAGAAAGTTTACTAAAAAGGGAGAGGTTAAGTTCTGAATCCATACTGGTTACAGCCAGCACACGTTTAGGATTCTACCTATAACTCTATAAGAAGCGGGCATCTTCTATGGTGCTGGAACCCTGCAAGTGCCCAGTGATGAAGATATTAATTCTCTCAATCTCAGTCCACATTATAAGCTCAAGTACGTCGACCTTTAGTAAACAGGTTAACTCATATTACTCGGCTGGGCATAACCAGTATCAATATTTATCTATTTTGTTTGCGCAAAAGAGAGGTCCAAAACTGTGAACACACTGAACTGAAAACTTCAGTGTAAAAGGGGAGGGTGCATATTATGTGCAGCAATATGAATGAAACCAAATTTCTCTCTTCTACTGTATATAATACTATCTGGCACATTGCCTACTGTTCAATCACTTGGCTTGCCTCGCTATTGCAAGTTTGCAACTGAGTTCAGTCATAATGTGCTTTATAACTTTGCATGAAGAGTGAGAAAGTTCACTGAATTCGGTGGTAAAACATCAGGCAGAAGGGAGAAAGTTTACCGCTGAGATAAACCATCAGGCAAAGTTGAGTGTACAGATTTTTTTAGAATTCTAAAGCGAGTTCTGAATCCAGTAGAATTTTGAGAAATAACACTTCAAGCAGTAACCTGAGAATTCGAGGAATAACTTGAAGGTTTAGCTGCAAACATGTAGAGGCAGTAAGAGTGCAAGATAATGATACTCTGAATATAACATGAGCTACAGAGAAAATGACACCCTGAAGCTGAAGATAACTTGAGCTGCAGTAGCTCATATAAGCTGAGCGAATACACCACTGTCTGAACTCATATAAAACAAACTAAGTCGTCCTTTCAGGAAAAAGGCCAACCGACTCCGCTGGGGATCGAACCCAGAATCTCTGGTTTCGTAGACCAGCGCCTTATCCATTGGGCCACGGAGTCTTTCATGCTAATATTTCACATTTGTCTTTTATGATAACATACTGTAGCCTCATTCTACCCATTTTGTCTAATTCTCAGCACGACTTCCAACTGAAGCATATTGTGCGCTTTATACAGCAATAAGATGCCGCCGATATTGTGCGTCTATGTTCCTTAGAGCACCTCCACCGGGGCGCCTCGTAGCAGTCTCGATAGCGTTTTGGGAGCCGTGGTAAAAAATGGTTCACACCGACGCGTTTCAAAAGCGCCGGCTAGTTTTCGAGCTTAATAAAAGCACCGGCAACCTCGTGTCGGCTCTTTCGTAGAGGGCGCGGATCGGGCGCACTGGCGCCTTGCGGTACGTCAGTAACCGCGCGTTGGCTCCGTCTGGCAGCTAGACGCACCGTTTTCCCCACCTTCCACCTATGCCTGAGCCGACTCCCACCCCTCTAGATCGCCATCGCCACTGTCGTTGTTGCGCCCTCCTGCTTGCAATAGATATCGTCGTGAACCGCCATCCATCGACACGGCCGCCACCCCCTCGGCCGTCGACTTTCCTTCACATATATCAGGAAATTCGAGATGCAGGTGTTCATGTTCAACTTCAGACAAATCTAGCTGCACATTTGTGAGTGAGGAGAGGAGCCGCCAACAATGCATGATTTAATTTAAATTATTATATAAATAATTTAATTATTATTTGTGTGAATGTATGAATAATTTATTTTATATTTGTGTAATTGTATGAATAATCAAAATATTGTATGAATAATTTATGTGATTGATATGTTGTTTCAAAATATTCTAAAAAGAAAAGAGAAGTTTTTGGGGCCGCCGTATGGAGGACGCCAGTGTGGGAAGAACATCCCCAAATGAAGGATGCAGTGCCGGCGCTGCCCATACCGGCTATGCCAACGTCTCTACCGACGCCTATTTGGGGAGTGCCAGTAAAGATGCTCTAACTCGAGAAGCTCAAATCTCTTTTTACACTGTATATATGAAGAAGCATCGACAGAATACCAGTCCAAATCAGCTTCCAGGTTGGGTAAAGCAATGTATTCTATCAGCAGAGACCGAAAACATGCCAACACCAGGGAAACAAGCAGCAGAGACAAATTGGCCCATATGTGGGACATTCCGATCAGGCATGACATTATCAAATCATCATTGCATAGACATGATATTGTACCAGAATGCTCCCTTGACTACCACTGCTACATAACGCTCCACTCTCTTTTCACCAACCAAACACTGTCGTCAAATCTTACCAGAGGGCAAGCGAGAACCGTCTCAGAACACTTCATTACTGCATGCCTTGGTTTTCTGCCCGACACGTCAGCAAAATCCCAACGCCAAAAGGTTTAACTATGTTAACACTCTACCCACTAACCTAGGCTACTCACGTGCTCGACTCTAGTTACTAACGAGTCTGCCAGCGCGTCCTCCATGACCTCTTCACCATAAGCCTATTCAGAATTGAGCGAACTCTGGAGCACTAAAATCCTAGCTTGATCACCTGCTGTTAGATACAAGAAAAAGATGTGAGTAAAATGCAAGCATAAACTATACAAATACATTAAGGCTTCGATTGGCACTAAACTTCACAAACTTGTACAATTGTTTCAGGCGAGAAAAAACAATAAAGTAACACTTTTGCTGCCTCTAAAATACCACTTAACCATTCTATGTTCATGTGGAATCAATGCAAAACTGATGGTTTCCGTTTGGTTAAGTTCAAAGATATCTTCACACAAATTATACTAGCTTTACCATATTATGAAGAAACATACTGTAACTTTAAGTAAACCGAGTCAAATATTATGTATGCTAATTAGAGGCTCCTTTCAGGATCCCACATTAACTTGAGATAGTAACATCTGTAGAATATAACAAACTAAAACCATTGGATCTTCACCATATTATCAACAGGGATGTTTAGTTGTTCAGGCAAGTTCCACAGTCACGATAGTAGTTTAAAACACAGAGGATTACACGCCTACACGTTGTCACAATCATCTGATGCTACGCAAGGATAAAATTTAAAGACATGCGTCTAAAACTAACAAGAAGATAAGCAAGTAGTATAGTGTTAATTAAGTAACTGAATGTGAAGATATCAGAACCCACTCAGATATAAAAAAGACATGCTACACTGTTGGTAAGGGGGAATAATGCTTTAAAGTATACAATAATAATGCCGATAAAGAAGAAAAATATGTAAATCAGTTTCATGTATATAAGCTTAAATTAATAGATTATGCATATGAGACAAACTATAACACCTTGCATGTAGGTGTCCCATTGCCTGACGAATGTGCAGCTTATGCTGTTATGCATGCAAAGTGCGCATGTGACATGCATAACCTAGGAGGTATGATCGACAAACAAATCGTCTTGTAACAAACAAGTGGGGGCCAAGCTGTAATTCCGAGAACTCTTCATGTGCAACTGTCCGTTACCATATTCTCTTTGAAAAAGGAAAGCACAATCAATCTTCCTAATCATAGCTGCCACATATTAACCATTGACTGAAAAATGTCAACAGATATCTTATCTGATTGGCACAAACATTAGCCTATTCATTCTACATATTTACAGGTTCACGTCTTCATGCGACATAATGATGCATACAAAGTTTATCTTAGCAAACATTGTCATGATAATAAATAATCATCTCGCAGTATTTTCTCTATTAGGATCAAGTAATCCACCTGTAAGACAAAGAAACAGCCCAAACATGTTAATTCATGATGTCAATATAATTGCATTTTTTTCAGATCCATCGATCTAGCTTATCTGGAACACGGTATTCTTTCCACTACAATGATCTATGTAGGGAAACATCAATAGTTTGTGTTTGAGAATTTCACTTAATGATCTTTGATCTTAATATTTTGATCCCTTCAGCTTCATCTCCTATACTCACATTTCTAATGCATGTTCAAAAAGCGATGCTATAACAGTGGCCATTGGCCAAAACATGAATACTCGCTTCCACATTCGCATTCACAATCCTAGCCAATTAACACTGGGCATACAAGAAAATTTTCAAACAATGATGGTCTATGTAATTAATCTATATTAAAAAGATCACCCAATATCACTTTGCATCTGTCAGACTGACTCGGAATTAAAAGACAATGAAAAGTACTACAGTGTTCATATATCTTTAGAAAAAAATGAAAAAAATGGCATATGCAAATAGTGGGTCGTAGTTACGACATGCTACTACTCATCTATTGTCTTTGGATGTCGTTTAGTCTCCTTGATGTCAAACATTCATGTAATTTAAGTTATGTTGGTCTTTTCCTTCCCATTTGTAGTTTCTGAATCAGCACTTGACATTGTTCGAGTCACTCCAATAAGGTGTGCTCTTTCCCGGATGTTCTCCCCAGGCAACCTTATCTTTTCTTAACAATTGGCAAATTAAATATATTTGAACCCAGGACCTCCAGAACACAGGTGGAGATACTATACAACTGTGTCAGACCCACACTTCAACTGAATACATTCAATCGACTTAAAATCTTCTTTCTACTCTTCTGTGTCCCTAGCCTGCTACAAAAAATGGGAAATACCTCTAGGCAAAGACATCCAAGCAATATAATTTCTAGATCAAACATCAATACCAAGCATAGAACAATTCCTACAATTGATACAGTTAGTAAACTGGAAACCTAGGGAACTTTGCATCTCAAAATTTATGCAGTGTCAATTCCAATCGACTATTCAAGATCACCCAAGATGAAGGAGCTACTGATAAGGTTCTGCCAATTTTGTCAACAAGTTTGCCCCCTCCCGTTTCTTGGAGGTTTTAGAGGCATCAAAAGGTCAAGCCTTGGGAAACATCTGAGTTCATTTAAACCTAAGTACCAAGCAGGGAATATAGCAACAAACACAACAAAGCAGGGGAACAATTATAGCTGGTGTTAAAAGGAGAGCATAACCAAGAAAGGTGGTAGGCAGGAACATCCTCTCAGGTGGTATTAGAAAGAAATCATAGAAACATATATGTCTTTGCTATTGCTAGCCTGTTTTGGGTTAAAATGGGAAATTTGTTCAGCAACTATCTTCCAGTTATTCCTATTGTTACCCAACACAACTTTCCTATACCACAGATTTACCTATACAAGTACCACATCTATTCTTGATTACCAATTTCATGCCATGCACTGTTGAAGATCGCTTTGTTTTCTATTTTTCTATTGAGAGCTATCGTGCACCACATTTGAGGAATAAAGGATGATCCTCACATGGGACATATATATTAGTATATGAACCAAACAAGAATAAAAGGAACATAATGAACAGCATGTCTCATACCTTCATACATTCTTGGAAACCTCCGATAGAAAGTTGACAAGCTCCTTCCTAACCCTTGCCTTTGGTGCTTCTACCTTGGCTTCCATCTCCGCCTGGATCTTCAACTCTTTCCATTTGAGTTTATCCAGTTTCTTCTCCATTAAGAGTGCCTTGTTGCCATCTAATCCAGTGAAGGAGGTTCTGAGGGCAGGTTGTACCCCTGCGAGCCGCTTCACCTCCTGCCCAAGAAGAGGATACATCTTACACATTTCCTTGAAGCTCTTGTCCACAGTCTGGCCACTACTATTCTCCGCTTCAGCCATGGCGTGCTCTCCCTCATCCCGTTCGCCATCACCATTGTTGGTGTTGGCAGCGTGGGTCGCAGGCAGGTCTCCCCAGATACCGCTGGACAGATCCGCAAGGCGGTGCTCATGGTCTTTGTCCTTGATAGTGAAACGAGTGCAGGTCTTGTCCTCGAGGCGTTCCGCGACGGAGTCGAAGAAGTCATTGTTATCCGGCTCTGGCAGCTTCCCCTGCTCGCGGCGGTGCTCGAGGAGCGCCGTGAGAATCTGAACCTCGTCGCTGGGAGTCCATATACGCCTGATTCTCTTTGACTTGGGCATCTCCGACCCGCTAGGCTGTGCTGTTTCCTCATCTTGTTGCTGTACCGGCGCCGGAGTGAGTTTCTTTGACTTGGGCATCTCCGACTGGCTAAGCTGTTGCTGCAATGGCGCCCGAGACCGAGTGATTTTCTTTGACTTGGGCATCATCTCCGACTGGCTAATCTGTTCCTGCAATGGCGCCCGAGACCGAGTGGTTTTCTTTGAATTGGGCTTCTTGGACTGGCTAGGTTGCTCCCCTTCCTTGCGTCGTTGCTGTGCGGGCACCGGCACCTTTGGCTGCTGCGACCTAGTGACCCTGTCCGACGCCCTTTTCCTCTTGAGCTGGAGATATGGATCCGGCGCCGCCGTCCATTTCTCTTTGCTATCCTCCTCCTCCTCTTCGCGTTCCTTCTCGTCCTCCTCCCCCTCTTCGCTTTCTTCCTCCTCCTCTTCGCTTACCTTCTCCTCCTCTTCGCTTTCCTTCTCCTCCTCCTCCTCCTCCTCCTCCTCCTCCTCCTCCTCTAACGCTCGAATGGCGGTCTCCTCGTCCGTCGATTCACTTCCCTCCCTGACATAATCGGACTGGGAGCCCTCGACACCCTCCGGCGAGGGTTCCTTGGCCCCATTGTGCCCCAACTCCACCGATCCAGAAGATACGGTTCTGCGACCGCGCCGGGCGGCACGCTTCTGGGCCATGGGAAGAGGGGATCGGCGGCGGCGGCGGCGGATGGAGAGGGAGAGGATGACGGTGGGTCGGCCTGGAGTGAAAGTGGATGTGTTGGATTCTGGAATCGGGACTGTCTCCTGGTCAAAGTCAAGCGGGAATGGGGCTTTCCAAGCGTCGGATGAGCTGCAGGTCGGCGTCGGTGGGGAAGATGACCGCCGGAGGAGAAACGCTGCGACGGTCGGCCGGCGGGAGCGGAGCAGAGAGATCTTCGCCGCGGATGCAGGCGGGCTCCGTCCTTGCTGCAGATGGAGAAGCGGCCGGAGCGGGGCCAGAAAAGGAGGGATGCGGCGGGGGGCGGCGGCGCGGCTGCCCTGCCGGAGCTGCAGGGACGACGGCGGGGTCAGCGGTCGGGGAGCGGCGGCGCCGGCGGAACCCTAGGTCGGGGTCAGAGTCGCCATGGGAGGTGGGGATACGAGCGATGCGGGAGGTGGGGGTTCTGGAGCGATGCGGGGCTGGGTGTTGGTCTCGCTCGTCGTTTCGGGCTGGAGAAGCTCGGGAAACTGCTGACCAGTTTCTCGCTATGTACACAAAATGGGCTTTACGGTGGGAGGAAGCTGGCCAGAAATTGGGCTGATCTTTTGGGCTTCAGCGGTTTGCCACCTAGAAGCTGCTCTATAAGCCCAAAAGAAGTCAGCCAAGAGGCCCATCTCCAAAGGCCGCGCTGTAAAAAATCGTCGGTATGCAGCGGGTGGGAGGAAAATAGACGCTCCAGCAGGTGCGGAAAACGGCCCGGCGCTGCAAAAGAATTTGGGCGCGCGGCGTTTTGCACAATCCGGAGCGCCATATGTGACGCGTCGGCTACAACGCGCGGCAATGCTCTGCGCACGCGCGAAAAGTCAACGACTGGAAAATACCCCCGCGCCCTCATTTTCCCACGCCGCCGCCGCGAAATCCAGCCGCCTCCGGTCGATCCGCCGCCGCCCCGCTCTGCCGCCGCGTAGTCGCCTCGCCCGCCTCCTCCCGGCAGCCCGCCCACCGGCCGCCGCCGCCGCCCGCGGCGTAGCGGCGCTTCTCCTCCGCCTCCTCCTTTTTCGTTCTCCTCTACGCCGCCGTCGCCATGTCATCGTCTTCGTCTTCGAGCTTGCTAACGACATGGCGCGACCATGGTGCTCGCCGATTTGCTCGCAAGGTACGCACCTCCGCCGACCGGCCTCCTTGATTTTGCTCGCCGATTAGCTACTGTAGTTAGTTGTAGTTAAGTAATTTCATATGTATGTTTGTAGAGTTCATCATACGATTCATCGGATGACGAGTACGACCAAGAGGAAGAGGGGAACATATCGCTACTATTAGCATACCGCGCCGTTAAGAAGCCAAAATTTGGTGGATCGGTGTTCGGTAGACAAAGTTGTGGAGAGAAAGGATTGAAGGGCATGAGAAGTTGATGCGGTCGTATTTCAATGAGAATCCGATATTTCCCGAAAGCTATTTTCGGCGGCGTTTCCGGATGAGTCTCAACTTGTTCAAGCACATCGCAACGGAGGTGACCAAGTATGATCGCTTCTTTGAGCAAAGGAGGAATGCCGCCGGAGAACTTGGTCATAGCACATATCAAAAGGTGACCGCCGCCTTGCGTATGTTGGCATATGGTATACCGGTGGATCTAATTGATGATCATTTGGCCATGGGAGAGAGCACTTCTATCTTGTGTGTGAAGCGCTTTGTCGTTGCAATTGTCAATGTCTTTGGCTCCACACACTTGAGAGCCCCCAATGCTCAAGACACGGCAAGGCTTTTGGAGATCAACGCCAACCGGGGTTTCCCGGTATGCTTGGTTCCATTGATTGTATGCATTGAAGTTGGAAGAATTGTCCAGGGGCATGGCATGGACAATTCAAAGGGTACAAGAAGAATGCCACCATAGTCCTTGAAGCGGTGGCCGACCAAGAGACTTGGATATGGCATGCTTTTTTTGAATGCCCGGATCTTGCAATGACATCAATGTTCTTCAACGATCACCACTAATGGAAAAACTTGCAATGCGGGAAGGTCCATTGGTGAAGTTTTATGCAAATGGCCACAAGTACAACTATGGCTACTTCCTCGCCGACGGCATATATCCAAGGTGGCAAACATTTGTGAAGCCGATTATTCAACCAAAAGGTAAGAAGCAAACTCAATTCCACAATGCACAAGCGACGGCTAGAAAAGATGTAGAGAGAGAATTTGGGATTTTGCAAGCCCAATTTGCCATTGTTAGAGGACCGGCTAGATTTTGGGACCAAGAATGCCTTTGGTATATCATGACCGCTTGTGTCATCATGCATAACATGATTATAGAGGATGATCGCGGGAAAGATGTGGATCATACCCACTACAACTTGATGGTTCATGTACTTGACCGGGCCGCTGCAGCTCCAACCCATGAAAACAAGGTAGATTTCTGCCCTCATTTCCGTTCTTTGCTGTTTTTTCCTCATTAGCTATGGAATACAGCTAACTGAAGTTAATTTCTATAAAAGGTTGAGATGATCTACATGACAATCAGGCCTGCCAGTTCAACTTATGTTATGCACTTTTTTTTTCTTCTCTCACTGTTTTAATTCCAGTTTAATTTGGTTCAGACCAAAGTAATAGTGACTCTTCTACATATATAGGTTAATGTTATTATTTCTTGCTTCAAAAAAGTACTTTTTGCTCAAGGGAATAAAGCTTATTCAGAGCCCATGAACTTGGCGCTGGTTGGCTTCTGAAGGTGCATCAAATTTTAAACGTACTGTGGTTCATGGAAGTTACTAGCGAAGAAAAATGTTTTTGACATTATAAGCAATACAAATTCACCCTTGCTCACCAACGTCAGATCTTAATGCTCACATTAATCTATGCAATATGCACATAATTTAGAGGTCAGAAACTTATTAGACATTATTTTGAACACAAGGTATAATTTCTAACAATTACAGTGAACTATTATGCAGTTACGGCGAAGTCAAAGAATAAGGAGAAAGAAAAATCAGAGAAGGAGGCATCATTGCAGGTAAAATTATGTCATGTGTTTATTTTCTTCTTTTCAGATATATTTTTTCTTGTCTGAGTCGACTATTGAGCAAGGTCAAATTACATAATACTATCTGAATTTTTAAAATGTGGTATGGTGTTTGCCTGCGCATAACATCGTATATAATAATAAAGCGACTAAATTGATAAACAGATGTATGTTTTATCTTTTTCCTTTTCCTTCTGTCACTGATCTTTAGTTACTGCAGGTGGAGCAAGGAGGAACAATCAGCAGATCTAGCATTTATTTTGCTCAAGCTACAGGTTATTGCTATAATAAACAGTGTGCCTTCATTCAACAGGCTATCATGGAGCTCTTATTGGGCACGGTACAGTAGCCTATTTAGCATTTAGTTATCTGGGTCGATGCATTTGAAAATTGGTATCCAAAACTGGCTTCATGTATTTGCAGTTGCAGCTAGATGATGACAAATTGGATCCTGCTCAACAACACCCCATTGTATAGAGGTTTTTTCACGGCAAGAGCATTTGTGTATTTTGAAATGCTTGGTCATGACCTGTAAGCAACTTCCATCAGGCATGTATTCACTAATACTTCTACAACTATTCCCTTTGTTAGTTGAATAATGAATAATGTGGTAACTTAAAGTCCCACTTTATAGGTATGTGCTAGAGAAAGAATGGCTTCACAAGTTTACGACAAAACTTTGACAGGTTAGGTCTCATTTCCAGATGATGTTAAATTCCGTATGTATATGTCACCAACTTACGATATTATATCCATGGCGCACTCTATTTAGATATTAGTGTATTGGTTGTCCATGAAGATGTTGGCATTGTTCATAGAAGCTAATACCAAAATTATCCCGTGATTCCAAAGTGAGTTTCTTCCCCTCAAAATAAGCACTTGCTATGATTACCATTAGTATGCTATTACTTCTGGCTATGGTTATGCTTGATGGGTGAGGTGCTCATCATTTATTTGGTTTTAATTGGTTGTAACAATCAGTCGATGATATTATGCATCACCATCATGTTTCTGTCTTATTGAAATATGCTTCATGTAGTTATCATTGTTCCTATAGTTGCTCTTGATTTCTTGAACCATCATGTTCTGGTGTGGTACTGGTATGTTCGTGTTTGCCCATAACACATAGTTTCCTTCGTGCGGGATTTTCCTCTATTACCACTTGCCATTTCTTATAGAAAGAAATTCAAGGTTGATGCATTCCGTGTCAATTAAGCACCATCTTTTCCTTTTTTTGAGATAATTGGCTTGTTTGGTAGTCCTACTCTTGAGCGCTACTGATGGTTAGAAGTGATCTGTACATACAGAAATGGTTCGAATGGTTAGGTAAATATCGTGTTGTTGGTTAGAATCATGGGCATATGAATAAAAATTGTTGTTTCGGAAATGATACGTCATTTTATCCTATATGGTGATTCTTTTTACGAGATTATGTTGATCCTTTGGTTGGGGTAGTTTCTTCGGTTCCCTGTGGTTCAGCCAGTCTGCATAGTGTTGACCATGGCTACAGTAGCTGAAGGGTCTTATTATCTAAAGATGGCTTTCAAAAAAACCCAGTAGACTTCTTGGGCAAATATCTTTTTTGGCAGCTTGAGTTGTTCCAGGCTGTGGGGTTTCTCATGGCTTACTTGTAGCTACAATTTTGCTCCATCGTGTTGTATGGCTCAAGTTGGACGCTTAGCCTGGTTACCATTTTGTTTGTGCACCAAATTGTAGCTCCATTTTGGTCTTCTTGTATCTTAAATGACTGACAAACTTATACCCAGCAGATATATGCACTTCACAGTGTAAGCTGAGATCTTACCAGTCGCTATAGTCTGGGTCCTAGAAGTTTTACATGTGTTCTAATTTATTTTGGATTATTAGTTTTTAAGTGCTAAGATTACGTACTAAATATCACTAGCGTTTTCTCTTCTCAAGTTACATATATAGTTGAATATAGAAGTGGTTATTCTGCAGATCAGCAATATAGTGGTTCTTCATGAATATGAGTTTCTCACAAGCGGTGTGAATTAACTACTGGTGTCGTAGCATTTTGTGTAGGATTATAGGTACAATGGTTCATGTTCTACATAAATTAGCATTTTGTGTAGCATTTTTTCATATTGTTCATGAATATGAGTTTCTCACAAGCAGGGTGAGTTCCTCACAATGCCCACTGGTTTCGTACTTCGTATTTCCTGTTTCCATCAAATTTATGTATATCTTTCTCTGAATTCAATCTCTGTTTGCCTATATTGTTGACTCTATAGATACAGTATACATACATGATTGTTCAGTTTTACCTATTTAATATATTATTGGAAATCATGGATCTAAATAAAGGTTACATTGGGGATTGATCATTTGTAGAATGCTTGCACTGAGATATGTGACTAGATATTTACTTGTGGTTTTGTTGTTAATGCTAAGTAATCGATATAACAAACTTGCATTCATTCTTCAGTTGGATAGGCTGGAAGGTTGGAAAGTGTGATTGGATGGTATCACTCACACCTTGGTTATGGATGATGGTTGGCATACATGCTGGACGACAGTCGGAGCGAGGCAAACTGCATACTGGAAAACAACCGGAGCAAGGCCACGAGGACTAGGCCAACTGCCATGGACCACAATCAGGACAGCACCGCCGCCAAGCAGCCACTGACACACACTGAAGCATCTCTGCAGTACACTGCAATTGCCTGCGAAGCATGAGATATTTGAGCTAACAAATGGTTAATTGGTTTCAGCGCATAGGGTGGCCATTGGTGAGGGCATACAGGAGGAACACCTTCCATGCAGCAGTAGCAGCCAAGATGGCTGAGAAGCTATTTTTGAAGGTGAGGATTGATGGGGTGCCATACATTAGTAAGGTCGCCCTCCGGATGTACAAGGGGTATAGGGAGCTTAGAGAGGCGCTAGATTTGCTCTTCTCTGCCCAGTCCTTCTGACCAGCTCGCCGTTGCTTGCTTGTGGAAAATGTGCCATGTGAGTAAGTACCTTATCTCCCCCATCTTGTCATGCTTGAGTGCTCAGTGATATTTCCGCTTATTATAGTCTTGAATGGGTGTATTATTTTCACCTGATCTCTGAACTGTAGATTGTTAATGCACTTCTTTGGAGAGAGGAAACTGTTGCTTCTGTTGGTTAATTTATAAGCTTTACATCTTTCATGTTGGTCGTTTTACAGGTTTTGCCAAGTTGATGAGATTTGGAGACATGAGCTCTATAAGAACTATGTAGGAACTCAAAGTCCATGTAAGGAACTGTGCCTGAATAATTTGAAGCATGCCACTTCTTTTGATATCCATTTCAAAATTTACTATTATATTGGTTACTTTGATGTGCAGGGTTAAGCTGTACTTGCTTCCAGAAATCTTCAATCAATTCAAAAATCACATTCGAAGCAAAGCACCAAGGTCACTTGATGACTCCCATCAGATAAAGTCAAGGTAAACATCCTACTTTAGGTGATATATATATTCTCTTATAGTTGGCAGAAATTTTTCATATAAAGGAGATTAACTTGACAGTTTCCCTTCAATTAACTAATTCAAATATGTGATGTGATATATATTCTCTCAACCATCATTCTCAGAATATATATGTAGCTCCTGCTAATCAGGTTAATGTATATATCAAGGATCTGTGAAGATATATGTAACTCTTGCTAATCAGAATATTGTATATAACAAGAAGATAACCTTTCCTGTGAGTCAATTGAATTTCCTTTATGGACAACATACTGTATATTATTTTTTGCTACAAAATCTATTATTTTTCTAGGGCATGTAAAAACAAGTTAGGTATGTAATTTCAAAGTTCTCACTAAGGTTAGTTTGCCCACTGTTTTTTTTGGTTTACAGATATTGAGCTAAGGATCGAACCATGCATTGGTCAAATTCCCTAATATTTGTTCAGATTGTATGATTGTGTGGATCTACCATTTGTAATAATGTATTATATTCCACATCGGTGGGACTACCTTCTTACAAGTATGCGAGATGCATGTATCAGTGCTCTGATGTAATCTTGGGTCCTATATAAATGCAATTACAACTATTTTTAAGTCCCCATGTTTCATTTATCCAAGTGACCAACACGATAGTACTATATTTTACTATAAGTTTGTGTTAGTTGACCATCACAATATTCAGATTGGGTTGCCCCTGACCGGCGAGGAGGCGCCCCATGGGGCGCCCCAACCACTAGTACAATTCAATGTGGTGGCGACAGGTGGCTGTTTGGAGGCGGGAGAGGAGGGTTTGCATTGCAGCATTGAAGAAATAGGATAATTACGAACAGGTCCTCCCACCTCTCTGTATAACCACCGCAGAAATCACGGAACAGGACGTTGTCTTCCTTTCTCTTCCTCGTGGTTGGCGACGATGTAGGCGAGTTCGTGGGTGGCGGCGGCGGACATGGCGGACGATCCACGCCGGCGAGAGTGGCGCGAGGAACCTCCGCGGTATGGTACGTGTCGTGGCCGTCCTCGTTTTCTGTTTCTCCTCTTCTTCTTTGCGTTTCTCCTCCACGGCCATGGATTTTCGTGGGACCGATCTAGCTTATGTGTGGACGATTAGCTGCGCAAAATTAGTCGGAAACGTCGTTGTAGTGCTTAGGGGTAGGTTTGGGGAAGGTTTTGGTCGAGATGGTTGGTGTTCATGTTTGGCTCCAGAAAATTTTGATCGGAAAAGCTCCGATTTTTTTTTATGAACAAGTCGATTCAGCTCGGATGAATGCATCTACTCCATTGCTGGTATTGTGTTTGTAACAATGTAGCAGTAATCCATCTTGTTTTACGAAGTTTAGGTCCAAATCGAAGCTGCACAAGTTAACTGAATTTTAACACTTGATTTTTAACTGAATTTTGACAGTGCACTGTTAACTGAATTTTAACACTTGACCTGAATTGGATCATCCAGATAGGTTTACTGTTGAGTTTGATCACAATGGGTTTTTCTGTGGTCTGAAGGAGCATTTGCAGTATATTGGTGGGACTGTGGATTTCTTTGACAATTGCAACACTGATACTTTCACTTCTTTGGCTTGAGGATTTTGTTAAGCAAGAAGGGAATAAAATGACAGACAGAACAAAGTTCTACTGGTGTGTTCCTGGAAGTGACATGAGAGATGGATTGTGTGTCATTGAGAATGATGGTGACATTGTTGCAATGATGGCAGTTGTAAGAGAGGTGAAGACACTGTCAGTCATGGTTGATCACAACAATTTTTTGCAGGGGCCGAGGACAGATGTAGTAGTGCCAATTCCAAGCAAATACACTGGAGCTGGAGATCAAGCAGAGCAAGAGAAAGAGATTAATGAAGAAGTTGTGTCATCTGCATGTGTGTCATCATGAGATTTACAAAGTGGGGATGAGGATGATGAAGATGGTGACACTGACAGTGACTTCTATGACAGTGATTATGATGCAGAAGATGGTGATGATGATTTGTTTATAGATTTCATTGACAAAGATGTTAATGACCACAATGAGTGCACATACATTGTTGAGTGTGAGGATGATGCTGGTCTTGATCATGAAAATCTGAAACTGACAAAAGAGCAGCAGAAACTTCTGGAATACAAGTTCAAAGAATTCAACTGTGAAATTGACATGGCAACCCCTGTCTTCAAAGTAGGAATGTTGTTTTCTAGCATGGCTGAATTTAGGAAGGCTTTGATAGCTTATGGTGTGAATGAGAGAGTAAAGATTAGGAAGTCAAAGAATGAAGCAACTAGGCTTGATGCTCATTGTGAGGAAGGATGTCTGATACGTCTCAAACGTATCTATAATTTCTTATGTTTCATGCTACTTTTATGATGATACTCACATGTTTTATATACATTATATGTCGTTATTATGCATTTTCCGGCACTAACCTATTAACGAGATGCCGAAGAGCCAATTGCTGTTTTCTGCTGTTTTTGGTTTCAGAAATCCTAGTAAGGAAATATTCTCGGAATTGGACGAAATCAACGCCCGGGGCCTATTTTTCCACGAAGCTTCGAAGTCCGAAGAGGAAACGAAGTGGGGCCACGAGGTGGCGCCACACTAGGGCGGCGCGGCCCAAGCCCTGGCTGCGCCGGCCTATTGTGTGGGCCCCTCGTGACGCCCCCTGGCCTACCCTTCCGCCTACATATAGTCTTCGTCGCGAAACCCCTGCAGAGAGCCACGATACGGAAAACCTTCCGAGACGCCGCCGCCGCCAATCCCATCTCGCGGGATTCAGGAGATCGCCTCCGGCACCCTGCCGGAGAGGGGAATCATCTCCCGGAGGTCTCTTCATCGCCATGATCGCCTCCGGATCGATGTGTGAGTAGTTCACCCCTGAACCATGGGTCCATAGCAGTAGCTAGATGGTCGTCTTCTCCTAATTGTGCTATCATGTTCGATCTTGTGAGCTGCCTATCATGATCAAGATCGTTTATTTGTAATCCTACATGTTGTGTTTGTTGGGATCCGATGGATATTGAATACTATGTCAAGTTGATTATCAATCTATCATATATGAGTTTTTTATGTTCTTGCATGCTCTCCGTTGCTAGTAGAGGCTCTGGCCAAGTTGATACTTGTGACTCCAAGAGGGTATTTATTTGGGTTCATGCCTCATTAAATGCAGTGACAGAAAGTTCTAAGGTTGTGGATGTGTTGTTGCCACTAGGGATAAAACATCGATGCTTTGTCTAAGGATATTTGTGTTGATTACATTATGCACCATACTTAATGCAATTGTCTGTTGCTTGCAACTTAATACCGGAAGGGGTTCGGATGATAACCTGAAAGTGGACTTTTTAGGCATAGATGCATGCTGGATAGCGGTCTATGTACTTTGTCGTAATGCCCTGATTAAATCTCATAGTACTCATCATGATATATGTATGTGCATTGTTATACCTTCTTTATTTGTCAATTGCCCAACTGTAATTCGTTCACCCAACATGCTATTTATCTTATGGGAGAGACACCACTAGTGAACTGTGGACCCCGGTCTATTCTTTACATCTGAAATACAATCTACTGCAATACTTGTTCTTTACTGTTCTTAGCAAACAATCATCTTCCACACAATACGGTTAATCCTTTGTTCACAGCAAGCCGGTGAGATTGACAACCTCACTGTTACGTTGGGGCAAAGTACTTTGGTTGTGTTGTGCAGGTTCCACGTTGGCGTCGGAATCCCTGGTGTTGCGCCGCACTACACTTCGCCGCCGTCAACCTTCAACGTGCTTCTTGGCTCCTACTGGTTCGATAAACCTTGGTTTCTTTCTGAGGGAAAACTTACTGCTGTGCACATCACACCTTCCTCTTGGGGTTCCCAACGGACGTGTGTCTCACGCGCATCAAGACTGTTTTCGCCGTTGCCGGGGACAGACACGCTGCAAGGGGAGTCTCCACTTCCAATCTCTTTACTTTGTTTTGTCTTGCTTTATTTTATTTACTACTTTGTTTGCTGCACTTAAACAAAACACACAAAAAAATTTAGTTTAGCTTTATTTTACTGTCTTGCTCTCTATATCAAAAACACAAAAAAATTAGTTACTTGCATTTACTTTATCTAGTTTGCTTTATTTACTACTGTTAAAATGAATACCCTGAAAATACTAAGTTGTGTGACTTCACAAACACTAATAATAATGATTTCCTATGCACACCTATTGCTCCACTACTACAGAATTCTTTGAAATTAAACCTGCTTTCTTGAATCTTGTTATGAGAGAGCAATTTTCTGGTGTTAGTTCGATGATGCTGCCCATCTTAATAATTTTGTTGAACTATGTGAAATGCAAAAGTATAAGGATGTAGATGGTGATATTATAAAATTGAAATTGTTTCCTTTCTCATTAAGAGGAAGAGCTAAAGATTGGTTGCTATCTTTGCCTAAGAATAGTATTGATTCATGGACTAAATGTAAGGATGCTTTTATTGGTAGATATTATCCTCCCGCTAAAATTATATCTTTGAGAAGTAGCATAATGAATTTTAAGCAATTAGATAATGAACATGTTGCTCAAGCATGGGAGAGAATGAAATCTTTGGTAAAGAATTGTCCAACCCATGGATTGACTACTTGGATGATCATCCAAACCTTCTATGCAGGATTGAATTTTTCTTCGCGGAACCTATTGGATTCAGCTGCTGGAGGTACTTTTATGTCCATCACTTTGGGTCGGCAACAAAGCTTCTTGATGATATGATGATAAATTACTCTGAATGGCACACGGAAAGAGCTCCACAAGGTAAGAAGGTAAATTCTGTTGAAGAAACCTCCTCCTTGAGTGATAAGATTGATGTGATTATGTCTATGCTTGTGAATGGTAGATCTAATGTTGATCCAAATAATGTTCCTTTAGCTTCATTGGTTGCTCAAGAAGAAAATGTTGATGTGAACTTCATTAAAAGTAATAATTTCAACAACAACGCTTATAGGAATAATTCTGGTAACAACTATAGGCCATATCCTTCTACTAATGGTAATGGTTATGGTAATTCTTATGGGAATTCTTACAACAATAATAGGAGTGTACCCTGGTCTTGAAGCCATGCTTAAAGAATTTATTAGTACACAAACTGCTTTTAACAAATCTGTTGAGGAAAAGCTTGATAAAATTGATATTCTTGCTTCTAAGGTTGATAGACTTGCCTCTGATGTTGATCTTTAAAAATTGAAAGTTATGCCTAATAAGGATAATGAAAATAAGATTGTTACTACAGCAAATGCCATCCAAGTTAGAATTAATGAGAATATAAGATTAATGGCTGAATTGCGTGCTAGGTGGGATAGAGAAGAAAATGAAAAACTAGCTAAAGAGAATAATGTAGCTAAAGTTTAGACTATTACCACCACTAGTAATGTTAATGATTCACATGTTGCTACACCTCCTACTATCAATGGTAAAATAATTGGTGTTGGCAATGTTTCTACTCCTAGTGCAAAGCGTGCAAAATTACCTGAAATTGCTAAAACTGCTGAAATTTTTTCCAACATTGGGGACAATGATCCCATTGCTGTAGATCATAATGGTTTAGATTTTGATGATTGTCACATCTCTGAAGTTATAAAGTTCTTACAAAAACTTGCTAGAAGTCCCAATGCTAGTGCTATAAATTTGGCCTTTACAAAACATATTACACATGCTCTCATAAAAGCTAGAGAAGAGAAACTAAAACTTGAAACTTCTATTCCTAGGAAGTTAGAAGATGGTTGGGAGCCCATCATTAAGATGAGGGTCAATGATTTTGATTGTAATGCTTTATGTGATCTTGGTGCAAGTATTTCCGTTATGCCTAAGAAACTCTATGATATGCTTGACTTGCCACCATTGAAAAATTGTTATTTGGACGTTAATCTTGCTGATAATGCTATGAAGAAACCTTTGGGGAGAGTTGATAATGTTCGTATTATGGTTAACAATAACCTTGTCCCCGTTGATTTTGTTGTCTTGGATATTGAATGCAATGCATCTTGTCCTATTATATTGGGAAGACCTTTTCTTCGAACTGTTGGTGCTACTATTGATATGAAGGAAGGTAATATTAAATATCAATTTCCTCTCAAGAAAGGTATGGAACACTTCCCTAGAAAAAGAATGAAGTTACCTTATGATTCTATTATTAGAACAAATTATGATGTCGATGCTTCATCTCTTGATAATACTTGATTCACACTTTCTGCGCCTAGGGCGTTAAAGAAAAGCGCTTATGGGAGACAACCCATGATTTTACTACAGTACCTTTGTTTTATATTTGAGTCTTGGAAGTTGTTACTACCGTAGCAACCTCTCCTTATCTTTATTTTATTGCATTGTTGTGCCAAGTAAAGTCTTTGATAGTAAAGTCAATACTAGATTTGGATTACTGCAGAAACAGATTTCTTGCTGTCACGAATCTGGGCAGAATTCTCTGTAGGTAACTCAGACAAATCTGCAAATTTGCGTGCATGATCCTCAGATATGTACGCAACTTTCATTCAATTTGAGCATTTTCATCTGAGCAAGTTAAGTGCCCCTATAAAATTCGTCTTTACGGACTATTCTGTTTTGACAGATTCTGCTTTTTATTTCGCATTGCCTGTTTTGCTATGTTCGATGGATTTTTTTGTTCCATTAACTTTCAGTAGCTTTGTGCAATGTCCAGAAGTGTTAAGAATGATTAGGTCACCTCTGAATATGTGAATTTTCAATTATGCACTAACCCTCTAATGAGTTTGTTTCGAGTTTGGTGTGGAGGAAGTTTTCAAGGGTCAAGAGAGGAGGATGATACAATATGATCAAGAAGAGTGAAAAGTCTAAGCTTGGGGATGCCCCGTGGTTCATCCCTGCATATTTCAAGAAGACTCGAGCATCTAAGCTTGGGGATGCCCAAGTCATCCCCTTCTTCATCGACAACATTATCAGTTCCTCTAGTGAAACTATATTTTTATTCAGTCACATCTTATGTGCTTTGCTTGGAGCGTCTGTTTGTTTTTGTTTTTGTTTTGTTTGAATAAAATCGGATCCTAGCATTCTTTATATTGGAGATATTACGCTCCGCTGTTTCGTATGAACACATATGTTCTTAGCTTTATTCTTAATATTCATTGCGAAAGTTGAACTACCTCATTCATTGATATATGGTTGGAAACGGAAAATGCCGCATGTGGTAAATGGTATAATGTCTTGAATAATTTGATACTTGGCAATTTTGTGCTCATATAGATCATGTTTAAGCTCTTGCATCATGTACCTTGCACCTATTAATGAATAACTACATAGAGCTTGTTAAAATTTGGTTTGCATGATTGGTCTCTCTAAGTCTAGATATTTTCTGGTTGAGGTGTTTGAACAACAAGGAGACGATGTAAAGTCTTATAATGCTTACAATATGTTTATATGTGAGTCTTGCTGCACCATTTCATACTTGAGTTTGCTTCAAACAACCTTGCTAGCCTAGCCTTGTATTGAGAGGGATTCTTCTCGTGCATCCAAATCCTTGAGCCAAAATCCATGCCATTTGTGTCCACCATACCTACCTACCACATGGTATTTCTCCGCCATTCCAAAGTACATTACTTGAGTGCTACCTTTAAACTTCTATTCTTTGCCTTTATAATATATAGATCATGGGACAAATAGCCTTAAAAACTATTGTGGTGAAGAATATGTACTTATGTGTCTTATTTCTTAATAAGTTGCTTGTTGTGCGGTAACCATGTTTCTGGGGACGCCATCAACTTTTACCTTTGTTGAATATCATGTGAGTTGCTATGCATGTTCGTCTTGTCTGAAGTAAGGGAGATTTTCATGATCAAATGGTTTGAGTATGCATATTGTTAGAGAAGAACATTGGGCCGCTAACTAAAGCCATGAATCATGGTGGAAGTTTCAGTTTGGACACAAAACCTCAATCTCTTATGAGAAATATTAACTGTTGTTGAATGCTTAAGCATTAAAAGAGGAGTCCATTATCTGTTGTCTATGTTGTCCCGGTATGGG
This sequence comes from Lolium multiflorum, assembly GCA_030979885.1. Classification (NCBI taxonomy): domain Eukaryota; kingdom Viridiplantae; phylum Streptophyta; class Magnoliopsida; order Poales; family Poaceae; genus Lolium; species Lolium multiflorum. The sequence goes on from CM061750.1 coordinate 213,537,523, forward strand.
TGTCTAAGTTGAGAATGATCAAAAGCGAGAAATCCAATGCGAACCTTCTCCTTGGACCCTTGTACAGGCGGCATAGAGGTACCCCTTTGTGACACTTGGTTGAAACATATGTTATGCAATGATAATCCGTGTTAATCCAAGCTAATTAGGACAAGGTGCGGGCACTATTGGTATACTATGCATGAGGCTTGCAACTTATAAGATATCTTATACATAACTCATATGATTTATTACTACCGTTGACAAAATTGTTTCTTGTTTTCAAAATGAAAAGCTCTAGCACAAAAATAGTAATCCATGCTTCCCTCTGCGAAGGGCCATTCTTCTACTTTATTGTTGAGTCAGTTTACCTACTCCTTTCTATCTTAGAAGCAAACACTTGTGTAAACTGTGTGCATTGATTCTTACATGTTTACCTATTGCACTTGTTATATTACTTTGTGTTGACAATTATCCATGAGATATACATGTTAAAGTTGAAAGCAACCGCTGAAACTTATATCTTCCTTTGTGTTGTTTCAAAGCTTTCTACTAAGAATTTATTGCTTATGAGTTAACTCTTATGCAAGACTTATTGATGCTTGTCTTGAAAGTACTATTCATGAAAAGTCTTTGTTATATGTTTCATTTGTTTACTCATTATCTTCATCATTGCTTCGAATCGCTGCATTCATCTCATGTGCTTTACAATAGTATTGATCAAGATTATGATAGCATGTCACTTCAGAAATTATCTTTGTTATCGTTTACCTACTCGAGGGCGAGTAGGAACTAAGCTTGGGGATGCTTGATACGTCTCAAACGTATCTATAATTTCTTATGTTCCATGCTACTTTTATGATGATACTCACATGTTTTATATACATTATATGTCGTTATTATGCATTTTCCGGCACTAACCTATTAACGAGATGCCGAAGAGCCGATTCTTTGTTTCTGTGTTTTGGTTTCGAAATCCTAGTAAGGAAATATTCTCGAATTGGACGAAATCAACGCCCGGGGGCCTATTTTTCCACGAAGCTTCCAGAAGTCCGAAGAGGAAACGAAGTGGGGCCACGAGGTGGCGACACACTAGGGCGGCGCGGCCCAAGCCCTGGCCGCGCCGGCCTGTTGTGTGGGCCCCTCGTGACCCCCTGACCTACCCTTTCGCCTACATATAGTCTTCGTCGCGAAACCCCCAGTACCGAGAGCCACGATACGGAAAACCTTCCAGAGACGCAGCCGCCAATCCCATCTCGGGGATTCGGGAGATCGCCTCGGCACCGCCGGAGAGGGAATCATCTCCGGAGGACTCTTCATCGCCATGATCGCCTCCGGATGATGTGTGAGTAGTTCACCCCTGGACCATGGGTCCATAGCAGTAGCTAGATGGTCGTCTTCTCCTAATTGTGCTATCATGTTCGATCTTGTGAGCTGCCTATCATGATCAAGATCGTTTATTTGTAATCCTACATGTTGTGTTTGTTGGGATCCGATGGATATTGAATACTATGTCAAGTTGATTATCAATCTATCATATATGAGTTGTTTATGTTCTTGCATGCTCTCCGTTGCTAGTAGAGGCTCGGCCAAGTTGATACTTGTGACTCCAAGAGGGAGTATTTATGCTCGATAGTGGGTTCATGCCTCCATTAAATCTGGGACAGTGACAGAAAGTTCTAAGGTTGTGGATGTGTTGTTGCCACTAGGGATAAAACATCGATGCTTTGTCTAAGGATATTTGTGTTGATTACATTACGCACCATACTTAATGCAATTGTCTGTTGCTTGCAACTTAATACCGGAAGGGGTTCGGATGATAACCTGAAAGTGGACTTTTTAGGCATAGATGCATGCTGGATAGCGGTCTATGTACTTTGTCGTAATGCCCGATTAAATCTCATAGTACTCATCATGATATATGTATGTGCATTGTTATGCCTTCTTTATTTGTCAATTGCCCAACTGTAATTCGTTCACCCAACATGCTATTTATCTTATGGGAGAGACACCACTAGTGAACTGTGGACCCCGGTCTATTCTTTACATCTGAAATACAATTACTGCAATACTTGTTCTTTATGTTCTTCGCAAACAATCATCTTCCACACAATACGGTTAATCCTTTGTTCACAGCAAGCCGGTGAGATTGACAACCTCACTGTTACGTTGGGGCAAAGTACTTTGGTTGTGTTGTGCGGGTTCCGTTGGCGCCGGAATCCCTGGTGTTGTCCGCACTACACTTCGCCGCCATCAACCTTCAACGTGCTTCTTGGCTCCTCTGTTCGATAAACCTTGGTTTCTTTCTGAGGGAAAACTTACTGCTGTGCACATCACACCTTCCTCTTGGGGTTCCCAACGGACGTGTGTCTCACGCGCATCAATGTCCTTGGATGATCAAGGTTTCAGAAGAGAAAAGGGAGGGAGCCATTGTAGTGAAACAACATTGTAGTGAGCACACTTGTGAGAGGTACTGGGAGTTGAAGTCACTGACAGCTCCTTTCCTCACTCAGATCTTCATTGATGAATTCAGAGATAACAAAAAACTTGGCTTGAAAGCATTTGCAACAAAAGTTCAAAGAAAATTCAATATGTGCCCAAACAGATTTAAGTTGGAAAGGGCAAGAAAGGCAGCACTTAACATAATCCATGGGAATGAAAAGGAGCAGTTTGCCCTGTTATGTGACTATGGGCAGGAGTTGAGGAGATCAAATCCTTGATCAAGATTCTTCCTAAGCACCAACCAAATTAAAGAAGCTGCAGATGATGTTCCCAAAGAGCATCTGGCCATATTATATTGGTCATATGATGCATGCAAGAGGGGTTTCTTGAAAGGTTACAGGCCTCTGATATGCATAGATGGATGTTGATACGTCCAAAACGTATCTACTTTCCCGAACACTTTTGCTATTGTTTTGCCTCTAATTTGTGTATTTTGGATGCAACTAACACGGACTAACGCTTTTTTAGAATTTTGGTGTCTCGTTTTTGTGCAGAAATCCAACTTTCGGAAAACCTCGGGATTTTGAGGAAGGCCCTATTTTCCTGCGACGGAGCGAAGGACAAATCAAGTGGAGGGCCCACCACCATAAGGCGGCGCGGCCTAGGGGGGCCCGCGCGGCCCTATGGTGTGGCCCCCTCGGCCGGCCTCCGACGCTCTCCTTCGGACTACTTATTGGCCTCGACCTAAAAACGCACGGGGAGAAGTCGAAGTCGCCAGAAACCATCCAGTACGCCGCCACATCGCGAAACTCCGTCTCGGGAGCCAGAAGTCTCCGTTCTGGCACCTCGCCGGGACGGGGAATTGGAGGAGATCATTGCCATCATCACCACCGACGCCTCTCCATCGACCAGCCATGTTTCCCCCATCCATGTGTGAGTAATTCCCCCGCTGTAGGCTGAAGGGGATGGTAGGGATTGGATGAGATTGGTCATGTAATAGTCATAAGATTGTTAGGGCATAGTGCCTAGTATCCGTAGATGTTACTTTTATGATATTGTTGCAACTTGTTATGCTTAATGCTTGACACTAGGGCCCGAGTGCCATGATCTCAGATCTGAACATGTTATTATTTCATCATGATATTCATTGTTTATGGTCTTACCTGCAAGTTGTATACACATGTCACTGTCCGGAACCAATGGCCCCGAAGTGACAGAAATCGGGACAAGGAGGGAATGGTAGTGATGTGAGGATCACATGTGTTCACGGAGTGTTAATGCTTTGCTCCGGTGCTCTATTAAAAGGAGTACCTTAATATCCAGTAGTTTCCCTAGAGGCCCGGCTGCCACCGGCTGGTAGGACAAAAGATGTTGTGCAAGTTTCTCATTGCGAGCACGTACGACTAAATATGGAACACATGCCTATTGATTGATTAGTACTTGGATACCGTTTTATTATTATCTGCAAATGCCCCTGCTTTGATTGTTACATTAGTTTCTCTCATCCATGCAACGCTTGTTAATCCGTCCCTGTGCCTGATATTTTAATCCTGCTGTTTATTATAATCACTCTGTGTCTTTGTTACTCTCTCGTTATTTCACTCTTGCTATAAAGCTGTTACTCTTGATAAACTCTTGCGAGCAAGTCTGTTTCAGGTGCAGCTGAATTGACAACTCCGCTGTTAAGGCTTTCAAGTATTCTTTGTCTCCCCTTGTGTCGAATCAATAAATTGGGTTTTACTTCCCTCGAAGACTGTTGCGATCCCCTATACTTGTGGGTCATCAAGACTATTTTCGCGCCGTTGCCGGGGAGCATAGATTTATTTGGAAGTTCACTTGGATTGATATTGTTCGCTGCAAATTCTCCATCATGGGTAAACCTCGCGATACTAAGGTCGCCATATTACCATCCACTACAAGAAAAGGTACAACTGAGTACCTCTGCTGCTCTTGATTCACCATCTGTGATTGATAAACTTGTTTCACCGCCACATGCTTCACGTACTTCTGCTGAATCTGAAAATTCTTATAATATTGATGATGTTTCTGCTGTGCTTGATAATAGTGGTTCATTGGGATCTTTTCTAGATGCTACAATTGCTAGGTCTAGACAAATTGAAAATATGAAACTCCTAATGCTATTACACCTGTTAATTCACCTGAACTTGATTATTCTAGTGATGATCCGATGAAGATTATGTGGAGCTTAATGATGATTTTATTGAAAAATGCAATGCTACTACTGATGCAAGAAAAATTAAAAAGTTGCTTGCAGAACATGCTGTTAGATATAAACTGTCTCCTGATCCTAAATTTGCCACATCTCCTATAAACATTAAGGATAAAGATTATGATTTTTCTCTTGATCTGTCTCATATAGCTATTGTTGAGAAAACACCCTTTTGTGGTACTGAAAAAGAAAGTGCCGTTGAACACATGATTGAGTTATCTACTCTGAGTAGCTTGTTTTCTGATGATGTCAAGATGCGTACTTATTTTGTTGCTAAAATCTTTCCATTCTCATTAAAGGATGATGCTAAAACTTGGTATAATAATTTGCCTCCTGGTTCTATTAGAAGTCCAACTGATTTGCGTGATGTTTTCTTTCGAAAATACTTTCCTGCTAGTGCTCAACATATTGCTTTGCAGAGAATTTATAATTTTGACCAGGAAGATGGAGAGAAATTGCCTGAGGCTTGGGCGAGATTTTGTTCTCTTATTAGAGCTCGGCCTGATCATGATTTGGAGAAGCATGATTTACTTGATATATTTTATAGTGGACTAACCATTGAGTCTAGGGCATACCTGGATAGTTGTGCTGGTTGTGTTTTCAGGAAAAGAACTCCAGACGACGCTGAAGAATTATTGGCTAAAATAGGCCGGAATCATGATGATTGGACTACACCTGAACCAACCCCAACACCGATATTGAAGAAGAGGGGTATGATTAAATTAAATGATGAAGATATGAGGGAAGCTAAGAAGTCTCTTAAGGAGAAGGGTATTAAACCTGAAGATGTGAAGAATTTACCTCCCATAGAAGATTTATGTAAGATAACTCCCCCTTCATCCATGATTGAGGTACATTCTCTTCAACGCTTTACTAGAGAAGATATTCCGTATTCGAAACCTCCTGCACAATGCTTAGATGAGTTTGATAATTATATTGTTAAGCAAGAAAATTTTAATATGAGAGTAGAGAATCATTTAATGGAAAATTCTAGAGCTATTAGTGAATTGCATGATATTGTGGAGAGAACCTCCAATGATGTTAAGATGCTTGTTAAACATTTTCATATGGTTCAAACTCAAATTGATCAACTCACTAAAGTACAAAATGACTTGTTGGGAAATAATGCTAAAGAAAAACATGCTTATGAAGTAACAACTAGAGGTGGTGTTTCTACCCAGGATCCTCTATATCCTGAAGGACATCCCAAAAGAATTGAACAAGATTCTCAACGCATTGAACCTAGAGCTCCTTCTAAGAAAAAGAAGAAGAAACATAAAAATGTTGTAGAATCCTCTGAACCTGTTAATGATCCTAATAGTATTTCTATTTCTGATGCTGAAACTGAAAGTGGTAATGAACATGATAAAGATAATGATAAGAATGACACTCCTGATAAAGAAGAGGTTGAAGAAGAACCTGAAAAGCATGCTAAAAATAAAAAGTACACTAAAGAAGATTTTATTGCTGAGAAACATGGTAATGAAAGAGAACCTTGGGTTCAAAAGCAAATGCCTTTTCCTGCTAAGAAACTAAAATCAAAGGAAGAAGAACACTATAATAAATTTTGTGATTGGATGAAACCTTTATTCTTGCAAATCCCTTTGACTGATGCTATTAAATTGCCTCCTTATTCAAAGTATATGAAAGATATTGTTACTAACAAAAGGAAAATCCCCAATGAGGAAATTTCCACTATGCTTGCTAATTACTCTTTCAATGGCAAAGTTCCAAAGAAGTTGGGCGACCCAGGTATACCTACTATTCCTTGTTCTATTAAGAATAATTATGTTAAAACTGCTCTATGTGACTTGGGAGCCGGTGTTAGTGTTATGCCTTTCTCTCTTTATAAGAGACTTTGCTTAGATAAGTTGATACCTACTGATATATCTTTACAAATGGCTGATAAATCTACTGCTATTCCTGTTGGTGTATGTGAGGATGTTCCTGTTCAAGTTACTCAAAATTGCTTGATATTAACTGATTTTGTTGTGTTGGAAATGCCTGAAGATGATAATATGTCCATTATTCTTGGGAGACCCTTTCTTAATACTGCAGGGGCTGTTATTGATTGCAATAAAGAAAAAGTCACTTTTAATGTGGATGACAAGGAACATACTGTCTATTTCCCCAAGAAGATTGATAAAGTATGTGGAGTTAATACTATTTCTACTGTGAGAACTATCAAAGTTGGAACTATCGATTGTCCTATATATGAGCCTAAAGAAGAATATCAAATTCTTGTGATTGGATCCATATCAATACAATTCAAGGTAACATGATTGATTTGAGGTTTATTTCTTCTTATGCTATGTAAAATTTATTTGGTGGCAAGACTTGATCAACCTTGTTAACAAATACTTTTTATATGCATAGAGGAAGTAAACAACATTTCTTTCTTCCTCCACTTGCTCTAGCTGCTGTAGCACTTTTATTTTGCAAAGTTCCTTAGTTGATTAGAGATTTCAAAAAAATTCCTGGCCAGTAATAATAAACTTAATACCCAGAAATGTGCATTTTTCAAAGTTTTCAAAAATTCGCGAAAATTACACCGTTGGTCCTATTTTTCGACGAGGCACCTGGGAGTACCAGAGGATGACCTGTGGGGCACCACAGGGTGCCACACCACAGGCCGGCGCGGCCAAGGAGGTGGGCGCGCCACCCTGTGGTGTGGGCCCCTCCTTGCCCCACTTCTTCATCTCTTTCTCCCAGCATCTTCTCTCTCCCGAAAAAACTCGAACCAACTTTCTCTCACTCGCGTTTTTGCTCGAGAGCTCAGGATTTTTCGATCTCTTTGCTCAGCCCAGATTTCTGTCTGAAATTTGGCACATTTGCTCTCCGGTATGTGACTCCTTCGATTATCCAAATAGAATTTTGTTTGGTTGAGTATATCTTGAATATTTTGCTGCTGTAGGTAACATGTTTAGTGAGCTTGCATGTTTGTTCTAAGTGGTAGAAATTAGTTTTGATGCATGTTTAGTACTCTAGCAAGTTCCTATGGTAGTTTCCCTTGATTATATGTCACCAAATCAAATTTTATATCACTTGTTGAAAATTTCAGAAAAGAGATGAAGAAGTTCAACTTTGGAGAATTGTTCAAGAAAGGAACAACCAGCACCGGGAGGCCTTCTAGGACCGCCACCCAAATTAGGCGATCGTACAATGAGGATATCATCGCGCCTAGCTTCGCGCCCGAAGAGGACAATGGGGCTCCTAATGCTTCATCCTTCCCATGTTATGATTTTCTGACAAATGCAGGGATATTGGATGATTTCTTCACCCTTGTCAACAGGGCGGGCTTAGCCACCTATGTGGGAGACGAAAGGGAGCAATACTACATGCTCACCAAAATCTTCGTCGAGAGTTTCAAGTTCCAAAACACGCAATATGAGCCGACAGTTGCATTCAAGATTTATGATAACCCTATTACTATGGAATTGGAAACATTTTGTCGTGCATTGGATATTGCCCCTGTAGGTACAGCAAGGAGGATTGATGACAACCCCCGGGACTTGTTGGAGCTCTATCGAGGGATCACCAATGATGACTGTCGCACCATTCAGCGGGGCAAGATAAGGAACATTCAACTCCCCGCCATTAAATATTTTGCATATTACATTGCCACTAGCATTCTTGGTAGGGAGAACACTAGCAATATTTCTAGCTACCATCTTGCTTTCTTGAATATTGCACTTACTGGACACATCTTATCATCTTGGTTCTCTTATTGCTCGCCGCCTGTCTAACAGGGGGCCTATTTTTGGAGGAACTATTGCACTGCGCATTTTAACACATTTAAGACTTCCTATTGATCCTAATGATGTGCCATTAACCCCTAGGAGGCTTGATATCACTGCTATGAAAAGCCATCATTTTGTTACCACTGATTCCACTTTAGATAATATGGTCTATAGAATGTTGTTTGCTGACGGGGATGAGAAAGAAATCCCTCTTCCCCAGCCAGGTTTGTTCTGTATTGACAGGCAACCATGGTCGCGCACTAAGGAGGAGGTGGATGAACATATGAAGATACAAGATTTCCACCAGCAGCATGACTCCGAGGACGCCGAGCCCTCCTACGACTACACCGTCACGTATCCGGGTGCTTCTTCTAGCACATACCCGGAATATGATCCATCTTCGTCGTACTACGGGGATACTACATCATGGCCTCGATGGGATTGAACTCCACTTAGGCCAAAAGCCTAAGCTTGGGGGGAGGTATACCGGCATCACTTATTCTTTGCATATTATGGTTGCTGGATACTTGTACATACTTGTTTAGTCTCTTTGAGTGGTTTTCTAATGAGAGGGAGATGATATTTGGGGAAGTGCTGCCTGAAAACAGATTCTGGACTGTTACTAGAAAAATTCGTGCGCACAGCCAGAACGTTATTTTGAGCTGCCAATTTTTGTGCAGGTTCCCCAGGTTGTTATCTAACTTTCATTAGTTGAACACTTTTCGAGCTGAGCAACGTAAGATTTTTGTAAAAATCGATTTCTGTACTGCTGTCAGGTTTTGGCAGATTTCTGCCATCTTGCTTTTCTGTGTTTCTTCTAGTTTTCATTCTCTTATTTTTGCTTTGTTTCTTTCCTAAAACACAAAAAGACCAAAAATATTTCTGTTGTTTCTCTTTGTCATTTGTTATTTTGGTTTCTTGCATTTGTTTCGCTTTATTTGCTATTGCTAGTTTGCTATAAGAAAACCCAAAAAGATTTTGCTTTGTTTGTTTGTTTCCTTTTGTTCTTGTTCTCAAATTCGAAAACACCAAAAATATTTGCTGTTCTTCTTTGGTTTGTAAAGTTCATTATGAGTTCAATGGTCTTCGGTGGCTGGAGCGTGGTTTTCATTTCATATTATCCAAGCTACACAAGTGAAAAGGCAATAATGACGATCTACGACAATCTGATTGTGGTGAGAGGCTGGTATGAACTCTATTTGTTTTCATTTTTGTACATATACTCATCCATGTGAGCATGCTTAGTTGGTTCATATGAGGTATATGTCAATTAAGAAAGTTTAGTAGTTCATGATCTCTCATGATTAGCTCCAATTTATTAATATGAGTAGCATGTCATAAATATTTGCTTGCATTGCTTTATTCATACATAGATATGACATTGTGGTATCCTCCTCTGAATAATTCACTTGAATCGACTTGGCACATGCTCACGCATGCATATGACTGAACAAAAGTCAATTAAGCCTCGATGATTTATTTTGCCTCAGAGTTCTTGTATCATTTTTATGCCTCTGTTAATTTATTTTGCCGCAAGCATGATTATGACAGTTATTGCTCTCTTGATTGTCGCTTCCCAGTCTATTGCTAGCCTTCACTTGTACTGAGCGGGAATGCTGCTCGTGCTTCCAAATCCATGAAAACCAAGTTATTCCATAGTGTCCACCATAAATACCTATGCATGGCATTTCAAACCATTCCAAGTAAATTCTCATGTGCTACCTTTAAACCTTCAAAATGCTTCTCAATTTGTGTTAATGTTTTATAGCTCATGAGGAAGTATGTGGTGTTTATCTTTCAATCTTGTCATTTACTCCGGACGGACTTTCACCAATGGACTAGTGGCTTCATCCGCTTATCCAATAATTTTGCAAAAAGAGCTGGCAATGGGATTCCCAGTCCCAAATTAATTAACAAAAATAGACACTCCTCCATGGTATGTGATTGTTGGACGGCACCCGAAGGATTCGGTTAGCCATGGCTTGAGAAAGCAAAGGTGGGGAGGAGTGTCATCATAATAAAACTAAAATAAAAAGGCACTCCTTCATGGTATGAGATTGTTGGCAGGCACCCGAGGATTCGGTTAGCCATGGTTTGTGAAAGCAAGGTTGGAAGGAGTGCCACTCAAAAATAAAATTTCATGGGAGCTGCTCTTGAAAGTCCGGTTGATAAGGTAGTTAGAGTACCCATTACCATTCGTTGACAACAACAAACACTTCTCAAAACCATTTTACTTCTGTCTTTATAAAAATGAAAAGCTCTAGCACATGTTAATCCCTGCTTCCCTCTGCGAAGGGTCAATCTTTTACTTTTGCATTGAGTCTCCATCCTTTCTTTGAGTACCTTCTTGAGAGCACAACTGTCATTCTTAGTATAATATGCTTGTCCCAAAATATGATTAATTTGTGGTATAACTTTGATGCTTTTATCTTTGATAATCTCTACTTCTAGTCTTTCCATGAACTTCAAAGGTGCCCGGGCATTTATGTTTTGCTGTACAAATACGGGCAAGCGAGATACCACTTTATCATATCCTTTTATGAACATTGCAATCCTGCTAATAGACATGATTCATGATGCTTATTATTAATTTGTTGGTACCTTTTCCATGATTGATATAGCTATTAGATGATCTTATTTGCATGTACCTTATTATGAACTGCTTAAGTATTAGCCATATCATGAGAATATATACATCATATGAGCAAATGTGTTCGTGAAAGTTCTTTTATCGCTCAGTTGTTAACTGAATTGCTTGAGGACAAGCAATAAGCTAAGCTTGGGGGAGTTGATACGTCCAAAACGTATCTACTTTCCCGAACACTTTTGCTATTGTTTTGCCTCTAATTTGTGTATTTTGGATGCAACTAACACGGACTAACGCTGTTTTCAGCAGAATTTCTGGTGTCTCGTTTTTGTGCAGAAATCCAACTTTCAGGAAAAACCTCGGGATTTTGACGAAAGGCCCTATTTTCCTGCATCGACGGAGCCGAAGGACAAATCAAGTGGAGGCCCGAGGGCCCCACACCATAAGGCGGCGCGGCCTAGGGGGGCCCGCGCGGCCCTATGGTGTGGCCCCCTGGCCGGCCTCCGACGCTCTCCTTCGGACTACTTATTGGCCTCGACCTAAAAACGCACGGGGAGAAGTCGAAGTCGCCAGAAACCATCCAAGACGCCGCCACATCAAACTCCGTCTCGGGAGCCGAAGTCTCCGTTCTGGCACTCGCCGGGACGGGGAATTGGAGGAGATCATCGCCATCATCACCACCGACGCCTCTCCATCGACCAGCCATGTTTCCCCCATCCATGTGTGAGTAATTCCCCCGCTGTAGGCTGAAGGGGATGGTAGGGATTGGATGAGATTGGTCATGTAATAGTCATAAGATTGTTAGGGCATAGTGCCTAGTATCCGTAGATGTTACTTTTATGATATTGTTGCAACTTGTTATGCTTAATGCTTGTCACTAGGGCCCGAGTGCCATGATCTCAGATCTGAACATGTTATTATTTCATCATGATATTCATTGTTTATGGTCTTACCTGCAAGTTGTATACACATGTCACTGTCCGGAACCAATGGCCCCGAAGTGACAGAAATCGGGACAACCGGAGGGAATGGTAGTGATGTGAGGATCACATGTGTTCACGGAGTGTTAATGCTTTGCTCCGGTGCTCTATTAAAAGGAGTACCTTAATATCCAGTAGTTTCCCTAGAGGCCCGGCTGCCACCGGCTGGTAGGACAAAAGATGTTGTGCAAGTTTCTCATTGCGAGCACGTACGACTAAATATGGAACACATGCCTATTGATTGATTAGTACTTGGATACCGTTTTATTATTATCTGCAAATGCCCCTTTGATTGTTACATGAGTTTCTCTCATCCATGCAACGCCCGTTAATCCGTCCTGTGCCTCTGTATTTTAATCCTCTTTGTTTATTATAATCACTGCTGCTGTCTTTGTTACTCTCTGCTGTTATTTCGCACCTATCGCTATAAAACTGTTACTCTGATAAACTCTTGCGAGCAAGTCTATTTCCAGGTGCAGCTGAATTGACAACTCCGTCTTAAGGCTTTCAAGTATTCTTTGTCTCCCCTTGTGTCGAATCAATAAATTGGGTTTTACTTCCCTCGAAGACTGTTGCGATCCCCTATACTTGTGGGTCATCAGATGTCACATTAAAACAAGGTACAAAAGAAATTTGTTGACTGCGGTTGGCATTGATCCAAATGACTGCATCTATCCTATTGCAATGGGACTAGTAGAAGTTGAGTGCACTAGCTCATGGGAATGGTTCCTGACAACACTAAGGGATGATTTAGGGATTACAAACACTGGTCCTTTCACTATCATGAGTGACAGAAGAAGGTATGTCACTATCTACTCAACATTGGTAACTTACATCAACCCTTACATTACTTTATTCAGACAAACTACATGACACACTAAAACTACATGATGAAACTACAACCTAACTACAACAAACTTGGATACCAAATCTTTGATTTTTTTAATGCCCTTCCTCAGCCAGCACAAGATAACTCCAGCTTTAACCTTTTCTTCAAGATTTGGTGACATAGTAGGGCAGCACCTCTGTGGTCCTCCTTCCCTCAACTGATGCTTATACTTTGTCTGTTTGAAGTTGGATTACCTGTGTAGTCCTAAAGCACTCACCTAGCTGCTAGGGTAACAGCTGCTTGCTGCTTCAAGCCTAGCAGCAGCTTCTTCTCTCCCTGCGCCTTGCAGCAGCAGCTTCCCTCTCTTCCAAGGTTCTCCTACGATAAACTAGCAAGTGCTTGTCTGCCCTAGCCATGGAAGCACTTCTGGACAGAGAGGCATCTCTGGAGCCAGAGGCACCAGTAGAGCCAGTGCTCCTCCTCCAACTCATGGCATTGTCCATCTTTGTTTGCATTTCTGGTTCAGTAGATGGATGCCATTTATAGGATGCAGCACAATGGCATCAGCACACGAGCTGAACAGAAGGCACACTAGCTGAACACATGTAGACAAGTCCATGAGTTTGATCTGTAGTGTCTAGCCAGAAAAGGGAAAAGAATATTCTCTATTTTGGGCATAATTAACTTTTCAGTCGACCTGCCATATTCACAAGAATATTCTCTGATTAACATTGTCTCTATATTACAGGGCCTCATCAATGCAGTGAAGAAAGTTTTCCCTGATTCAGAACATAGGCACTGTGTGAGACACGTTTACCAGAATTTTCACAAGAAACACAAAGGGCAAACTCTGAAGAATGATCTATGGGCAGTTGCAAGGTCTACAAATATTCCAACTTGGGAAAGAAATATGGAAAAAATGAAAGTGGACAGTGCAGAAGCTTGGGCATGGGTGGAGGAATTGCAGCCAAATACATGGATTAAAGCTTTCTTCAATGATTTCCCAAAATGTGACATGCTTCTGAATAATCATTCTGAAGTATTTAACAGCTACATTCTTGAGGCTAGAGAGTTTCCTGTACTATCAATGTTGGAAACCATTTTCAGCAAAATCATGCATAGAAATGTGGCAAATCAAAAGGAGGCAGATACATGGCCTGGTACTATTAGCCCCAAGATAAGGATTTTTTTTGATAAAATGACAGAATGGGCAAAGAATCTAGGAGCATCACATGCTGGAAATGGTGTGTATCATGTCACATCAAATGAATATGAGAAAACCTACAATGTTGACATGGTCAGCAGGCAATGTGATTGCAGGAGATGGCAACTTACAGGGATTCCTTGTCATCATGTCATTGCTTGTTGCAGAGCAGATAGACTCCAAGTGGACAAGCTTGTGCATAGCTGTTATAGCATAGACACATTCAAGAAAGCTTATGCATACAATTTGACTCCTCTTAGATCCAGGGTTCATTGGGAAAAGATGAATGCAGCAACTGTGCATCCTCCAATCTACACAAAGGTCATGGGAAGGCCCAAGAACAGAAGGAAAACTCCAGAGGAGAAGGAGAAACATGGAGTCAAATCCATCACAAGAGCAGGTGTGACTATGCACTGCTCTGTGTGTGGAAACCCCAACCATAATAAAAAAGGACATGCCAAGTGGGTATTGGATAACCTAAATGGAGCTACCAATGTGGAAGATGAGGATGTGGATGATCCTTCTGTCATGCAGCACTTAATGCCTATCACTCCTGACCCTAGAAATGATCCAATGCATCAAATGAGAACACTGGTGCATCAAATGGGCCAAGAGGTAACTCCATGATCCATTACCAATTTTTCAATCAATGTTTTTTGATTCAATGTTTCAATCAATGTTTCAACAGGCAGCAGCTCATTTCCCTATACCAAGAGTGCAACAACCATTACCTGAAGAAAGTGCATTTGTGGTGTCTGCAAGAGAGGAACTACCACCTACAAGGCTGACCACTGCAAGTGCAAGTGCAAGAGGAAGGGGAGGAGGAAGAGAAGCTGGAAGAGGCAGAGCTAATGCACAAGCAGATAGAGGAAGAGGAGGAGAAAGAGCAATTGCAAGAGGAAGATGAGGAGCAAGTGCAAGGGGCAGAGGAAAAGGAAGGAAAAGAAAAGAGCCAAATATGGCAGAGGAGGCCAGTTCATCACAGCCAACTGTGCCAACTTCATCAAATGCAAGAAGAAGAGGTTACAACACAAGTCCTGGATCAACCTACTACTTGCTTTTTGGTGATGAGCAACCCAAAAATGAGTTGCCTGATTTGAATGAGGCATTCCCAAGTGACAATCCAGAAGAAATTCAAATTACTCAGACTGCACCTCAGTGATGAATTTGTAATGTTGTAACTGAATGATGTTTCAGATACAACTCAAAAATGTTTTAGGATCATATTTAAATTTGTAAACACTTGAATGCTATCAATGCTACTCAAATGATGTTTGAACCCTACAATTTGTCTTCCTCTATTACTAATGCCTGAATGCAAAGCAAGTACTGAATAAATTGAAGCAAGGATTCATATTTATTCCATAAACATAGTTGAATGTACAAGGACGTCGCCTAGAGGGGGGGGGGGGGGTGAATAGGTGGTGTATAAAAACTTCTACTTGAGAGCTAAACTAGGCGGAATAAAACTACTAAGTGTTTACTAGTTTAGCTCAAAGCCTATCAACTAGGGGTTTGCCTAAGTGCACCAACAACCTATGCTAGCATGATGAGCAACAAGGTGATAACAAGCTAGGTATAGCACATCAAGCAAGATAGATATCACAATGTAAAGCGCATAGGTAAAGGAGCTCGGGTTGAGAAGTAACCGGTGCACGAGGAGATGACGATGTATCCCGAAGTTCACACCCAAGGGTGCTACGTCTCCGTTGGAGCGGTGTGGAGGCACGAGGCACTCCAATGAGCCACTAGGGCCACCGTATTCTCCTCGAGCCTTTCCACCAAGGGGAAAGCCTCGATCCACTAAGGGACCCTTGAGGGTGGTCACCGAACCCGTACAAGCTTGGGCAAACTCCCAAGTATCAAGCTTGAGGCAACTCCACAACACGGAGGCTCTCAAGTACAAGGCCACAAGAGGCTACAACACGCCACACCGGCGACAAGGCCACCAAGACACCAACGCGCCACAACCGGCTCCAAAACCACAAAGGCTACCACACTCCACAAAGGCAACAACGCCACAAAGGCTACCACGCCACAAAGACGACAAGGCCACAAAGGCTACAACACCACAAAGGTAACAAGGCCACTAAGGCAACAACACCACCAAGGTCAACATGCCCTCTACGAGACCGAAACCCCGGAGAGAACCCAAACCGATGCACCTAATGCAATGGCTAAGAACACCACTAAGATGCCCAAGTTCTTCTCCCCCAAATTCCAACAAAGCTACAAAAGCTATTGGGGGAATAAGGGAGGAAGAACAAAATAGAGGAGGAACACCAAATTACTCCAAGATCTAGATCTAGCAAGATCCCCTCACTTGGAGAGGGATTCAATTGGTGAAGCTCTAGATCTAGATCTCCTCTCTCCTTTCCCCCAAAAATATGCAAGAAATAGTGGGGGGATCAAGAGGAGGAAGAAGCTCTTCAAGGTCAACAATGGAGGAGAGAGAATGGAGGGGAAGAACTGGTTGGGTCGGAGGTGGAAGAGAGGTATAAATAGGAGCCCAAAATATAGCTGTTGGAGGCAGAAAAACGGTCAGATTCGCGCCCGAGTGGTACTACCGTTCGCGCGCGAACTGTGCAGAAAACAGCTGAAAAACGGCCCAAACCGGTAGTACCGTTGTGCAAAGAGGTACTACCGCTTGTGTCTGGAAATCAGAGCAAACATCAAAATGTGCAAGAGAGAGAGGGGCAGCAGCGCAGGCGTGGGGCAGTGTGGAGGTGGGGCCAGCGCAGAGCAGCAGCAGCGCATGCACTGCAGGGTGGAGCGCAGGGCAGCAGCAGCGGCGTGGGCCAGGGAGCAAGCGGATCCGCGCGGGATCGAGCGAATGCTCTCCCCGCGGGTCAACGCCTCGATGGCGAGCGAGGCCGTGCGGGGTGGCGTGGCGAGCGGGCGGCGGGCGGGGCCAGCGGCGGGGCGGCCAGGTGCGGGCACGGGGAGCTGGGCCGGTGCGGAAGCTAGCTGCGGCCCAGTGCGGAGCTGAGGTGCGGCGCGGGGTGGGCCGGCCTGGGCCAGGCTCGAGCGGCGGCCTGTGCGGCTGGAGGCTGTTGGAAGAAAAAGGGAAAAATAAAAAATAAAACGGTCCGGTAGTACCGGTGTTGCAGCATGGTACCGTAATTGGGTTACGGTACTGCGGGCCGGCCTGGTACCGCTTCGAGTCCATTAAGCCTAGAAGGCTGATGCGGTACGGGGCCCGGTACAGCACGCGGTAGTACCGCCCGGCCCAACAACGTTTTTTTTTCTTTTCCAAATAAGACGCAGTGTAAAATTCATAACTTGAGCTAGAAAACTCGGAATGACATGAAACCAATTTTGTTAGAAAGAGGGCGACAAGAGATATCTTCTCACATGATTAAATCATGGAAAAGAGTGGATGATGATTTTCTCATGGTCATAGAGGTGTAACCTCTCAATATGGTATATCGGGAAAATCATCACCCTCGCACATGCAACATGCGATGCATCCGGAATCCGTTTCCGATGAGCTAGAGCTTGTCATGAGAATGAACACAAGCTCTAAAACATCTCATGGATAAGAACCAAGAACAACCAAGAAACACGATGCAATGCATGCAAGGTTTGAGCTCTCTCCGATGATGCGACTCACTATCCTATCGAGCACAAACCTTATCCTTGCGCGTTCCTCTCGAGTCGGCAAGCTCCGTCTTCACCCTCTTCATCATTGTACATGTCACCGTCTTCCTCCAACATACACGCCACCGTCTTCATCCATCTTGTACGCACGCCACCGTCTTCATCTCTTCATCTTCAACGGTCTTCGTCTCTCTTCAACACCGTCTTCGTCATTGTACTCCGTCTTCTCCATCTTGCAACCTTGAGACCAACACATGGCTATGGACTTGACCTAAGATTGATTCTCAATGCAACCGTTAGTCCATAGGGATTGTCATCAATTACCAAAACCACACATGGGGCAATGGACATGTTCTTTCAATCTCCCCCATTTTGGTAATTGATGACAATCTCTTTGAGAGGGTTTAGATAAGGAATTTAGCGAACAACCCAAGTTGAATATTTAGAACAAACTCCCCCATAATATATGCATGTGTGAATGAACTTGAATTTCATTGCATATATCGGCAATTAAAGCCTAGCGGAGTATCCTCTAAATATTCAACCATGCAAAGCAACCAATGCAAGGCATGAAAGGCAAATGCTTAAGAACCAACAAAAGCAATTCCCTTAAACCCTCCAAACTTCTCCCCCATTGGCATCGATTGCCAAAATGGACGAAAGGTTTAGAAGGCCAATATAGTGAGCGTTCCTCCATAAGTTGTGCATTTCTCAATGACGAATATTCGGAGGAAATCAAACTATATTGAGGATCAAAGATTGCAAGAGGATGTGAAGGTGAGAAAGCTTCGACAAGTGAAGCAAGCAATCAATGAACCAAAAAGAAACACAAGCTTAATAAGAAGCAAGTAAAACAAAGCTTGTGCCAAAATCAAATATGAGTGCTTGAAGATGCAAATAGGATAAAATGAGCACTCATATCAAATTCTTTGTGGAGCCATCAAGAGACAAACAAGAATGGAAAGAATGGACTCCAACAAAGAGGGATATCAAAAGATATGTACCATCTCTCATGTATATAAGTTTCTCTAAGTGGACAACATCACAAAGATATTTATCCACAAAGAAACATGCACACACAAGATAGGTACAAGAGAAATAGAGCAAGATATCCAAAACAAGCATGCTCAAGGACTTATCTCATTTTAGGAAAATAAAACCAAATATCAAGTAATGAGATAACCAACTCCCAAAGAAATCAAGGTTCCAAATAAACCAAACCCTCAACGCTTTTCATGATGGCACAAAAGTACCGAAAAGAAAAGGTTTGTCTTCCAAAGTCAAATTCTTGAAACAAGGGAGTGTTCTAGCAAACATAGGAGAGCTCCCCCAAGATTAGTGCACTATTTAGGATTTTGCATTTGAATACAAAATGCACAAATGCGGGATCATCGCTCAACCATTGTTTATCAAAACACTAACAAGGTTCAAGTGAAAAGAGGAGATACATAAGAAGCAAGGAAGACATATGGGAGTCTAACCCACAAGGACAAATTCTTGGCAAGAGATAAAGCAATTGAGCACATGAGCCAAGTGTGAGGATGATCCGGAACAATACCACACAATTTATTACCCATTGTCCAAGGACAAGAGGTATATAGGAAATACTTCCATATGGTACTTTGTGAGTATGTCCAAGATCATCTTCACAACTAAGAAAGCATTTGGTAAAGTGGGATTTGTTTGAGCACACATGTCACATAGGAACAAGATAATCTATAATATCAATTCTATGTGACACAACCTCAAGTGTTCACATTTTCTAGGCTTGTAAGATGCACAAAGCATAATACTCCCCCATAATGTGATAAAGACATTTTTCGTGCAAGAGGCAAATAAGAACCAAGTGAGATAATTAATGGACATTATAGAATTTTAATTCATCATGTCGCACATTTTAGGATTGTGAAATGCACAAAGCATATCACTCCCCCAAAATGGGATAGTCCATTAATTTCTCACATGAGCCAACAACTAAGATATCAATAAGATGCAATAGGCTCAACAAAGAACAATTGTACATGATGTGCCACCCAACATATATAAGCATGGAAGCAAGATAAGCAAGTAGGAAGCACAACATACACAACCACATGCAAGGTACAAAACCAACACATGTAAAAGGGGGCGAGTAACTTTCAATGTAAAGGAGTTGAGGACTCGTTACCGCAAAGAGGTGCATGGGTAAAGGATTAAAGGGATACAACTTGACTTGAGGAAATAAGAATGATGAAGATCCCCTAAGTCTTCATGAACTAGCACTACAAGAAAAGTTGCCATGGCCGACGAAGTTGAAGTCGCGCCGTGGTTGCTGGTGTACCATGGCCGACGATTTTGGGTCCCTCCGTGGTGCATGTCAAAACTTTTTTTCTCGTTTTTGAGGCCACCTAGCCCGACGAAAGCGGCCAAAACGTCGCGTATGGTGGCCCGGGACGTGGTGCATCTCGAAATCTCGGGTTCGCCGGCCGAGTCAACGCAAATCCGCACCGCCGAGGGATGTAGGGCCCAGATGGCAGCCTCTCTGGCATTGTTTTTTTATAGATCGCGCCATCTCGTTCAACGTTCTCCGATCGAGCCGTTTACGATGCAGGATCATGGGTCCCGCATGTCATCCTCTATGAACCAAAATTCTTTCTATTCTTGGATTTTTTGACCCCCTGATTTCTGGCTACTTCCTTTTTCTTTTGATCCCTTGCCGCCTTGGAAACGTTTAGACCGCTGCAGCTAAATGGGACCCGCATGTCATCCTCTATGAGCAATCAACTTTCTTTTCTTGGAGTTTTTTTGGCACCTCATATTTGGTCACTTGCCTTTTTCGATCCCCTGCCGCCTCTCAACGGTGATACCGCTGCTGCTAAATGGGACCCGCATGTCATCCTCTATGTACTATAAAACTTTCTTTTCTTGGATTTTTTTGGCACCTCATATTTGGTCACTTGCCTTTTTCTTTCGATCCCCTGCCGCCTCTCAAACGGTGATACCGCTGCTGCTCAATGGGACCCGCATGTCATCCTCTATGTACTATAAAACTTTCTTTTCTTGGATTTTTTGGCACCTCATATTTGGTCACTTGCCTTTTTCTTTCGATCCCCTGCCGCCTCTCAAACGGTGATACGCTGCTGCTCAATGGGACCCGCATGTCATCCTCTATGTACTATAAAACTTTCTTTTCTTGAATTATTTTTGGCTCCTGATATTTTTTCACTTGCCTTTTTCTTTCGATCTCATGACACGTTTGAAACGTTGAGGAACCTGCTGGCTCATGGGACCCGCATGTCATCCTCTATGTGCTATAAAAGTTTCCTTTGTTGGATTTTTTTCACCCGCTGATTTTTGGCTTGCCTTTTTCTTTTGATCCCCTGCCCCCTTTGAAACGTTGAGTAAGCTGCTGGCTCAAGGGACCCGCATGTCATCCTCTATGTCCATCAACTTTCTTTTCTTGGATTTTTTGACCCCCTAATTACTAGCTACTTTCTTTTTCTTTTGATCTCAAGCCGCATTTCAAACATTGAGACCGCTGCTGCAAAATGGGACCCACATGTCATCCTCTATGTACAATAAATCTTGGATTATTTTTGGCTCCTGATATTTGGTCACTTGCCTTTTTCGATCTCATGCCGCCTTTGAAACGTTGAGTAAGCTGCTGGCTCATGGGTCCGCATGTCATCCTCTACGAACAATAAAAGTTTCCTTTCTTGGAGTTATTTTTGACCCCTAATTTCTGGCTATTTGCCTTTTTATTTTGATCCCCTGCCCCTTTGAAACGATGAGGACCTTGTTGGCAGGTCGGTCCCATGTCATGCTCTATGAACAATAAAAGTTTCCTTTGGTGGATTTATTTTTGACCCCTAATTAATTTCTGGCTATTTCCTTTTTTTCTTTTGATCCCCTGCCGCCTTGAAACGTTGAGGATGCTGCTGCCTCATCGGTCCCGCATGTCATCCTCTCAAACGATAAATGTTTTCTTTTCTTGGATTTTTTTACCAACTGATTTTTTATTTTTTTATTTTCGACCCCCTGCCTTTGAAACGTTACGACGCTGCTGGCTCATGGGTCCCCGATGTCAGCCTCCCCGTACAAGAAACATGTGATATCTTGATTATTTTGCAGACAATAAACAGTGTATTACGCTCTGAGCTATTGCAAACGGATAAATTAAATCTTTATTTTTACAACTTATATCTTGAATCTCCTTGTTTTTTGTTTTTGCGAAGCATAGGACATTCCTGTTTTTTTTGAGAAAAATCCGAACTTCCATGTTCTGGAGTGGGCTGAAATTGTACGAATCAAAAGGCCCAGAAGGATAGTTCGAAGGCCCAGATGTCCAGATGCAGCCCAATTGAAATCTTTCTTTTCTTGGATTTTTTTCACCCCCTGATTTCTGGCTACTTCATTTTTCTTTTGGTCCTGTGCCACCTTGGAAACGTTGAGACCGCTGCTGTAAATGGGACCCGCATGTCATCCTCTATGTACAATAAAGTTTCCTTTCTTGGATTATTTTTGGCTCCTGATATTTGGTCACTTGCCTTTTTCTTTCGATCTCATGGCACGTTTGAAACGTTGAGGAATCTGCTGGCTCATGGGACCCGCATGTCATCCTCTATGTACAATAAAAGTTTGATTTCTTGGATTTTTTTTCACCCTCTGATTTTTGGCTATTTCCTTTTTCTTTTGATCCCCGCCGCCTTTGAAACGTTTAGTAAGCTGCGGCTCATAGGTCCCACATGTCAGCCTGTATGAACGATAAAGCTTTCCTTTCTTGGAGTTTTTTTGACCCCCTAATTTCTGGCTACTTTCTTTTTCTTTTGATCTCAAGCCGCATTTGAAACGTTGGGACCGCTGCTGCAAAATGGGACCCGCATGTCATCCTCTATATACAATCAAGTTTCTTTTCTTGGATTATTTTTGGCTCCCGATATTTGGTCACTTGCCTTTTTCTTTCGATCCCATGCCACGTTTGAAACGTTGAGGAACCTGCTGGCTCATGGGACCCGCATGTCATCCTCTATGTACTACAAAAGTTTATTTTCTAGGGTTTTTTTCACTCTCCGATTTTTGGCTATTTCCTTTTTCTTTTGATCCCTGCCGCCTTGGAAACGTTGAGTAAGCTGCTAACTCGTGGGTCCCGCATGTCATCCTCTATGTACAATCAACTTTCTTTTCTTCGAGTTTTTTTACCCCTAATTTCTGGCTACTTTCTTTTTCTTTTGATCTCAAGCCGCATTTGAAACGTTGGGACCTCTGCTGCAAAATGGGACAGCATGTCATCCTCTATGTACAATAAAAGTTTCTTTTCTTCGATTATTTTTCACCCTCTGATTTTTGGTCACTTGCCTTTTTCTTTCGATCTCATGCCGCCTTTGAAAATGTTGCGGAACCTGCTGGCTCATGGGACCCGCATGTCATCCTCTATGTACTATAAAAGTTTCTTTTCTTGGATTTTTTTCACCCTCTGATCTTTAGCTATTTCCATTTTCTTTTGATCCCCTGCCGCCTTGGAAACGTTGTGTAAGCTGCTGACTGATGGGACCCGCATGTCATCCTCTATGTACAATCAAGTCTCTTTTCTTGGATTTTTTTACCCTCTTATTTTTGGTCACTTGCATTTTTCTTTCGATCTCATGCAGCCTCTGAAACGTTGAGGAAGCTGCTGGCTCATGGGACCCACATGTCATCCTCTATACTATAAAAGTTTCTTTTCTTGGATTTTTTTCACCCTCTTATTTTTGGCTATTTCCTTTTTCTTTTGATCCCCTGCCGCCTTGGAAACGTTGATTAAGCTGCTGACACAAGGGGCCCGCATGTCATCCTCTATGTACAATCAACTTGCAAGATCTTGGAGCGAAAGAGCTTGTATTAAGTGGGACCCATATGTCATCCTCTATGTACAATAAAAGTTTCTTTTCTTGGATTATTTTTTGCTCCTGATATTTGGTCGTTTCCTTTTTCTTTTGATCTCATGCCGCCTCTGAAACGTTGAGTAAGGTGCTGGCTCATGGGACCCGCATGTCATCCTCTATGTACAATAAAGTTTCTTTTCTTAGATTTTTTTACCCCCTGATTTTTGCTAACTTGCCTTTTTCTTTTCGATCATATGCCGCCTTTGAAATTGAGGTCGCCGCTGGCTCATGGGTCCCACATGTCAGCCTCTATGAACAACAAACCTTTCCTTTGTTGGATTTATTTTTTACCCCTAATACGTTATTTTTTTCTTTTCACTGGGACTGTACAATAAAGTTTCATTTCTTAGATTTTTTTACCCACTGATTTTTGCTAACTTGCCTTTTTCTTTTCGATCATATGCCGCCTTTGAAATTGAGGTCGCCGCTGGCTCATGGGTCCCACATGTCAGCCTCTATGAACAATAAACCTTTCCTTTGTTGGATTTATTTTTTACCCCTAATTTCTGGCTATTTGCCTTTTTCTTTTGATCCCCTGCGGCCTTTGAAACGATGAGGACGTTGCTGGCAGGTCGGTCCCACATGTCATCCTCTATTAAGAATAAAAGTTTCCTTTTTGGATTTATTTTTACCCCTAATTTCTGGCTATTTGCCTTTTTCTTCTGATCCCTGCCGACTTCGAAATGATGAGGATGCAGCTGGCAGATCGGTCCCACATGTCAGCCTCTATGAACTATAAATGTTTCCTTTGTAGGATTTATTTTTTACCCCTATTTTCGGGCTACTTGCCTTTTTCTTTGAAACGTTGAGGACGCTACTGTCTCATGGGTCCCACATGGCATCCTCTCTGAACGATAAACCTTCATTTCTTGTTAACGACAGGTTTATCAGTATTATTTTCGCAGACTAATACAAGCTCTTTCGCTCCAAGATCTTGCAAGTTAATAGAATAAATCATGGAATTATTAGGATATGTTTTAAATTTCAAATCCACTTTATGAATTTTTGAAAATACCGTGATCTATGTGGGTATGGAGCGATCAAGGATTTTCATATTGGCCATGAGCAGTTTCAAAAATTGCAACCCAATAATTCAAAATAAATACAAACAACTTTTATGTAGAATCTCCGTGTTTTTGTTTTTTGCCAATCATAGGATCTGTGGTTCTTTAGAAAAGGGCCAACATTGCATGAGCAGAAAGGCCCATTTGTAGTTATTGGGCTTCGACAGCCGGAGCAAGTAGGCCTATAGCAAATACCTTGTAGATGGCCGTTGGAACCCAAAAGTATTTGTTGCCTAGACTTAGATGCCAAACTCAGCCTTATTGACATGAACCTTGCTATGCACACGACAATTTCAGTCCGATCCGTGTACGAAACACAAGATCCAACCCTTCGTGTGAGGAAGCAGGTGGCAGCACACCTCCAGATGCTCAATCGTACATACGCATATCATATAGGAGTTGTCGTATGTACATCAGTTCCGTATTGACATGTTTTTTTCTTTGGTTCACATGTGGGGTCCGCACAGTCACCTAGGTCGCACATCTACTTCCTTGCTCGTAGTTGATGCATGTTCGGTTTGGGGATGGGGTGGAACCGAACACACCCCCGTGCCAGTGGATGTACTTTACCCTTTAGCGGCGAAAAAATAGGAATGGTCCTCTCATGAGTATGATCAACAAGAGGTGGCTATATTATAAAGGACGTACACACATTGTAATTATAGTGCTGAAATAAAGTCAATCCTAAAACAGCCATGCATGGGTTATAATATGAAGGCAACACGAAATACAAAAGCAGGGCAGTGTTCAAATAAACTGATTCAAACTAGTACATACTAAAAACAGTGTACTACTTCTCAACACTTCAAGCATAATAAAAAAGTGTCACTGTTTTTTTAAAGGTAACACCGAACGGGCAATGTTTAAAGCAGGCTTAAACCACATAGCCGCTTGTCGGACACTATCCCAACCATCCTTGGGAAGGCTGATAACTCCCACAGTCTCACCTTCATCTGGCTGGAGGTTGCAGCGCAAAATTTTAGGGTATTGATTATAACGAATATTCCGGTATGCTGTGTAGACGCAGTTTTTCCTCATGAATGGAACCAATGTGCCATCAGGAGCTTTGGATTCACGCTTCTTCAGGTTGGCAATGATTGGGTAATTGAGTCCGAGGAACAGAGAGTGGTCGCTGAGGCTGTTAACCTGCCTCCAAAGAAAGTCCCCTGCACGTGCAGTAGATAAGGGATCCAGCTCAAAGACGTAGGTGGCAACAGGAGGATACTGCCGTAGCTGAAGCCCATTAGCAGCATAGGGAATGTCAGGAGGTACTCACTACAAGAAAAGTTGCCATGGCCGACGAAGTTGAAGTCGCGCCGTGGTTGCTGGTGTACCATGGCCGACGATTTTGGTCCCTCCGTGGTGCATGTCAAAACTTTTTTTCTCGTTTTTGAGGCCACCTAGCCCGACGAAAGCGGCCAAAACGTGGCGTATGGTGGCCCGGGACGTGGTGCATCTCGAAATCTCGGGTTCGCCGGCCGAGTCAACGCAAATCCGCACCGCCGAGGGATGTAGGGCCCAGATGGCAGCCTCTCTGGCATTGTTTTTTTCTACATCGCGCCATCTCGTTCAACGTTCTCCGATCGAGCCGTTTACGATGCAGGATCATGGGTCCCGCATGTCATCCTCTATGAACCAAAATTCTTTCTATTCTTGGATTTTTTGACCCCTGATTTCTGGCTACTTCCTTTTTCTTTTGATCCCTTGCCGCCTTGGAAACGTTGAGACCGCTGCTGCTAAATGGGACCCGCATGTCATCCTCTATGTGCAATCAACTTTCTTTTCTTGGAGTTTTTTTGGCACCTCAAATTTGGTCACTTGCCTTTTTCTTTCGATCCCCTGCCGCCTCTCAAACGGTGATACCGCTGCTAAACGGGACCCGCATGTCATCCTCTATGTACTATAAAACTTTCTTTTCATGGATTATTTTTGGCACCTCAAATTTGGTCACTTGCCTTTTTCTTTCGATCCCCTGCCGCCTCTCAAACGGTGATACCGCTGCTGCTAAGGGACCCGCATGTCATCCTCTATGTACTATAAAACTTTATTTTCTTGGATTATTTTTGGCACCTCAAATTTGGTCACTTGCCTTTTTCTTTCGATCCCCTGCCGCCTCTCAAACGGTGATACCGCTGCTGCTAAACGGGACCCGCATGTCATCCTCTATGTACTATAAAACTTTCTTTTCTTGAATTATTTTTGGCACCTCATATTTTTTCACTTGCCTTTTTCTTTCGATCACCTGCCGCCTCTCAAACGGTGATACCGCTGCTGCTAACTGGGACCCGCATGTCATCCTCTATGTACTATAAAACTTTCTTTTCTTGGATTTTTTGGCACCTCAAATTTGGTCACTTGCCTTTTTCTTTCGATCCCCTGCTGCCTCTCAAACAGTGATACCGCTGCTGCTAAATGGGACCCGCATGTCATCCTCTATGTACTATAAAACTTTCTTTTCCTGGATTATTTTTGGCACCTCAAATTTGGTCACTTGCCTTTTTCTTTCGATCCCCGCCTCTCAAACGGTGATACCGCTGCTGCTAATTGGGACCCGCATGTCATCCTCTATGTACTATAAAACTTTCTTTTCTGGATTATTTTTGGCACCTCAAATTTGGTCACTTGCCTTTTTCTTTCGATCCCCTGCCGCCTCTCAAACGGTGATACCGCTGCTGCTAACGGGACCCGCATGTCATCCTCTATGTACTATAAAACTTTCTTTTCTTGGATTTTTTTGGCACCTCATATTTGGTCACTTGACTTTTTCTTTCGATCACCTGCTGCCTCTCAAACGGTGATACCGCTGCTGCTAAATGGGACCCGCATGTCATCCTCTATGTACTATAAAACTTTCTTTTCTTGGATTTTTTTGGCACCTCATATTTGGTCACTTGACTTTTTCTTTCGATCCCCTGCCTCTCAAACAGTGATACCGCTGCACTAAATGGGACCCGCATGTCATCCTCTATGTAAATCACGTTTCTTTTCTTGAATTATTTTTGGCTCCTGATATTTGGTCACTTGCCTTTTTCTTTCGATCTCATGCCACGTTTGAAACGTTGAGGAACCTGCTGGCTCATGGGACCCGCATGTCATCCTCTATGTACTATAAAAGTTCATTTTCTTGGTTTTTTTCACCCTCTGATTTTTGGCAATTTCTTTTTCTTTCGATCCCTGCCGCCTCTCAAACGCTGATACCGCTGCTGCTAACTGGGACCCTCATGTCATCCTCTATGTACTATAAAACTTTCTTTTCTTGAATTATTTTTGGCTCCTCATATTTGGTCACTTGCCTTTTTCTTTCGATCTCATGCCAAGTTTGAAACGTTGAGGAACCTGCTGGCTCATGGGACCCGCATGTCATCCTCTATGTACTATAAAAGTTTATTTTCTTTATTTTTTTCCACCCTCTGATTTTGTAACATCCCAAATTTCAATAAAATGAACAAGAGAGAAATTCAAGAACCCAAAAATTAGAGTTAACAAAAACTTTTCTCATCATATAGGTTTATGCATGTAGATCACTTTATTAATTATTTTGAGTGTGCAATTGCCATGATGTTTGCTTATGTGTTCTCTCTCACTCTAAAACCCTAGCAATGATCACTTGATCATCCAAACCAAATAAAAAGAAAAGGGAAAAGAAATAATAAAAATCAATCTCACACACACATAAGGCTTAGGCCATTTTTACAAATCTTTGATCTAGGCCAATTTGGTTTGCACCATTGGGTGTAGATGGTTACTAAACACTTTTAAATACTTTTGGAAGTGAAGAAACTCAACTCAAACCAAAATCAAATTCAAATTCCAAGATACATGCAATATGGTCACTTGTGCCCTTTTTACCCTGATGGCCACTTTGAGCCCCTGGTTTTCTTCTTTCCACTTCTAAACTTTGTCAACTCTTTACACCTCATCCAAGACAACATCAAGCACTACAACTTTGCCCAAAACCACCACCCCAAATGATGTACCAATTTCAAATGAGAAGCATGCAAAGTGGGAACAAATTCATATATGTAAGATCACATGCAAAGTGAAATTTTGCAAATCAATTCCATTTTGAACCCCACCACCACCAATATGCTACATTTAATATATGTTTACAACCCACCAAAAAGATTTGCAAAATTCGAAAATAATTTTCTTGCGGGCATTATGTCGAACACCTGGCAGGCAGAAGTAAAAACTGAGCCCATACTGAAATTCTACCTTGGACTTGGTCCAACTCTGGCCAAACCTGCAGCACTGGAGCTTCCTCTCACCTCCCTGCACCCTCCCATCAGCTTGCCAAGCACTGGAGCATGCCCACTTGACCAAAACCATGCCATGCCGTGGCATGGCATGCCACCATCATGCCCCTCTCACCTCTGGCCCTCTCTGGCCTGCACCACCATGCCCACTGGCTTCCTCTCACATCCTTGGACACGCCCATGCCTTTCCTCGGCCAAGACGACACGCACACGCGCGGGCATTGACGCGCCCAGACGTGCCCAGGCATGCCCATGTCGCGCCAGTGCGCGCATGGCGCACACACTGGACGCCCAGAGCACGACGGCGCCCGGCGTCATCGCGTCACCTCCGCCCTTGCTATCAGCGCCGGCCGACGCGTGACCGCACCAGGAACCGCCCGGACATGGCCCCTGGCCCGCGGGAACGCCGCAGACGACGTAAGCATCCACGGCATCCCGCCATGACCTGCAAGCTCCGGTCAAGCTCGCCGCCGCTGTAGTCCCTCGTTTTCCTCACCGACAAGCGCGTCAGCCTCGCCTAGACGTCGCCCACACCGCTCGCCCACGCCTTGCCCCTTGGAGCCCCTGGAACGACGACGCCGTCGACGACTGCCGCGCCACCCCACGGCCACCCCTCAATGCTATAAAAGGGGGACTCCTCCCACTGATCTGAGCACACCATTCGCCTCCACTCATCACCACACACCTCCTCGCCACTTCAATTCCACCCAATCATCGCCGGAGGCCGTCAATTGCAAGGTCGCTGCCGCCGCCGGTACACGGAGCAAGGAGGAGCAGGAGGCCACCCCAGGAAGCGCCGCTGCTACCAGGGGGATCCTCGTCCTCGACAACGTCGCGGCGCACCCCGCCGGCGACCGCCGGAGCCCCCAGGCGCCCTCCGACCCCCTACTGCAGCCGCCGGTGAGTTCCTCGCCCGCCGTCGACGACGACGCGCGTGGACCGTGCGATCGTGTTCTAATCGCACGGCTCACATTCACCGTACCGTTCGCTGGCCAAACCCCGCTGACGCGTGGCCCCCACCCGTCAGGCGGCCCGCTGCGCTGGACGCAGACTTGGGCCGGCCCGTTTTCTTTTTCCTGTGCAGCCCAGTTACTTTCCCGCGCGAGCCCATGAATTCAAATTCGAATTTCCAGAATAACTAGAATATGCAATCTGATGCTGACTTTGAAATTTAATAGAGACAAATCCACTCAGCCAAATTTTACAAACTTTATATTTTTGGAAACCTTATGAAATTGTCTACACAATGCCACTGGATAGAACCCTAGATCTTTTGTAGAATTAAAATGACAAAATAAACAAGGCAGGGACTTTTCTGCCTTATAATAATTCTTAAAAATCAACCAAACATGCTTTTAAGTTAATTCCACCTCCAATAATTCACATTTCACTTATACTAATTGTTTCTACAAAAATATGCCATGCTTACTTTAAATGATCATGGCTTAGTTGATTTAAATGCCCTTATGGCTATTTCTAGTCAAAGATATTGTCCAAAAATATTAGTAAATCATATGGGAGCTTTTCTTCCATTTAAATCTTGTCATGAACAATCCAATATGAGGTGGAGACTCTGGTCATAAAAATCTCATATGGTTTGTTGATGATATTAAATCATTACCATGCTAGAATTAAATTGTATGGGATGCTACACCCCATTTAAATCATTTTCTCAAAATGATAAGTGTGAAGAGGTTGACTTGGGTCAACCTAGGTCACATATTATACATAAGAGAAATTAAATCTTAAAAAGATAATGAGAGGAAATTATTTTTCTGAATAATTCAAAGCAACATGAAAGATTATTATGAGAGGAAATTATTTTTCCTAATCAATAATAAAAACCCATCCACCAACATAATAGTGATATATGATGCTAGTTTAATTTGTGTGAATCATGTGTGTGCTTAGTTTAGTACATAAATTGGTGTGATGATTGTGTACCCCGTATTCGTATTTTAGACGCTAGTACCGAGGAGTATCCAGAGGAGGAGGAGGTCTACTGTCAGGGAGAAGAAGACCACTTTGACCAGTTTCCCAACCAAGGCAAGATAATACTCTTGCAAGTGTTAGCTCATCCTGAGCCAAGCACCACCCAGTTACTTTATCTTATGAGCCTAATTCCCAGTTTTATTTTAAGTTTTACTTACTGTTATTTTGTACTATTGTTTCATAATTCCATAGGGTTAAATGTTAGATTAGTACAAGAGTATCAAAGTTAGCCTAGGAGCAAAGCAAATTACTTAGCACCCCTCATCCTTAGATGCTAGTGCTAAATTAAACATGACTACTCTAGATGGGAACATATGTGGTGAAATGTTGAAATGACTTTTGAAGGTGAATATGACCAAGAGAAGATGGTGATTTTTGATTAAAAACTAGTATTGGTTTGGATGCGATACCTTTCCAATTATTGAGTACCCCCACAATACCTGATTATGGGTAGGGCTTAACTAGAAGTTTATGTATCTTAGTATGAGTTCCCTCTGAACACACATCATAGGGGTTATGCCGAGGCTGCCTCCGTTGTTGAGAAATGATGTGAAGTGAATTGTACGGCCAAGCCCTGTGCAGTTCCCAGGTTGACAGTTGGTCTTCACTGGGAGGCCAAACTCATGGGGAGAGGTGCTCATACTAGGGTTAGTAAATGAAAGGTTATGGTTGATGATCCGCGTACTGTGTTACGATGATTCGGGGAAATCCCGACGGATGAAATCAAATGTTGTGGCACAAGTGTGCAACCTCTGCAGAGTGTAAATCTATTCGAATAGCCGTGTCCACGGTTACGGACGGTTGGAAAGGCCATACAGTTTCCAGTATTAGAATTTGATCATGTTGTTGATATGAATGGTGAATGGTGACTTGAGTATTTTGAAACACAACAGAGTTGTGGGAATGACACTAATGTTCCCACTTGAGTTAGTTAGCACTTGAATAAGTCTTTAGCAACTACCTGTGAACAAAAATTGGCTTTATGCAAATAAACTAGAGCTTAGTACCCCACTACTAGAAATGTTAGCACTTACACTAGTATTAGTTTGCGAGTACATAAAGTACTCACGGCTGTGTCCCTGGCTATTCAAATGGCCAGACTATGAAGAGGAGCAGCAGTACGAGGAGGACGGTCAGCAGGAAGTCTACAACAACTAGGAGTCTGCTAACGTCAAGCGTTGGCCTGTGGACTATAGAGTCCTTGTATCTTACGCTTCCGCTATGAACTTGTGTTTGTTCGTTGATCAGTTCGTTGATCGTTAGATCAACTATTTGTGTAATATGGATCATGTGATTCCAATTTGTAAGACTTTATGAGTTGTAATGAATGATGACTGTGATACTTAACTATTATGCCTCGCAACAACAATATTCCTGGGATTGCGATGTATGACATAATAGGCATCCGGACTTAAAAATCCGGGTGTTGACAAGTTGGTATCAGAGCCATTGTTTGACCTTAGGAGACCCTAGTTTAGAATGGACGTTCCGAAAAATTTAGTTTCTAAAACAAATTGAGTGAATACTTGGGAAAAACTTACTCATTCTCTTTTCTACCGGATCTTTTCAAAAATGATGACCATGCTCTTCTTTTTAAATACATCTAAAATATTGCCACACTTAGTCACATCTCTAACTTACTCATCCATTTCACTTTCAGATGGAGCCCTACGTCCAGACGGAGACCTACGACCTGGAGAACGGAGGAAGTCTGGTGTTCGAGCGCGACTTGTACCTTGTGTCCGAGAGGCTCGAACGTCCACCTCCCAAGTTCCATGGAGTCCGGATCCACGACACCCCCACCGGGGAACAGCAGTGGATGATCACCGCTGACTTGAAGGGAAGTTCGGAGCCTCCCATCTCGGAGAGGATCCTTTTCTCCTTCAAGGCATGCAACTGGCCGGACGGGCTTGCTCACGCTCTTCAGGAGGGACTTGCTCGGGTGTGCGGACAGCACATCGCCGCACTCCGGGGAAGCCGCTTCGCCTACTTCGCCAGGCACGACACCATGGGAGAACCCATGGCACCCTCTTCGCACCCGGTGCTCATGATCCATGTGCAGCATTTGGACTTCATGCTTCATGAGACCCGGAAGGACCTGGAGCGGACGCGGGTTCACAACCACCGTGCCCAGATGACTGTGGCTCACCATGCCGAAGCTATCCAGATGCTCGCCAAGGACCGCAAGATACTCCGCCTGCAGCGCGCCAAGAAGGATGCCACTATCCGCCGCCTTCGCGAGAAGATCCGCACCTTGGAGGTGACTGTCCGTACCCAGCAGGACCAGATCCAGGAGATGGAGGAGGAAGGAGATGACATTCAGGGAGGCGATGACTTCCTGAGTGATGACAACGACTTTGAGGATGATGAGTTCACTGATGAGGAGGACTACGAGTTTCTGGAAGCCGCGGAAGATGGGATCATTCCCATTGATGTGGATGAAGATGACGAGTAGTAGTTGCACTAGCTTCACTATCGTAGGTGTGAGTTGTATCCCGCACCATGTATCGTAGCTTGGAGAAGAAGGGTTCTTAAAACCCTTAGTGTGTTAGCTTGTAATCTGTGATGCTTGCTATGAATGAATGAATGTTTGTGTGTTATATGCATCATCAAAAGTCTTTAAAGTTTAAAAGTTACCCAAAAATAAGCCATAGAAAATTCCCTCTTATCTCATGATCTATCTATCTGTTCAGATGGCTCACCGCAACGCGAACTCAGATGCGATGATGCAACTGCTGCAGACCCTGATGGCAGACAGGGAGACAGATCGAGCTGAACGTCAAGCCAGCCTCGCAGCACTGCAACAGTTAGCCAACAACCAGCAGGGCCATGGACACCATGACCATCCAGGATCCAAACTCAAGAATTTCCAAAACACCAACCCACCTGTTTTCAGCAAGACTGAAGAGCCCTTAGATGCAGATGATTGGCTGCAAACAATGGAAAATAACCTGGAAGTAGCTGGAGTGGATGAGAATGAGAAAGTGCTGTTTGCTACGCACTACTTAGCAGGACCAGCAAGAGCTTGGTGGACTAGCGCCCGTGCATTAAATGCCGGACAGATGATGACTTGGGCTGACTTTAAGCTCAAGTTTAGCAAGTACCATGTACCACCAGGTTTGATCAAGAAGATGAGGGATGAATTCCGGGAACTGAAGCAAGGCCGGATGTCGGTGGTAGAATACCGCGACAGGTTCCTCACCCTGTCAAGGTACGCCCCCGATGAAACTGACACCAATGAGAAAAGGAAGGAGAGATTCCTGAACGGCCTGCACGACGAGATGCAGACAGTACTGGTCAACATTCCCTTTGCTGACCTTGAAGCCTTAGTGGATTCTTCCATCCAAATGGAAGGCAAATTGCACCAGGCCAATGAAAACCGCAACGCCGCATGATGAATCGAGTGGACCCAGCAATGCCCCGAGATACCGCCCTAGCTCAAGCAGTGGTTTCGCCCCCAGAAACAACAAGCCCCAGAACCAAGTGTCGCGCCCCGGTTTTCAGAACCGGAGCGGAGGAAACCCAAGGCCAGGAGGCCCCCACCACAACAGCAACAACCCCAACTCCTATGTGCACCACAACAGCAACTTCAACCGCGCTCCGCCGCGAGCCCCCAACACCAACAACAACAACACCAACACTGCACCAAGGACCGGGAGCAATGCTATTCCGGTTGGAACCAAGGACAAGACCACAATCACCTGCTATGAGTGTGGAGTTGTGGGACACTTCTCCAATGAGTGCCCCAAAAGGCTGGCCAAGCTCGCCGGCAACACCGCTGCACCTGCTCAGCAGCAACGCCGTGTCTCCACCGGCAAGAAGTTCGCCCCCAACAACCCGCACAACCGCGGAGGTCGCCTCTACCACATGAACGCCGAGGAAGCCCAGGAAGCCCCAGATGTGGTGCTGGGTATGTTCTCTGTTAACTCAATACCAGCAAGAGTGTTGTTTGATTCCGGAGCATCACATTCATTTGTTACTGAAGATTTTGTGAGCACTAGTAAGATTCAACCAATCAGCTTGAAACATGTCATGATAGTTCAAATACCTGGATCAACAACTAAAGCTAGAAAATTTTGCAAAGAAGTACCCATCAGAATTCAAGAAATAATGTTTTTTGCAAACTTAATTGTTCTGGGAACAAAAGGATTGGAAGTAGTACTAGGAATGGATTGGATGGCGAAACATCATGGATTGATAGACTGCGCCAAGAAGGCCATCACCATGACTAGTAGCACCGGAATAACAATAGAACATGTGTCTGAAAAACTCCCCAGAAATTTCACTTGCAACCAAGGAGTAGCCAAACCAACTCTGGATCAGATCAGGGTCGTTTGTCGATACGCTGATGTGTTTCCGGATGATCTACCCGGTATGCCCCCGGATCGGGATATCGAGTTTATCATCGAGTTAATTCCTGGAACAGGACCTATAGCCCAGAGAGCCTATAGCATGAACCCGGCAGAATTGAGAGAATTGAAGAAGCAACTGGATGATATGTTGCACAAAGGTCTGATTCGACCAAGTTCGTCGCCTTGGAGATCACCAGTTTTGTTTGTGGATAAGAAAGATGGTGCCAATCGGTTATGTACGGATTATCGTAAACTTAACGATGTCACCATCAAAAACAAATACCCCTTGCCGAAGATAGAAGATCTGTTTGACCAGCTAGCCGGTGCCACCGTATTCTCCAAGATTGACCTGAGGACCGGTTACCATCAACTGAAGATTCGTGCAACAGATATTCCAAAGACTGCCTTCACCACCAGATATGGACTGTATGAGTACAATGTCATGTCATTTGGATTAACCAATGCCCCCGCCTATTTCATGAACCTCATGAACAAGGTCTTCATGAACTTTTTGGATAAGTTTGTCGTTGTTTTCATCGATGACATTCTTATCTACTCCAAAACCGAAGAGGAACATGAACAACACTTGGAAATAATCCTAGAAACCCTGAGGCAGCACAAGTTATATGCCAAGTTCAGTAAGTGTGAGTTTTGGTTGAAGGAGGTAGGATTCCTGGGACATATATTGTCCGCAGGAGGAATTGCTGTAGATCCCGCCAAGATCAAGACTGTCACGGAATGGAAAGCCCCAACCACTCAGACCGAGGTCCGCGCATTTCTCGGATTAGCGGGATATTACCGCCGATTCGTTGAAGGATTTTCCAGCATAGCCCGACCCATGACCCAACTGCTGAAGAAGGATAAGAAGTTTGAATGGACTGCCAAATGTGAAGAAAGTTTCCAACAGCTCAAGAACAGATTGACCACAGCCCCAATACTGATCATGCCGGATATCACCAAGCCATTTGATGTCTACTGTGATGCGTCCAAGATTGGTCTTGGATGTGTGTTGATGCAAGAAGGCAAAGTGATATCATACCTGTCCCGGCAACTGAAACAGCATGAGCAGAACTATCCAACCCATGACCTCGAACTCGCAGCCGTAGTGTTAGCCCTGAAAGTTTGGCGTCATTACCTCATGGGTAATCGATGCGAGATCTATTCGGATCACAAGAGCCTGAAGTATATCTTCACCCAGAAAGAGCTGAACATGAGGCAACGCAGATGGTTAGAGTTAATCAAGGATTATGATATGGAGATCCACTATCA
The DNA here is from genome assembly GCA_030979885.1 of Lolium multiflorum. Classification (NCBI taxonomy): domain Eukaryota; kingdom Viridiplantae; phylum Streptophyta; class Magnoliopsida; order Poales; family Poaceae; genus Lolium; species Lolium multiflorum. Next base: position 213,573,947 of record CM061750.1, read on the forward strand.
CCCCGGCAAGGCCAATGTAGTAGCAGATGCCCTGAGTAGACTGCCTTGTCAGTTAAACTCCATGATAGCAAAGGAACAGCCTAGCCTACACCAAGAGTTTGAGCATTTCAGAATGGAGCTAGTTAGTGAAGGATACCTAGCCAGCATAGAATTGCAACCCACTTTGATTGGACAGATCAAAGAAGCCCAGAAGGGAAATGCCAGCATTGACGGAATCAAGAGTCAGATAGCTGCAGGAAAGGCACCAGGATTCACCATCGATGAAGAAGGAGTACTTTGGTACAACGGTCGCCTGTGTGTACCGTCAGATTCAGAATTGAAGCAAGTCATACTGAAGGAAGCTCACGACACCCTGTATTCCATTCATCCCGGAGGAACCAAGATGTACCAAGACCTGAAGGAACAATTCTGGTGGCACGGAATGAAGCGAGAGATAGGAAGTTATATCGCCAAGTGCGATATATGTCAGCGAGTCAAGGCAGAACATCAACGACCCGCAGGACTGTTGCAACCCTTACAGATTCCTGAATGGAAATGGGATTCTGTCGGTATGGACTTTATCACAGGATTGCCCAAATCTAGCAGAGGAAATGACTCCATTTGGGTTGTCATTGATAGGTTGACCAAGGTTGCACACTTCATCCCTGTCAAGACCACCTACCAAGGCCCAAAGTTAGCTGAGTTATACATCTCAAGGATAGTAGCCCTGCACGGAACCCCGAAGTCAATTGTGTCAGATAGAGGATCACAGTTCACCTCAAGATTCTGGCAGAAAGTGCATGAAGGACTAGGAACCCGTCTGAACTTCAGCACAGCCTATCACCCGCAGACTGACGGACAGACCGAGAGAGTCAATCAGATACTAGAAGATATGTTGAGAGCCTGTGTACTGGAATATGGATCCAAGTGGGAAGACTGCTTGCCCTATGCAGAATTCTCGTACAACAACAGTTATCAAGCCAGCTTACAGATGGCCCCCTTTGAAGCCCTGTACGGAAGGAAATGCCGTACCCCTCTGAACTGGTCAGAAGTCGGAGAAAGCCAAGTCTTTGGACCAGATGTTCTTCGAGAAGCCGAAGAGAAGGTGCACAAGATCCGCGAGTACCTCAAGACTGCACAATCCCGACAGAAGAGCTACGCTGACAAAAGACGCCGAGAGATGACCTTTGAGATTGGAGATTTTGTCTACCTCAAGGTGTCACCCCTCAAGGGAATGCAGAGATTCCAGCTGAAAGGAAAACTTGCACCCCGATATGTCGGACCATTCAAAGTTCTGAGTCGCCGAGGCGAAGTGTCTTATCAACTGGAACTACCTGAAGAAATGGCAGCCGTGCACAATGTGTTTCACATCTCACTGCTCCGGAAGTGCCTTGAAGTACCGGAGAAGACTGAAGTATTCAAGAATATAGATCATCGTTCGGTGGATATCAACACAGACTTGACATACCGCGAAGTACCTATTCGCATCCTGGAAGAAGCATACAGAACCACCCGCACCAGGAGTATCAAGTTCTTGAAGATTCAGTGGAGCAATCACACTGAAGACGAAGCCACTTGGGAACGCGAAGAAGACATGAAGAAAGAATACCCCGATCTCTTTAGTACCTAGTTTTCTCTCGATCTCGGGACGAGATCTTTTGTAAGGGGGAAGGGTTTGTAACATCCCAAATTTCAATAAAATGAACAAGAGAGAAATTCAAGAACCCAAAAATTAGAGTTAACAAAAACTTTTCTCATCATATAGGTTTATGCATGTAGATCACTTTATTAATTATTTTGAGTGTGCAATTGCCATGATGTTTGCTTATGTGTTCTCTCTCACTCTAAAACCCTAGCAATGATCACTTGATCATCCAAACCCAAATAAAAAGAAAAGGGAAAAGAAATAATAAAAATCAATCTCACACACACATAAGGCTTAGGCCATTTTTACAAATCTTTGATCTAGGCCAATTTGGTTTGCACCATTGGGTGTAGATGGTTACTAAACACTTTTAAATACTTTTGGAAGTGAAGAAACTCAACTCAAACCAAAATCAAATTCAAATTCCAAGATACATGCAATATGGTCACTTGTGCCCTTTTTACCCTGATGGCCACTTTGAGCCCCTGGTTTTCTTCTTTCCACTTCTAAACTTTGTCAACTCTTTACACCTCATCCAAGACAACATCAAGCACTACAACTTTGCCCAAAACCACCACCCCAAATGATGTACCAATTTCAAATGAGAAGCATGCAAAGTGGGAACAAATTCATATATGTAAGATCACATGCAAAGTGAAATTTTGCAAATCAATTCCATTTTGAACCCCACCACCACCAATATGCTACATTTAATATATGTTTACAACCCACCAAAAAGATTTGCAAAATTCGAAAATAATTTTCTTGCGGGCATTATGTCGAACACCTGGGCGAAGTAAAAACTGAGCCCATACTGAAATTCTACCTTGGACTTGGTCCAACTCTGCCAAACCTGCACCTGGAGCTTCCTCTCACCTCCCCACCCTCCCATCAGCTTGCCAAGCACTGGAGCATGCCCACTTGACCAAAACCATGCCATGCCGTGGCATGGCATGCCACCATCATGCCCCTCTCACCTCTGGCCCTCTCGGCCTGCACCACCATGCCCACTGGCTTCCTCTCACATCCTTGGACACGCCCATGCCTTTCCTCGGCCAAGACGACACGCACACGCGCGGGCATTGACGCGCCCAGACGTGCCCAGGCATGCCCATGTCGCGCCAGTGCGCGCATGGCGCACACTGGACGCCCAGAGCACGACGGCGCCGGCGTCATCGCGTCACCTCCGCCCTTGCTATCAGCGCCGGCCGCGCGTGACCGCACCGGAACCGCCCGGACATGGCCCCTGGCCCGCGGGAACGCCGCAGACGACGTAAGCATCCACGGCATCCCGCCATGACCTGCAAGCTCCGGTCAAGCTCGCCGCCGCTGTAGTCCCTCGTTTTCCTCACCGACAAGCGCGTCAGCCTCGCCTAGACGTCGCCCACACCGCTCGCCCACGCCTTGCCCCTTGGAGCCCCTGGAACGACGACGCCGTCGACGACTGCCGCGCCACCCCACGGCCACCCCTCAATGCTATAAAAGGGGGACTCCGCCCACTGATCTGAGCACACCATTCGCCTCCACTCATCACCACACAACTCCTCGCCACTTCAATTCCACCCAATCATCGCCGGAGGCCGTCAATTGCAAGGTCGCTGCCGCCGCCGGTACACGGAGCAAGGAGGAGCAGGAGGCCACCCCAGGAAGCGCCGCTGCTACCAGGGGGATCCTCGTCCTCGACAACGTCGCGGCGCACCCCGCCGGCGACCGCCGGAGCCCCCAGGCGCCCTCCGACCCCCTACTGCAGCCGCCGGTGAGTTCCTCGCCCGCCGTCGACGACGACGCGCGTGGACCGTGCGATCGTGTTCTAATCGCACGGCTCACATTCACCGTACCGTTTCGCTGGCCAAACCCCGCTGACGCGTGGCCCCCACCCGTCAGGCGGCCCGCTGCGCTGGACGCAGACTTGGGCCGGCCCGTTTTCTTTTTCCTGTGCAGCCCAGTTACTTTCCCGCGCGAGCCCATGAATTCAAATTCGAATTTCCAGAATAACTAGAATATGCAATCTGATGCTGACTTTGAAATTTAATAGAGACAAATCCACTCAGCCAAATTTTACAAACTTTATATTTTTGGAAACCTTATGAAATTGTCTACACAATGCCACTGGATAGAACCCTAGATCTTTTGTAGAATTAAAATGACAAAATAAACAAGGCAGGGACTTTTCTGCCTTATAATAATTCTTAAAAATCAACCAAACATGCTTTTAAGTTAATTCCACCTCCAATAATTCACATTTCACTTATACTAATTGTTTCTACAAAAATATGCCATGCTTACTTTAAATGATCATGGCTTAGTTGATTTAAATGCCCTTATGGCTATTTCTAGTCAAAGATATTGTCCAAAAATATTAGTAAATCATATGGGAGCTTTTCTTCCATTTAAATCTTGTCATGAACAATCCAATATGAGGTGGAGACTCTGGTCATAAAAATCTCATATGGTTTGTTGATGATATTAAATCATTACCATGCTAGAATTAAATTGTATGGGATGCTACACCCCATTTAAATCATTTTCTCAAAATGATAAGTGTGAAGAGGTTGACTTGGGTCAACCTAGGTCACATATTATACATAAGAGAAATTAAATCTTAAAAAGATAATGAGAGGAAATTATTTTTCTGAATAATTCAAAGCAACATGAAAGATTATTATGAGAGGAAATTATTTTTCCTAATCAATAATAAAAACCCATCCACCAACATAATAGTGATATATGATGCTAGTTTAATTTGTGTGAATCATGTGTGTGCTTAGTTTAGTACATAAATTGGTGTGATGATTGTGTACCCCGTATTCGTATTTTAGACGCTAGTACCGAGGAGTATCCGGAGGAGGAGGAGGTCTACTGTCAAGGAGAAGAAGACCACTTTGACCAGTTTCCCAACCAAGGCAAGATAATACTCTTGCAAGTGTTAGCTCATCCTGAGCCAAGCACCACCCAGTTACTTTATCTTATGAGCCTAATTCCCAGTTTTATTTTAAGTTTTACTTACTGTTATTTTGTACTATTGTTTCATAATTCCATAGGGTTAAATGTTAGATTAGTACAAGAGTATCAAAGTTAGCCTAGGAGCAAAGCAAATTACTTAGCACCCCTCATCCTTAGATGCTAGTGCTAAATTAAACATGACTACTCTAGATGGGAACATATGTGGTGAAATGTTGAAATGACTTTTGAAGGTGAATATGACCAAGAGAAGATGGTGATTTTTGATTAAAAACTAGTATTGGTTTGGATGCGATACCTTTCCAATTATTGAGTACCCCCACAATACCTGATTATGGGTAGGGCTTAACTAGAAGTTTATGTATCTTAGTATGAGTTCCCTCTGAACACACATCATAGGGGTTATGCCGAGGCTGCCTCCGTTGTTGAGAAATGATGTGAAGTGAATTGTACGGCCAAGCCCTGTGCAGTTCCCAGGTTGACAGTTGGTCTTCACTGGGAGGCCAAGCTCATGGGGAGAGGTGCTCATACTAGGGTTAGTAAATGAAAGGTTATGGTTGATGATCCGCGTACTGTGTTACGATGATTCGGGGAAATCCCGACGGATGAAATCAAATGTTGTGGCACAAGTGTGCAACCTCTGCAGAGTGTAAATCTATTCGAATAGCCGTGTCCACGGTTACGGACGGTTGGAAAGGCCATACAGTTTCCAGTATTAGAATTTGATCATGTTGTTGATATGAATGGTGAATGGTGACTTGAGTATTTTGAAACACAACAGAGTTGTGGGAATGACACTAATGTTCCCACTTGAGTTAGTTAGCACTTGAATAAGTCTTTAGCAAATACCTGTGAACAAAAATTGGCTTTATGCAAATAAACTAGAGCTTAGTACCCCACTACTAGAAATGTTAGCACTTACACTAGTATTAGTTTGCGAGTACATAAAGTACTCACGGCTGTGTCCCTGGCTATTCAAATGGCCAGACTATGAAGAGGAGCAGCAGTACGAGGAGGACGGTCAGCAGGAAGTCTACAACAACTAGGAGTCTGCTAACGTCAAGCGTTGGCCTGTGGACTATAGAGTCCTTGTATCTTACGCTTCCGCTATGAACTTGTGTTTGTTCGTTGATCAGTTCGTTGATCGTTAGATCAACTATTTGTGTAATATGGATCATGTGATTCCAATTTGTAAGACTTTATGAGTTGTAATGAATGATGACTGTGATACTTAACTATTATGCCTCGCAACAACAATATTCCTGGGATTGCGATGTATGACATAATAGGCATCCGGACTTAAAAATCCGGGTGTTGACAAGTTGGTATCAGAGCCATTGTTTGACCTTAGGAAACCCTAGTTAGAATGGGACCCGTTCATGTACAATCAACTTTCTTTTTCTTTTGATCTCAAATTTGAAACGTTGAGACCGCTTGGGAAAAACTGTCACCTCTATGTCATCTTTTTTACTTGGATTATCTTTTCCTGATATTTTGGCACTTGCCTTTTTTTTCGATCTCATGCCTTTGAAACGTTGACAACTGCTGGCTCATGGGTCTCGCATGTCATCCTCTACGACAATAAAAGTTTTCTTTCTTGGAGTTATTTTTGACCCCTAATTTCTGGCTATTTGCCTTTTTCTTTTGATCTCCTGCCCCCTCGAAACGATGAGGACGCTGTTGGGAGGTCGGTCCCACATGTCATCCTCTATGAACAATAAAAGTTTCCTTTGATTGGAAATTTTGAGGATGCTGCTGCCTCATGGGTCCCGCATGTCATCCTCTCAGAACGGTAAATGTTTCTTTTCTTGGATTTTGTTTACCAAATGATTTTTGGCTTATTTTTTCTTTCGATCTCCTGCAGCCTTTAAAACGTTGAGGACGCTGCTGGCTCACGGGTCCCACATGTCAGCCTCTATGAACAATAAACGCTGAGGATGCTGCTGCCTCATGGGTCCCGCATGTCATCCTCTTAGAACGAAAATGTTTCTTTTCTTGGATTTTTTACCAACAGATTTTTGGTTTATTTTTTCTTTCCATCCCCTGCCGCCTTTAAAACGTTGACGACGCTGCTGGCTCATGGGTCCCCGATGTCAGCCTCCCCGTAGAACAAACATGTGATATCTTGATTATTTTGCAGACAATAAACAGTGTATTGCGCTCTGAGCTATTTCAAACGGATAAATTAAATCTTTATTTTTACATAAACAAACTTATATGTTGAATCTCCTTGTTTTTTTGTTTTTGCGAAGCATAGGACTTTCCTGTTTTGTTTAGAAAATTCCGAACTTTCCTGTTTTGGAGTGGGCTGAAATTGTACGAGTCAAAAGGCCAAGCACGATAGTTCGAAGGCCCAGATGTCCAGATGCAGCCCAATTGAAATCTTTCTTCTTGGAATTTTTTTCACCCCCTGATTTCTGGCTACTACATTTTTCTTTTGGTCCTGTGCCGCCTTGGAAACATTGAGACCGCTGCTGCAAAATGGGACCCGCATATCATCCTCTATGTACTATAAAACTTTCTTTTCTTGAATTATTTTTGGCTCCTGATATTTGGTCAATTGCCTTTCTCTTTCGATCCCATGCAGCCTCTCAAACGGTGATACCGCTGCTGCTAAATGGGACCCGCATGTCATCCTCTATGTACAATCAAGTTTCTTTTCTTGAATTATTTTTGGCTCCTGATATTTGGTCACTTACCTTTTTCTTTCGATCTCATGCCACGTTTGAAACGTTGAGGAACCTGCTGGCTCATGGGACCCGCATGTCATCCTCTATGTGCTATAAAAGTTTATTTTCTTGGATTTTTTTCACCCTCTGATTTTTGGCTATTTCCTTTTTCTTTTGATCCCCTGCCGCCTTGGAAACGTTGAGTAAGCTGCTGACTCATGGGACCCGCATGTCATCCTCTATGTACAATCAAGTTTCTTTTCTTGAATTATTTTTGGCTCGATATTTGGTCACTTGCCTTTTTGTTTCGATCTCATGCCACGTTTGAAACGTTGAGGAACCTGCTGGCTCATGGGATCCGCATGTCATCCTCTATGTGCTATAAAAGTTTATTTTCTTGGATTTTTTTTCACCTTCTGATTTTTGGCTATTTCCTTTTTCTTTTGATCCCCTGCCGCCTTGGAAACGTTGAGTAAGCTGCTGACTCAATGGACCCGCATGTCATCCTCTATGTACAATCAAGTTTCTTTTCTTGAATTACTTTTGGATCCTGATATTTGGTCACTTGCCTTTTTGTTTCGATCTCATGCCACGTTTGAAACGTTGAGGAACCTGCTGGCTCATGGGACCCGCATGTCATCCTCTATGTGCTATAAAAGTTTATTTTCTTTGTTTTTTTTCACCCTCTGATTTTTGGCTATTTCCTTTTTCTTTTGATCCCCTGCCGCCTTGGAAACGTTGGGTAAGCTGCTGACTCATGGGATCCGCATGTCATCCTCTATGTACAATCAACTTTCTTTTTCTTTTGATCTCAAGACGCATTTGAAACGTTAAGACCGCTGCTGCTAAATGGGACCCGCATGTCATCCTCTATGTACAATAAAGTTTCTTTTCTTGGATTATCTTTGGATCCTGATATTTGGTCACTTGCCTATTTCTTTCGATCTCATGCCACGTTTGAAACGTTGAGGAACCTGCTGGCTCATGGGACCCGCATGTCATCCTCTATGTACTACAAAAGTTCATTTTCTTGGGTTTTTTTCACCCTCTGATTTTTGGCTATTTCCTATTTCTTTTGATCCCCTGCGGCCTTTGAAAGTTGAGGACTCTGCTGCCTCATAGGTCCCACATGTCAGCCTGTATGAACGATAAAGCTTTCCTTTCTTGGAGTTTTTTTACCCCCTAATTTCTGGCTACTTTCTTTTTCTTTTGATCTCAAGCCGCATTTGAAACGTTGGGACCGCTGCTGCAAAATGGGACCCGCATGCAATTCTCCATGTACAATAAAAGTTTCTTTTCTTGGATTATTTTTGACCCTCATTTTTGGTCACTTGCCTTTTTCTTTTGATCCCCTACCGCCTTGGAAACGTTGAGTAAGCTGCTGACTCGTGGGACCCGCATGTCATCCTCTATGTACAATCAACTTTTTTTCTTTTGATCTCAAGCCGCATTTGAAACGTTGAGACCGCTGCTGCTAAATGGGACCCGCATGTCATCCTCTATGCACAATAAAGTTTCTTTTCTTGGATTATCTTTGGCTCCTGATATTTTGTCACTTGCCTTTTGCTTTCGATCTCATGCCGCCTTTGAAACGTTGAGTAAGCTGCTGGCTCATGGGTCCCGCATGTCATCATCTACGAACAATAAAAGTTTCCTATCTTCGAATTATTTTTACCCCTAATTTTTGGCTACTTCCTTTTTTCTTTTGATCACCTGCAGCCTTAGAGGATTCTGCTGGCTCATGGGTCCCACATGTCAGCCTCTATGAACAATAAACCTTTCCTTTCTTGGAGTTATTTTGACCTCTAATTTCTGGCTATTTCGCCTTTTTTAAAATCCTGTGTCGCCTTGGAAACGTTGAGAATGCTGCTGCCTCATGGGTCCCGCATGTCATCCTCTCAAAACGATAAATGTTTCTTTTTTTTTGGATTTTTTTACCAACTGATTTTTTTCCGATCCTCTGCCGTCTTTAAAAACGTTGACGACGCTGCTAATACAAGCTCTTTCGCTCCAAGATCTTGCAAGTTAATAGAATAAATCATGGAATTATTAGGATATGTTTTAAATTTCAAATCCACTTTATGAATTTTTTAAAAATACCGTGATCCGTGTGGGTATGGAGCGATCAAGGATTTTCATATTGGCCATGAGCAGTTTCAAAAATTGCAACCGGATAATTCTAAATAAATAAAAACAACTTTTATGCAGAATCTCCGTGTTTTTGTTTTTTGCCATCATAGGATCTATGGTTCATTAGAAAAGGGCCGAAATTGCATGAGCAGAAAAGCCCATTTCTAGTTATTGGGCTTCAACAGCCTGAGCAAGTAGGCCTATAGCAAATACCATGTAGATGGCCGTTGAAACCCAAAAGTATTTGTTACCTAGACTTGACATGAACCTTGCTATGCACACGACAATTTCAGTCCGATCCGTGTACGCAACACAAGATCAAACCCAACGTGTGAGGAAGCAGGTGGCAGCACACCTCCAGATGCTCAATCGTACACATATCATATAGGAGTTGTCGTATGTACATTAGTTCCGTATTGACATGTTTGTTTCTTTGGTTAACATGTGGGGTCCGCACAGTCACCTAGGTCGCACATCAACTTCTTTGCTCATAGTTGATGCATGTTTAGTGGCCTGCAGCAAGAATCGCTGCCCCCAGGGATGTACTTTACCCTTTAGCGGCGAAAAAAATAGGAATGGTCCTCTCATGACTATGATCAACAAGAGGTGGCTATATTATAGTGCTGAAATAAAGTCAATCCTAAAACAGCCATGCATGGGTTATAATATGAAGGCAACACGAAATACAAAAGCAGGGCAGTGTTCAAATAAACTGATTCAAACTAGTACATACTAAAAGCAGTGTACTACTTCTCAACACTTCAAGCATAATAAAAAAGTGTGTCAGTGTTTTTTTAAAGGTAACACCGAACGGGCAATGTTTAAAGCAGGCTTAAACCACATAGCCGCTTGTCGGACACTACCCCAACTAACTCTGGGAAGGCTGATAACTCCCACAGTCTCACCTTCATCTGGCTGGAGGTTGCAGCGCAAAATTTTAGGGTATTGATTATGAAGATACTTCCGGTATGCTGTGTAGACGCAGTTTTTCCTCATGAATGGAACCAATGTGCCATCAGGAGCTTTGGATTCACGCTTCTTCAGGTTGGCAATGATCGGGTAATTGAGTCCGAGGAACAGAGAGTGGTCGCCGAGGCTGTTAACCTGCCTCCAATGAAAGTCCCCTGCACGTGCTGCAACGAACAGAGATATGGGATCCTGCTCAAAGACGTAGGTGGCAACAGGAGGATACTGCCGTAGCTGAAGCCCATTAGCAGCATAGGGAATGTCATGAGGTACTTCAGCATTGGCAATCCCAATGTTGTTTACTGTAAGGATGATCATCAATCGCTTGCCATCAGCAGTTGGAGCGAGGAACCACGCGTACTGCTGATCATCCACCACCGGTGGCGGGATTACGAACATGGACATCGGGTTTTCTGCAATATTAGAAATGGAGACGAATAGGGTGTTACTGGCAACCATATTCAAACAGCAGCATTGTTCATCGTTCATGCTCACAGTATAAATACGACTATGTAAGCTAAGGACATTGGTCATTCATGTGTTCAAATCGAGTGTCCAATATATCAGTTATACTGCATGCATCCCACGAAACAAGTCTTAACTTCGCCAAAACTAGACACTAGTTAGTGTATACACAGTTATATACTACCTCTGTCCCACCGAAAGTGTCTGAGATTTGTCCAAATTCAGATGTATCTAGACAGTGAAAGCATATAGATACATTCAAATTTTGACAAATATATCATCTTAAGTTTAAGTCCTGTGTTGTAGTTAATTCCCTTTGTCTTAAGTGATCCAACGGTGTATATGATTAGATATTTGTATACAATATAGGAGTACAGACAATCTACCAGTTGGTCCAGTTTTAAACTGAGTATAGAGCTTCAATCATGACCCTTGGAGTGCTAAATCTAACGGTGCACAACAGCAGGATTCTCTGTGAAGAGTGCACATAGCTAACTCTACAATATTTTAGAACCATCACGTGAGCCTTGGGTCTACCCCAAAAAATGACCAAATATCTGAAACCCCTGAAGCATATGAATAACCCCATCAAAGAAATCGCTATTCAGCACTGCTACATGGATCAATGGAAGGTTCTTACGGTCTCAACTCTCAAGGAAACATCAAAGGAAAAGGTAGATAAGAAATGAGTGAGTGTTAGATGTACACATATTTTTAATTTTTTATTTGTTCCCTTCGTTTGCCGACTGATGGGAAGAAACATCATTTTTTGTAGGACCACTCTTGTTTTCGTATTTTATATATGCATTGCTGGCAATATTTTCTTTCGAAAACCATGAATATAGCTCGAGCTACATGTAGCATGGTTTTTGAAAATTTTGAGAGCTGCATTTTGAAGTTCCAAAGAAAACGGAGATTAAATACGGGTGTCAACAATGTTGTGTTCTACCAACATTCAAATGTCCAAATCAAAATATCTTATATTTAAGGTTTTGCAACAACAACAAAATCTGACATATATTTTCCAACATTTTGTAACTTCAAAATCTATCAGATTCTGTCATTTTTGTGCGGCCCGAATATAGGGTATCTCAATTTCAGATTTTACACTCTGGTAGAATAATACATTCTCTACATCTATTTTTTTAGATTTTTTATATATTCTTTCAAAACTTGCGAAAGGCATGCTATAAATATTCTTTTGATTATCAAACAGAATCTTTAATGGTTTGACGTGCATACATACTAGTAATATAAAAATATAAAAGTTCTCGCCTTGTACACATTTTGTTGATTTTTTGGAATGAATACAACATTCAATTTGGTAGATAGAGTACTAAACATTTCATGGGAAACTTAAAGCAGCTTGCCAAACAAAGGCTAATAGAAGAAAAAAATAGAGGTATGACAGGCATAACATCCACGATGGGGTTGAAATATGCATAAGCTTCGGGCAATTTGGCAAAGAAAAATCTAGCCGGATAAAGAACATAATTAAAAAAGGTACAGGTTAAACTAAGTAAATTAGGCATAACAAGTATTTCATTCTTGTTTAGTAAATAATTGGATTTTGATTGAGTTACTTTTCTAAGGGAAAAAAGGAGAAGGCAGATATTCAAGACACTTTTGGTGGGACGGAGGGAGTAAATCAAAAGTAAGAAAAAGTTATAACATGTTTCATGAGATGGAGTACTAAATAACGGCCATATGCATCTCTTCGATGCAGAGGCCGGGGTACCTCGCCCTCTATTTCGAGCAAAAATCAACTAGTTATATGAAACAATGGGTGTAAAAGTTAATCAAGAAGGGTGCCTTCATTGTGCTACGTTAACATTTGAGATACTTGTTAATTACATCCATATTCTGCAGTGGATAGAGTTAGTAATTCAGGATTGCATTCACATACGGAGTATACTATGTATGCTGATGACTGATTAGTACTAATTCGTTGCAAGCAACGGTTCATTCATATTCAGATAAAGGATGTGATCGTTAAGTCATATACTTATGAAAGTCCTTATGCATCTCTCTAATGCAGATGGCGGGGGTCTCTCGTCCTCCTTTTGGAGCAAAAATCAATTAGTTATATATGAAACAATGGGTGTAAAAGGTTATCAAAAAGGGTGCCTTCATAGTGCTACCTTATCTTTTGAGATACTGGGTAATTACATCCATATTCTGCAGTGGCGTAGAATTACTAATTCAGGAATGCAATCACATACTGAGCATACTATGTTTGTTGGTGACTAATTAGTACTAATTCATTGCAAGCAACGGTTCATTCATATTCAGCAAAAGGCGGTGTGATCATTAAGTCATTTATGAAAGGTAAAATATAAACAAGGTAGTTCATGAATAACTTCATTGATTAAGGCAGTGTATCATGCAATGCAACATAAGGACTGAAAAAATACCATTTGGGGTGTCCCAGCAGTACGTCCAGCCCCTAATTTCGTCCACCGCAAAAACTTGGCCACCGAGTTCAATGGCATCACAGAACGCCGGCACAATTTGTTCAGGTGTAGGGTTCTTCAGCATTCTCCAGTCGCCACCCCCTTCAAGGTAGAAAATCCTTTTGTCGAACAAGGCGATGAGCTTGTAATCTGCGTACCTCCCACCTTTTGTGGGCACTTGGCAGATTACAATCTTCAACAAATTAATTGCTCGACTCCAGCAAAGATAGTATAACCAATCTTTAGTAGCAGGTTGATATGTAACACCATGACCAATCTTCGGATCAGGTGGGGATGGAAGGGGGATATGTCGCTCGGTGTAGACGTTCACAAGGCACCACTGGCACCCACGATGATCGGCGGCGGCGATCCAGTCGCCGTTCGCGCCAAGCCATTTTCTGTCGTGCATGAACGGCAGGGTGACAGAACGGCGAGGATGGTCAAGGGGCACCAGGTCGTACACGGTAACATGCAGACGAGATGCTGTCGCCACGAACCAGGGATCATCGAACCAATAAGCAGGCGGAGGCATCAGCAGGCAGGGTTCATCCCAATGGTGCATCTTACCTTCATCATTGCTGATCTGGTCGTAGAGCTCCCTGGAACATGCGGCAAGTCGGACGGTGTAGGTAACGTCCAGATGCGCAGCGATGAGGTCGATGTTGTCGCCGGTGAGAGCCTCCAAGTGGCCGTCCCCGCCGCACCGGCAAAGCCTTGAATATTCCATCAGGTGAAGATGGATTTAGATGGATGGCGGATGCAACTTCGCTATGGAAGAAACGATGCGCGCCGCGGCCGGGTGGGGTGAGGAGAGAAAGGCCGGTATAGTACTAGTGATGCGGCGTGGTGGGGATCGAGATCCTGCGCGTGCGCGTGATTCTGCGAGGGTGAAGAAAAAGACGATAGACATGCAAGGGGCAAAACCTAGGCAGTACTCTAGGCTGCTGCTGCTGCGACTGGGCGCCGATTTGACTGTTGGTAGATGGTAGACTAGCACGCCACCCATCTATAAATTTGCGACGACGTTTGGTGCAGTGATGTCTCGTCACATCAGCTTGAGCAGAGAGGGCTTTTTTTACAGTTTCCATTACGATATATTTTTCGCCGATAATCGTAGTACTCTATGCCAGAGACACGTACCTTAACACGTGGGCAGCATGCAACCGCGCGAGCACCAAAATGAAATGAGAGATGTTTTAGAGCAGAACTTCATTTTCAATGCCTTTCCTAGCTTGGTTTGGAGGAGCTTCAGTGACTTGATGCTTCCAAGTCTCATTGTGACTAGGTGCCACCATCTACCATCTTTCGAGATCCAACGTTCCAAACTATCTGTTATTTCGAAGCTAAAAAAGAAAAAACTATTCAGAAAATTTTGAAAAAAATCCAGTAATATGTAGATGCCTTGTTTTAAAATCTATGAATATTTCATCCCATTCGGATGACTAGCTTGTGATTAAATAGCTTCTTACGTATTCGAGCACTAGTTTAAACTAAATATTATTTGCTCACAAACCAATTATTCAAATCGAATGAAACTCCACCAAAATATAAATCGAAATATGCATGATTTACTGCAATGTGAGCGGATAATTCAATCCCACGAAAAGACAATATGCTCCAAGACCAGTAATCTCTTCCCTAGCTTATCTGAACATAACTGACAGTGTCCTTAGAGAACATCTTGCAGCCTCAGTAAAGCCTCAGGTATGAACAAGAAGCATACTGCCATCTACAGATCACGCTAAGAACCACAACCCAGGATCATCCTCATAGCCTATATCATCAAGGTTTCCCTCCAAAATGCTTATGTTTGTTGGTGACTAATTAGTACTAATTCAGGAATGCAATCACATACTGAGCATACTATGTTTGTTGGTGACTAATTAGTACTAATTCATTGCAAGCAACGGTTCATTCATAGTATTCAGCAAAAGGCGGTGTGATCATTAAGTCATTTATGAAAGGTAAAATATAAACAAGGTAGTTCATGAATAACTTCATTGATTAAGGCAGTGTATCATGCAATGCAACATAAGGACTGAAAAAATACCATTTGGGGTGTCCCAGCAGTACGTCCAGCCCCTAATTTCGTCCACCGCAAAAACTTGGCCACCGAGTTCAATGGCATCACAGAACGCCGGCACAAGGGCTACAGGAAGACATCACCAAGAAAGGGTGATGCATGTCTCCTTCAACAAACACAGCAGTACATGTCTGAAGCAAGTACATGAACACAAGTACACCACCATAATAATACTACATGAACACAAGTGATGCCGTCGGTTGGGGAGGCCTAAATAAAACTTAAACTTAATCCTAATCTAATGGACGTCGGTTGGGGCGCGCGACGGGTCTGCCTCGTCCTCGTTCTTCGCCTATGCAGCCTACGTCCGTGCCCGCTTCTGGTCCCATGCTTCGCGATAGGGGCGGCCCCAGGGGTATTCTTGCGTATGCAGCTGAATACCTAAGATTTTGACAAAACCTTAGAATTTCCTCATAAATCAGGGAAAAATTTGGCAAATACATGAGGATTTTGGCAAAATGAATACACAGGTTGAAAATGAATACCCAGCACTTCATCACGGGCGCAGCCACTGTTCGCGCTTCAGGCGATCGAGCATGGCGGACGCCGTCAAAAGACCTTGCCGGCGGCGCTGTCCCAGCGGTTCAGTCCTTAGCCGAGAAATCTCCTTCTGGAAGAAGAGTATCGCTTGCTGGCGGGCGAACGCCTCATAATGGCGATGAGCCCTGTCCTCGCAGAACTTCCGTTGGGAAGCCTCCAAGATCCGGAGGTCGTGCTCGCTGTACTCCTCCTTCAACCGTGGGTCCTCGTCGTTATCGGAGCTGTACTCCGCGTCGGACTGCGGCTCCGGCTCCGGCTCCGGCTCCGGCTGCGATGGTGGTGGAGGCTGCGCGCGGACTTTGAGGCCAAGCCTACAGAACCTCGTTTTCCGATGGCGCGGCATTTTTGAGGTGGAGAGGAGAGAATGGAGCGTAAGCGGTGGTGGAAATGAGAGGATAGCACCGCGGGGGTGGACGGCGTAGTAGGTACTTTATGCTGGTGGTAGGCAACTACCCTCATTTACGGCGGCGTAGGCGACTGCACGCCGCGTGTCCGGCCGCTGCCCTCGTGGCCGCCTAGGTTTAGGCGCGGGAGACCATTAAACGCCGGGGACTACCAACCTTCCCGCGTCGCCTTTGATGCGAACAGTCGCGTCCTCCCGCTGACAAGGCGGCCCCACACGCGAAAACCGTCGTGCCGCGAGGCGCCGACGCGCCCGATTCGCGCCCTTCGCCGGTGTGAGCCCAAAAAATGCAACTACTACTACTGTACTAGCGAGCAGGCCCTCCCATCAGTATCAGACTAGTTACATCACCAAAAAAGGTGATGCATGTCTCCTTCACATGGTCTTCTTATGTCATATAGTAAGGCACTAGCAATGATCGGCGCGGCGTGTCTCATAGTGGGAGTATCTTCACTAGTAACTAAGTGTCCAACTCAGCAAATTTGCTTATGTGGCAGTGAGTTAATGAGGAGAGAGGAGGATGGAGTAACATACAGTAGCTAGTTACTGTAACATCACACTTCCCAAGATACAATGAGTCTATAAGCTAATTAATGAAGACATCTATATGATACTACTTTGATGTTACTTCCCACTATGACTAGTCTAACTAATATACTCCCTCTATCTCAGAGCTTAAGGCGTAAAAATAAATTCGATTTTTGATCAAAGCATAAGGCGTAGGTATAGTACTAGTGATGCGGCGTGGTGGGGATCGAGATCCTGCGCGTGCGCGTGATTCTGCGAGGGTGAAGAAAAAGACGATAGACATGCAAGGGGCAAAACCTAGGCAGTACTCTAGGCTGCTGCTGCTGCGACTGGGCGCCGATTTGACTGTTGGTAGATGGTAGACTAGCACGCCACCCATCTATAAATTTGCGACGACGTTTGGTGCAGTGATGTCTCGTCACATCAGCTTGAGCAGAGAGGGCTTTTTTTACAGTTTCCATTACGATATATTTTTCGCCGATAATCGTAGTACTCTATGCCAGAGACACGTACCTTAACACGTGGGCAGCATGCAACCGCGCGAGCACCAAAATGAAATGAGAGATGTTTTAGAGCAGAACTTCATTTTCAATGCCTTTCCTAGCTTGGTTTGGAGGAGCTTCAGTGACTTGATGCTTCCAAGTCTCATTGTGACTAGGTGCCACCATCTACCATCTTTCGAGATCCAACGTTCCAAACTATCTGTTATTTCGAAGCTAAAAAAGAAAAAACTATTCAGAAAATTTTGAAAAAAATCCAGTAATATGTAGATGCCTTGTTTTAAAATCTATGAATATTTCATCCCATTCGGATGACTAGCTTGTGATTAAATAGCTTCTTACGTATTCGAGCACTAGTTTAAACTAAATATTATTTGCTCACAAACCAATTATTCAAATCGAATGAAACTCCACCAAAATATAAATCGAAATATGCATGATTTACTGCAATGTGAGCGGATAATTCAATCCCACGAAAAGACAATATGCTCCAAGACCAGTAATCTCTTCCCTAGCTTATCTGAACATAACTGACAGTGTCCTTAGAGAACATCTTGCAGCCTCAGTAAAGCCTCAGGTATGAACAAGAAGCATACTGCCATCTACAGATCACGCTAAGAACCACAACCCAGGATCATCCTCATAGCCTATATCATCAAGGTTTCCCTCCAAAATGCTTATGTTTTTGGAAAGTTTTCTTGACGATAGGGAAGATTCTGAAGGGCTTAGATTCGCTACAATAGCAAAAAATGGAAAATTTTCGCCGCTAAAAAGAGTATCCCGCCATTTTAATATACACTTACTAGTAGTTGATCAATTGTGCATTGCAAAACACAAAGTTCAGATCAAATGTGCAACATACCAACAGATAGTTAACTAGCAGTTTTACGAGCACATGGCGATACTAAGGTGATGAAGCAGTTAACTAGCAGAACAAGATCTCCTACTCAGGGACGCTCTTGGTGGACGCCGAGATATAGGTCGCTAGCTGTGCACGGAGATCCTCCTTCTCCTTGATAATCGCATTAAGGACGGCGGTTTGTCCGCGCATTAGCACCCTCGAGATCTGCCTCTTGAGCTTTAATTTCAACTTCTGTTCCATGAGATACTTGATGAGGTTGCTTCCAGTATCCATCCATGTGACGCTCTTGTTGTTCAGTTCCACCCAGTAGGCGTTCTGCTGCTTAAGCATGTCGACGCATTGCGCAAGATGAAAGGAGATCTCCTTCTCAGACGCCAAAACTCTGTGAAGACGATCACACTCCAGGGTGAGGGAGTGTTCATTCTCCAGCTGGCTGCCTATGTGGGCCTTGTTCTCTTCCTTTTGCTACAACAATAATTGTATGAAAAAAAAAGAAATCAACCCATTCATATATGAGTATTAGTTACCCGCAAACAATAGGACTACTAATTTCTAGCATGGATATTGATAAAGGAATGGACAACACTCGGACGCTCCACAAATACCACAGGGTTCATCAACACATAATTAATCGGAAAGCAGTGATTACATAAACTATAAAAAAACAAGTGGACAGAGGCATACAGCCTACCTGGCTTGGCCGGGAAACGGGGCCGAACTTAGCTTCGGACGGCCGGACTTGGGGCGCCACCGTCGTTGTGGTTACCGGGGAGACATTTGAACCGCCGGCCCTTTGAGATGTAAATAAATGTAAAAACGGTTAGAAAATAAGAATCAACTGAAGGACACCCCGCTAGAAACTTACCCGGACGAACCCTCGCCCTTGATGGTGGTGTTTGCATCATCATCATTCATCAATGTGACGCTCTGGTTATGCAGTTCCACACAAACGCGGTTCTGCTCATTAAGCCTGTCGAGCTCGGCAGTAAAGGTATTGATGCCTTGCTGAAGATTATGGCAGATCTTGTTCTCGGACGCCAAATCTACGTGAACAGGCTCAAACTCTGGGGTAAGGGAGAGTTCATTCCCCAGCTGGCTGCCTATGTGGGCCATGTTCACCTCCATTTGCTGGCACGATCATTGTATGGAACAAAAAAGAATCCAACCAATTCATATATGAGTAATTACACGCAAAAAAATAGGAGTACTACTAATTTCTAGCACAGATCTTGATACAGGAATGGACATCACATGGACGCTCCACAAATATCACAGTGTTCATCAACACATAATTAAAAGGAAAGCCGTGATTACATAAACTACTCCATCCTATCCCTTTTAGTAGTAGTAGTAGTAAACACGGATTTAGTAAAGTTGTATTCTCCCTATGATCCCTTTTAGTTGACTCGGATTTAGTACAAAGTTGTACAAATTTTATTTGACTCAAATTTCAAATAAAATGGATCGGAGGGAGTACTAAATCAGAGTCTATTAAAATGGATTGGAGGGAGTATTAAAAAAAAGTGGATAGAGGCATACAGCCTACCTGGCTTGGCCGTGAAACGGGGCCGAACTCAGCTTCCGACGACCGGACTTGGGGCGCCACCGTCGTGGGGGTTACCGGGTAGACGTTTGAACCGCCGGCCCTGTGAGATGTAAATAAATGGAAAAAACAGTTAGAAAATAAGAATGAACTGGAGGACACGCCACTAGAAACCTACCCGGACGAACCCTCGCCCACTGGCTCGCTCTCCATCGAATAGAGGATAGACTGCTCTGCGAGAATGCTCAGGCGATCATAAGTGGCCATACAACGACGCGCTAGCTGGCTAGATGAGTTTTTCTCGGCGGTCCTAGTCCTCATCGTCTTCCCTAGGATATCCTGCCGCCGGGCCGCCCGGCTCAATGGAGCCATGGCTTGCGAGGTACGTAGTACTTTACTACTCAGTAGTTAGGGTGGAGGGCTGGTGAAGGCTAGTTACTAGCTACCAGCAGAACAGAAAGAGAAGAAGGGCGGAGGGCTGGTCAAGGATAAATCTTACATACACCCAGAAAAGACCATCGTGCCCTCGCGGGGCTTCTGAGCAATTATAGGGACGTCTGTTCTCAAATGGGCAAGATAGGGTACCTTCCCGAGGAAGCATCTAGCACCCAAGCCAATGGACTGCGCGTTGATCAATGGTTACAGTATGTGTGGCATACTGTAAAAGAAAAGATAACAAGGGAAATGCCTGGCAGGGTCCAGAGGTGCATTTAATCGGACATGGGATTCCATAGTACAGTATACACCATAGAGTATGTGAACATAAACACAGAATACAATCAAGTGTTGGACCCTCTCCGCCAAATAAGATCATATATCGTCGTTAGGGCCGCCCTGGTGAATCCTCTGAATGAAAAAAGCCCATAGTTGGCAACCTAAACCCGCCGCTCCGAATAGGAACTTCCGTCCGACGATAACTTTCTGACAACAAAAAATAATTAATTCAGTACTGCATAAACCGCAATTTCAATTAGATAACCACGAAGATTAAGATAGGCGCATGTATCACCTGTCGATGCGAACCCAGATAGTCAGCTCCGTGCACGGTTGATACCATTGCAACGACCGCTCTAGTTCCGACCATTTGGCGGCGCCCGGCGTGGTCGTGCTGTTCGCCAGAATAGTGGCCGTATAGTTGGGGAGCATTAAACCAATCTCAGAGCGATTAAGTAATGGCTTGCCGTGCGACGACATACTCACATTGTACTCCGGCCACACGCACGCCGCCGACCTAACGCACTCAACGGATAGGCAGGCCAGCACGCATCCATTTTTCGGCTGGACTTGCGTATATGTGTGCCAGACGAACACGGTACCATCGTTCCCGTAGAAGATGACCGGACGTCTTGGCTCTGGCGGTGCCAGCACCGGGATGATGAACGCCATCGCGGTGCCGTACGGGATCATGTCCACACAAATCGAATGGATTTCTCTGAGGTGGGCGATGAGCGCTGCTGGCGAGGCGGAGAAGTCGCAGCCGGCCTCTGTGCAGTCGCACGGGCTGTGCGGGCACGCGAGCTCGTGGTCGTGGAGCTCGTTGTAGGCGACCACGCTCCCGCACCCGTCGTGGGGGCACTCCATCCTCTTTAATCTGCTTTGAAGAAGATATTGATGGGGAGGGGAGGGGAGGGGCGAGTGGAGAAGAAGGAAGGTGGTGGCTATTAATTCGGGCCTCACCGTCCCACCAGTTTGGCTAATTAAGGTGACGCTGAAAGTTTCACTGTCTATGTTTTCACACGCAGTACACCTTATATGATGGCCAAAAATGGGATATGAAGATTTTCTCGAAATATCAAAAAAAAAGATTGATGTTTGACATATGTGTGATGTTACTCAAAATTGAACTACATGTTACGAATGGACGGTCGGCAATTTTTAGGGAAGAAAATGAATTTTAAAATATTGAAATACTTTGAGTGTCTCTGTGTGAAGCCTTGCACTAAGATCATAGAAATTTCCATTACCCTTGGACTAGCTTGTGTCGTCATATGAGATATAGATGGTATAAAAATAACAAACTACAATACTAAGAGTGATTTATATAAATCAAGTTTGATTTCTTGCTTTCATGTATGAGTTAATTTATTAACATGGCTTTCTACCCCCCCCCCCACACACACACACACACACAAACACACACTCTCTCTCTCTCTCAAATGGGGGTGAGAGGAGAAGAAGGATGTTCGTAACTCATGCCTCACCATCCTACCAGACTTTGGTCGATGCCCAACACATTCATGACCTAAAAAGGTGACGTTGACTATTTCATAGTCTACATTTTCACAAGCATTATACAATGTATATTGGCCAAAATGTGATGTGTAGATTTTCTCGAATTGTACCTTATTTGGATTCATGTTTGACGTATGAGCGGTTTTACTCAAAATTCAACTACATGTTCAAATGCCAGGTCGGAAAATTTGAATGAAGAAAATATAGTTTAAATATTGAAATAAGTGAGCATATGTGTGCGTGTGTGCGTGTGTGTGTGTGTGTCTTTTGTGCACTACGATACGTAAAATTGGCACTACCATTTTACGAATGTGGTGGGTCCTAGAATATTGAAGCAAATTCAAAAAAAATGTGCTAGCTTGAGTCATCGTATGAGATAAAATCGCTATACAAATAACAAACTTACAACCTTAAGGTAATTTAAGAAAGATTTATTATCTTGCTTGCACATGTGTGGTCATGTTGATTGCATTGTATATTAGTATGAACTTAATAATAATTATCCCAAATATTGGCAGCAATGTGCATCTTACCGTTCACATATATTTTATTCAACTTCATTTCACACATAAATACATTCTACTTTATTAGTGTAAAATAAGAGCTTTATGTGAGCTTTATTGTGAAGTGGCTGCCTGAGAGAAGGGCCAAATTTTCAAGGTAACAATTTTGAAACATGGCATACTTCATAAGATGACCATTTAGGTGATATATATGTTGATTATTTCTCGAGTTTGTAATATATGTGGACTTATGTTGAGTTTTAACCAATTTTAGTCAATTTAAAATTGCATGTTCTTTAAAGTTCGGCACGAGTTTTGGTAGAAAATATGCAGATTTTACCATGGTAAGGTGTTATGCTTCATGCATGAAAAATCTACAAAGAAAAGATGAACAATTTGTACGAATGGTGAAGCCGGTGAATTTGAAGCAAATTGAATGCAACCAAAGGAAATTCATTAAAACTAAAAAAAAGATGAAGAGTTCACGAGGAAATGGTATGGCGATTTGAAAAGAAAATGAATCACTACATATGTGAATCTGGTCATAGTAAACGAAAATGCCAAGTAGAGTTTCCAATTTTGTTCATAAAAATAGATCAAATTTGAACTAGATTTGTGATGTAGATTGGTCATAGAAACCGCTATAAGCCATCGCAATGTACGGAAGTGAATAATTCTAGGCATCCATATTTTAATTACTTCATGTAATGTAATTGAACAAGCTAGATTGGGTATTGCCCCATGAAATTGTACCACACATGCCAACAATAGTAAACCTGGTTGCTTACAAGTACGCCAACATTATGTGGCTTGATTAAATGTGCATTAAACTTAAAATGCCTATTTATTTATATTGTTTTAGTAGTCGTATGACAGTGAAGGATCCAGAGTTGCATTAATCGGCGAATTGGGTTACATATTACATAGAATAATTCATGGTAAACATAAAATACATCCAATCCGTCAATATTTTTAGATAAAGGTCTAAGTAGTCCTTCCCCACCGAAGTAGATGACCACCTCCAACACTACGGCCGTCCTGACAAGAACCATCAGCAAAACGTCTCTTTTAGTCCTTGTACTGAGTACTTTGAAGCAGGAAGCCCCAGACACACCCTTCCTTTTACGGTGATGAAGCAATATTAAACATCAAAAGAAGAGGCAGAACAAGATCTCCTACTCAGGGACACTTGGTGGACGCCGAGATATAGGTCGCTAGCTGTGCACCGAGATCCTCTTCTCCTTGCTAATCGCCCTGTCACAAGAAAAACAAATTAATTCAGCATTACTTAAATCCGCATTAGCATCGTCCCAATAAGATTGAGGGTAGTGTTATGTTCACTCACTCCTTATCGATGCGCAAATAGATAGTCAGCTGCTTCGATGATTCATTGCCGCACAGGTACCGCGGCGGCACCGAGAGGAAGGAAGTGACATCTCCCAAAGAAACTGTGCCCGGAGTCGGGCTGCTCGTCGGCTCTAATACCGCCTTCACCACGTCAAACAAGTGTTCCCCGGTAAGCTTACGCGGCCCCGGCATCGGCGGGCCGTTCGCCCACATTGTCACCCTATACCGGGGCAAGTTGCACGCCGCCGGCCTGACGCACACGAAGGATACCGCGGTGTCCATGCCGCAAGGGTGGATGTGCAAGGCGAACACTGCGCCATCCGTCCCGTAGCCGATGAGCTGTAGTTTTGGCGAGCCCGGTGCCGGCACCTTCAGATGAACAAATCCGAAGTCCTCGTCGTACGGGAACCTATCCACAGCGGTCAAGTGGGCTTCTCTGAGGTGTAGGATGAACGGTACCTTCGAATCGGCGAATTCGCAGCCGGGGTGCGTGCAGAAGCAAGAGCCGTGCGGGCACGCCATCATGTGCTTGTCTTCCTCGTTGTAAGGGATCTCCCTCCCGCACCAGTCGTTGATACACTGGATCGTCGGCTTCAGAGGCTGCTTCTTCGGCACAGGCAACTCCATAGTCTAAGGTCTGATGAGGGATCGGAAAGGGGCGCGGGGGGTTGTGGCGGCGGCGGCGCGAGCGAGGGGGGAGCAGTGAGAAGCTGAGAACTGAGAAGGGAGATTGATGTTTATGGAGATTGATGTTTCTTTATAATAATATAGAGGGCTCTTCTTTTAACGGGAGCCTCTAGACTGGTGGACACATGACCTGTGCTCACTGAAGTGTGGGACCTCACGCATGGGAACCACACGTAAGTGACAGACCAGTTGGTGTACTCGGGTGATTATTATAATGTATAAGTACTCCATAGTTTCCTATAGATCCAAGGGTAGGAAAGCCAAGTTATCTCATTTACAAGACATTATTTTTTCCATGAAGCCAAGTTTATCCCCCTCCCCCAGTGATTTGACCTAGATTTGAAATCAAGGCACACGTGATTCAAAAAAGGCAATCTAAAAACATGGAGTATTCATCATTTTGTAGTACATATATCTAGGGAAAATACCAAACATGCCATACCAGTGTTTTAGAGAAGAACCCTCAAGTAGATTGGCACCATGTTGGAGTTCGTCTAGCTAAATTTCCTCCCACATGCATGTGAGCTTGGTACCACTACACAAGAACCATGCCAAACTTTTGAATCATGGCCCAATTTTATGTATATATTTGCAACTTTTCATCATGCAAGCATGAATACTTTGCAAAATATGTGCATTTTGGGTTGTCGCCCATAAATGTGTTTTTGCTTGTCTGCCACCAATCAAGTTTTCATTCGCGGGGAAACATGCATGACAGGATGACCATTTCCAAGGTTTCATGAATTATCTCAATGTGCATCTATATATATACAATTTCTTGGGCTAAATCCGATAAAATGCAAATTTGACACAGTGTGTAGATGAAGTACAGATCAAACAAATAATTTAAAAAATACATGGGTGTGTGGCCTGAATGTGTGGATCGAGCCAAGTACATTTTATATAATAATGGCCAAACACATGCACCGCACCCTCGTACTAGAGCAAATTAAAACAAGCAGGGTGAGAGCATCGTGAGATTGCTCGACCTAGCTAAATTTTAAAACAAGCCGAATTAATAAGTTATTGTGTGGGGATTGATAGAAAAGATCGAAACAAAGCATGCATAGTCATATCATTTGTGGTTTACATAATACCTCTATGAACAGTACCAAATAAACATGGCATATATACACTTCTATGTTTAGACAAGAACCCTGCATATTTTTTTGCACCATGTGTTTGAGGCCTCGCTTCCCCAGAAGTGTGTGTGAGAGCATTTTGCATGCTACGAGAAAACAATGCCAAACATTTGAATCGCATGACTCATTTTTTGGTAGTGATATATAGGTTTATGGTTTATATATATAAGGTTTAGTGTTAGGGTCTAGGGGTTTAATATAATTAGGGTTTAGGGTTTATAGAGATTCACATCATCTGTTTCATTTCACATTTGTGATGTACAATACTACATACCTAAGTAAAATCGATCCATTCTTAGTCACTCCAAAATGGAGCTCGTGGCCGGGAGGTTTTTGGAATTTCCATGTTTGAAACCCAATACCACTTCTCTTTGGTTCAAAAACCTCCCAAAATTAAGCCCGTTTTCAAATATTTCAAACTTATTCAAATTTGGTTCAAATTTGAAAGACATACAAGTTATATCACACATATTGCATACATTTTCACACAAACTGCACTAGATGCTAACCCTATAATTTGAGACCATTTGGATGAGGTCGAAAAAATTCTTGGATTAGAATCGTGTTGTTCAAACCCCGTAGTTGGATTTTTTTTTGAACCCTTGATCTGTAGAACTGGGCAAAACCCGAGTTTAACCTATTTAATTATAGATTCGTATATCGATTTTTCTACTACCTTTTTATTATTACTATGCAGCACATGGGTGTTTGCCCGTCGAGTGAAACACGGAGGAAGAGGGATCACTCGGAAGGAGAGAAGAAGGGGTGTCTCCCCTTTTTCGGGTGATGATGTTGACTTTGTGCGGGGTTTGTCAGTGAGCGGAGGTGCGAGCGAGCGAGCGGCGAGTCGAGCGAGGCCGAGAATGAGAGAGATTTGTTTTTTTGTGAGAGGGACAACCGAAGGATCCGGAAGGACCCACTTCCAATACGCATCGATGCGTCTTCTCTTGACAAAGAAGATGGTGGGAGTTTGCGTACCTCGCACGTGACTTGTGCTCAGAAGTGTGGGACCTCAAGGGTGGGCACCACACGTAAGTGACAGACCTGTTGGTGTAAAAACTCGGTTGATTATAATAGTGCATTAGAACAAAGTTTCCTATGGATTCAAGGGTAGGAAATCCAAGTTAACTCATTTACGTGTTAAACTTATCTAAATCTTGGTCAAACATAGGATTTGACCAAGATTCAAATGGGCAGAAAAATAAAAAAACAGAAAAATGAAAAACCAAATCACATAGTCTTCTTATGTCATGTAGTAAGCAGTAAAGTTGATAAAAAAAGGTCCATACATATTCAAACCACACAAATCATGTATCTATATATACCCCCTAACCCCTAAACTCCGTCTTATGAAGTCAAACATGGAAATTTCAAAAACCATCCTAAGAGCTACATTTTGGGGTGACTAAGAAGGATACATGCTTCCCTTTTCATTTTCATGTTTTAAACTTGTTTAAATTATCTTGGTCAAACCTAGGATTAGACAAGATTCAAATGGGCATCAAAATTGAAAAAAATTCAGCAAAAAAAAACCAAAGCAAATAGTTTTCTTATGTCATATAGTAAGCATTAAAGTTGATAAACAAGGTCTAGACATAATCAAACCAGACAAATCATGTAGCTATACCCCCTAACCCCTAAACTCTGTCTTATGAATTGAAGTCAAGCATGTGAAGAGAAGTGGTTTTGGGTTTCAAACATGGAAATTTCAAAAACCTCCCAAAAGCTTCATTTTAGAGTGACTAAGAAGGATCCATGCTTACCTTTTCATTTTCATGTTTTAAACTTGTTTAAATTATCTTGGTCGTCAAACCTAGGATTTGACAAGATCCAAATGGGCATCAAAATTGAAAAAAAAATCAGAAAAAAGAAAAACCAAAGCAAATAGTTTTCTTATGTCATATATATAGTAAGCATTGAAGTTGATAAACAAGGTCCATACATATTCAAACAACACAAATCATGTATCTATACCCCTAACCCCTAAATTGATTAACTATGTCTTATGAAGTCAAGCATGTGAAGAGAAGTGGTTTTGGGTTTCAAACATGGAAATTTCAAAAACCTCCCAAAAGCTTCATTTTAGAGTGACTAAGAAGGATCCATGCTTACATTTGCATTTTCATATTTTAAAATTGTTTAAATCATTATCAAACCTAGGATTTGACCAAGATACAAATGGGTGGGCACAAAATTCAAAAAAATCAGAAAAATGAAAAACAAAAGCACATAGTCTTCTTATATATGTCATATCGTAAGCATTCGAGTTGATAAACGAGGTCTAGGTATATATATCCAAACCAGACAAATCATGTATCTACCCCCCATCGATCTTATGAAGTCTAGCATGAAGAGAAGTCGTTTTGGGTTTCAAACATGGAAATTTCAAGAACATCCCAAAAGCTTCATTTTAGAGTGACTAAGAAGGATACATGCTTACCTTTTAATTTTCATGTTTTAAACTTGTTTAAATCTTGGTTGAACCTAGGATTTGACCAAGATTCAAATATATGGGCATAAAATTCAAAAAAAATAGAAAAATGAAAAACCAAAGCACATAGTCTTCTTATGTCTATAGTTAGCATTAAAGTTGATAAACATGTCTAGACATATTCAAACTAGAAAATCATGTCTATATCTACACCCCTAACCCTAAACTCTGTCTTATGAAGTCAAGCATGCATGAAGAGAAGTGGTTTTTTTGTTTCAAACATGGAAATTTCAAAAACCCTCCCAAGAGCTACATTTTGGGGTGACTAAGAAGGATAGATGCTTATTTTTTCATATTCATGATTTAAACTTGTTTAAACCATGGTCAAACCTAGGATTTGACCAAGATTCAAATGGGCATCAAAATTGAAAAAAAAATCAGCAAAAAGAAAAACCAAAGCAAATAGTTTTCTTATGTTATATAGTAAGCATTAAAGTTGATAAACAAGGTCTAGACATATTCAAACCAGACAAATCATGTAGCTATACCCCCTAACCCCTAAACTCTGTCTTATGAAGTCAAGCATGAAGAGAAGTGGTTTTGGGTTTCAAACATGGAAATTTCAAAAACCTCCCAAAAGCCCCTTTTCAAATATTTCAAACTTATTCAAATTTGGTTCAAATTTGAAAGACATACAAGTTATAGCACACATAGTGCATACATTTTCACACAAACTGCACTAGATGCTAACCCTATAATTTGAGGCCATTTGGATGAGGTCGAAAAAATTCTTGGATTAGAATTTACTATGCAGCACATGGGTGTTTGCCCGTCGAGTGAAACACGGAGGAAGAGGGATCACTCGGAAGGAGAGAAGAAGGGGGTGTCTCCCCTTTTTCGGGTGATGATGTTGACTTTTGTGCAGGGTTTGTCAGTGAGCAGGAGGTGCGAGCGAGCGAGCGAGTCGAGCGAGGCCGAGAATGAGAGAGATTTGTTTTTTTGAGAGGGACAACCGAAGGATCCAGAAGGACCCACAGACTTCCAATACGCATCTGATGCGTCTTCTCTTGACAAAGAAGATGGATGGGAGTTTGCGTACCTACGCACGTGACTTGTGCTCACTGAAGTGTGGGACCTCAAGGGTGGGCACCACACGTAAGTGACAGACCTGTTGGTGTAAAAACTCGGTTGATTATAATAGTGCATTAGAACAAAGTTTCCTATGGATTCAAGGGTAGGAAATCCAAGTTAACTCATTTACGTGTTAAACTTGTCTAAATCTTGGTCAAACCTAGGATTTGACCAAGATTCAAATGGGCAGAAAAATAAAAAAACAGAAAAATGAAAAACAAAATCACATAGTCTTCTTATGTCATATAGTAAGCATTAAAGTTGATAAACAAGGTCTAGACATATCAAACCATACAAATCATGTATCTACCCCTAACCCCTAAACTCCGTCTTATGAAGTCAAGCATGAAGAGAAGTGGTTTTGGGTTTCAAACATGGAAATTTCAAAATCCTCCCAAAAGCCCCTTTTCAAATATTTCAAACTTATTCAAATTTGGTTCAAATTTGAAAGACATACAAGTTATAGCACACATAGTGCATACATTTTCACAAAAACTGCACTAGATGCTAACCCTATAGCTTGAGGCCATTTGGATGAGGTCGAAAAAATTCTTGGATTAGAATCGTGTTGTTCGAACCCCGTAGTTGGATTTTTTTGAACCCTTGATCTGTAGAACTGGGCAAAACCCGAGTTTAGAGTGACTAAGAAGGATACATGCTTCCCTTTTCATTTTCATGTTTTAAACTTGTTTAAATTATCTTGGTCAAACCTAGGATTAGACAAGATTCAAATGGGCATCAAAATTGAAAAAAAATCAGCAAAAAGGAAAACCAAAGCAAATAGTTTTCTTATGTCATATAGTAAGCATTAAAGTTGATAAACAAGGTCTAGACATATTCAAACCAGACAAATCATGTAGCTATACCCCCTAACCCCTAAACTCTATCTTATGAAGTCAAGCATGTGAAGAGAAGTGGTTTTGGGTTTCAAACATGGAAATTTCAAAAACCTCCCAAAAGCTTCATTTTAGAGTGACTAAGAAGGATCCATGCTTCCCTTTTCATTTTCATGTTTTAAACTTGTTTAAATTATCTTGGTCGTCAAACCTAGGATTTGACAAGCAGATTCAAATGGGCATCAAATTTGAAAAAAAATCAGAAAAAAGAAAAACCAAAGCAAATAGTTTTCTTATGTCATATAGTAAGCATTGAATTTGATAAACAAGGTCCATACATATTCAAACCACACAAATCATGTATCTATACCCCCTAAGCCCTAAATTAATTAACTATGTCTTATGAAGTCAAGCATGTGAAGAGAAGTGGTTTTGGGTTTCAAACATGGAAATTTCAAAAACCTCCCAAAAGCTTCATTTTAGACAGACTAAGAAGGATCCATGCTTACATTTGCATTTTCATATTTTAAACTTGTTTAAATCATTATCAAACCTAGGATTTGACCAAGATACAAATGGGTGGGCACAAAATTCAAAAAAATCAGAAAAATGAAAAACAAAAGCACATAGTCTTCTTATATATGTCATATCGTAAGCATTCGAGTTGATAAACGAGGTCTAGGTATATCCAAACCAGACAAATCATGTATCTACCCCCGTCGATCTTATGAAGTCTAGCATGAAGAGAAGTCGTTTTGGGTTTCAAACATGGAAATTTCAAGAACATCCCAAAAGCTTCATTTTAGAGTGACTAAGAAGGATACATGCTTACCTTTTAATTTTCATGTTTTAAACTTGTTTAAATCTTGGTTGAACCTAGGATTTGACCAAGATTCAAATATATGGGAATAAAATTCAGAAAAAAACAGAAAAATGAAAAACCAAAGCACATAGTCTTCTTATGTCTATAGTTAGCATTAAAGTTGATAAACAGGTCTAGACATATTCAAACTAGAAAATCATGTATATATCTACACCCCTAACCCTAAACTCTGTCTTATGAAGTCAAGCATGCATGAAGAGAAGTGGTTTTTTTTGTTCCAAACATGGAAATTTCAAAAACCCTCCCAAGAGCTACATTTTGGGGTGACTAAGAAGGAAAGATGCTTATTTTTTCATATTCATGATTTAAACTTGTTTAAACCATGGTCAAACCTAGGATTTGACCAAGATTCAAATGGGCATCAAAATTGAAAAAAAATCAGCAAAAATAAAAACCAAAGCAAATAGTTTTCTTATGTTATATAGTAAGCATTAAAGTTGATAAACAAGGTCTAGACATATTCAAACCAGACAAATCATGTATCTATACCCCCTAACCCCTAAACTCTGTCTTATGAAGTCAAGCATGAAGAGAAGTGGTTTTGGGTTTCAAACATGGAAATTTGAAAAACCTCCCAAAAGCCCCTTTGCAAATATTTCAAACTTATTCAAATTTGGTTCAAATTTGAAAGACATACAAGTTATAGCACACATAGTGCATACATTTTCACACAAACTGCACTAGATGCTAACCCTATAATTTGAGGCCATTTGGATGAGGTCGAAAAAATTCTTGGATTAGAATCGTGTTGTTCGAACCCCGTAGTTGGATTTTTTTGAACCCTTGATCTGTAGAACTGGGCAAAACCCGAGTTTAACCTATTTAATTATAGATTCGTATATCGATTTTTCTACTACCTTTTTATTATTACTATGCAGCACATGGGTGTTTGCCCGTCGAGTGAAACACGGAGGAAGAGGGATCACTCGGAAGGAGAGAAGAAGGGGGTGTCTCCCCTTTTTCGGGTGATGATGTTGACTTTTGTGCAGGGTTTGTCAGTGAGCAGGAGGTGCGAGCGAGCGAGCGAGCGAGTCGAGCGAGGCCGAGAATGAGAGAGATTTGTTTTTTTGTGAGAGGGACAACCGAAGGATCCAGAAGGACCCACAGACTTCCAATACGCATCTGATGCGTCTTCTCTTGACAAAGAAGATGGATGGGAGTTTGCGTACCTACTGCACGTGACTTGTGCTCACTGAAGTGTGGGACCTCAAGGGTGGGCACCACACGTAAGTGACAGACCTGTTGGTGTAAAAACTCGGTTGATTATAATAGTGCATTAGAACAAAGTTTCCTATGGATTCAAGGGTAGGAAATCCAAGTTAACTCATTTACGTGTTAAACTTGTCTAAATCTTGGTCAAACCTAGGATTTGACCAAGATTCAAATGGGCAGAAAAATAAAAAAACAGAAAAATGAAAAACAAAATCACATAGTCTTCTTATGTCATATAGTAAGCATTAAAGTTGATAAACAAGGTCTAGACATATCAAACCATACAAATCATGTATCTACCCCTAACCCCTAAACTCCGTCTTATGAAGTCAAGCATGAAGAGAAGTGGTTTTGGGTTTCAAACATGGAAATTTCAAAATCCTCCCAAAAGCCCCTTTTCAAATATTTCAAACTTATTCAAATTTGGTTCAAATTTGAAAGACATACAAGTTATAGCACACATAGTGCATACATTTTCACAAAAACTGCACTAGATGCTAACCCTATAGCTTGAGGCCATTTGGATGAGGTCGAAAAAATTCTTGGATTAGAATCGTGTTGTTCGAACCCCGTAGTTGGATTTTTTTGAACCCTTGATCTGTAGAACTGGGCAAAACCCGAGTTTAGAGTGACTAAGAAGGATACATGCTTCCCTTTTCATTTTCATGTTTTAAACTTGTTTAAATTATCTTGGTCAAACCTAGGATTAGACAAGATTCAAATGGGCATCAAAATTGAAAAAAAAATCAGCAAAAAGGAAAACCAAAGCAAATAGTTTTCTTATGTCATATAGTAAGCATTAAAGTTGATAAACAAGGTCTAGACATATTCAAACCAGACAAATCATGTAGCTATACCCCCTAACCCCTAAACTCGATCTATCTTATGAAGTCAAGCATGTGAAGAGAAGTGGTTTTGGGTTTCAAACATGGAAATTTCAAAAACCTCCCAAAAGCTTCATTTTAGAGTGACTAAGAAGGATCCATGCTTCCCTTTTCATTTTCATGTTTTAAACTTGTTTAAATTATCTTGGTCGTCAAACCTAGGATTTGACAAGCAGATTCAAATGGGCATCAAATTTGAAAAAAAATCAGAAAAAAGAAAAACCAAAGCAAATAGTTTTCTTATGTCATATAGTAAGCATTGAATTTGATAAACAAGGTCCATACATATTCAAACCACACAAATCATGTATCTATACCCCCTAAGCCCTAAATTAATTAACTATGTCTTATGAAGTCAAGCATGTGAAGAGAAGTGGTTTTGGGTTTCAAACATGGAAATTTCAAAAACCTCCCAAAAGCTTCATTTTAGACAGACTAAGAAGGATCCATGCTTACATTTGCATTTTCATATTTTAAACTTGTTTAAATCATTATCAAACCTAGGATTTGACCAAGATACAAATGGGTGGGCACAAAATTCAAAAAAATCAGAAAAATGAAAAACAAAAGCACATAGTCTTCTTATATATGTCATATCGTAAGCATTCGAGTTGATAAACGAGGTCTAGGTATATCCAAACCAGACAAATCATGTATCTACCCCCCGTCGATCTTATGAAGTCTAGCATGAAGAGAAGTCGTTTTGGGTTTCAAACATGGAAATTTCAAGAACATCCCAAAAGCTTCATTTTAGAGTGACTAAGAAGGATACATGCTTACCTTTTAATTTTCATGTTTTAAACTTGTTTAAATCTTGGTTGAACCTAGGATTTGACCAAGATTCAAATATATGGGAATAAAATTCAGAAAAAAACAGAAAAATGAAAAACCAAAGCACATAGTCTTCTTATGTCTATAGTTAGCATTAAAGTTGATAAACAGGTCTAGACATATTCAAACTAGAAAATCATGTATATATCTACACCCCTAACCCTAAACTCTGTCTTATGAAGTCAAGCATGCATGAAGAGAAGTGGTTTTTTTTGTTCCAAACATGGAAATTTCAAAAACCCTCCCAAGAGCTACATTTTGGGGTGACTAAGAAGGAAAGATGCTTATTTTTTCATATTCATGATTTAAACTTGTTTAAACCATGGTCAAACCTAGGATTTGACCAAGATTCAAATGGGCATCAAAATTGAAAAAAAATCAGCAAAAATAAAAACCAAAGCAAATAGTTTTCTTATGTTATATAGTAAGCATTAAAGTTGATAAACAAGGTCTAGACATATTCAAACCAGACAAATCATGTATCTATACCCCCTAACCCCTAAACTCTGTCTTATGAAGTCAAGCATGAAGAGAAGTGGTTTTGGGTTTCAAACATGGAAATTTGAAAAACCTCCCAAAAGCCCCTTTGCAAATATTTCAAACTTATTCAAATTTGGTTCAAATTTGAAAGACATACAAGTTATAGCACACATAGTGCATACATTTTCACACAAACTGCACTAGATGCTAACCCTATAATTTGAGGCCATTTGGATGAGGTCGAAAAAATTCTTGGATTAGAATCGTGTTGTTCGAACCCCGTAGTTGGATTTTTTTGAACCCTTGATCTGTAGAACTGGGCAAAACCCGAGTTTAACCTATTTAATTATAGATTCGTATATCGATTTTTCTACTACCTTTTTATTATTACTATGCAGCACATGGGTGTTTGCCCGTCGAGTGAAACACGGAGGAAGAGGGATCACTCGGAAGGAGAGAAGAAGGGGGTGTCTCCCCTTTTTCGGGTGATGATGTTGACTTTTGTGCAGGGTTTGTCAGTGAGCAGGAGGTGCGAGCGAGCGAGCGAGCGAGTCGAGCGAGGCCGAGAATGAGAGAGATTTGTTTTTTTTGTGAGAGGGACAACCGAAGGATCCAGAAGGACCCAGACTTCCAATACGCATCTGATGCGTCTTCTCTTGACAAAGAAGATGGATGGGAGTTTGCGTACCTACTGCACGTGACTTGTGCTCACTGAAGTGTGGGACCTCAAGGGTGGGCACCACACGTAAGTGACAGACCTGTTGGTGTAAAAACTCGGTTGATTATAATAGTGCATTAGAACAAAGTTTCCTATGGATTCAAGGGTAGGAAATCCAAGTTAACTCATTTACGTGTTAAACTTGTCTAAATCTTGGTCAAACCTAGGATTTGACCAAGATTCAAATGGGCAGAAAAATAAAAAAACAGAAAAATGAAAAACAAAATCACATAGTCTTCTTATGTCATATAGTAAGCATTAAAGTTGATAAACAAGGTCTAGACATATCAAACCATACAAATCATGTATCTACCCCTAACCCCTAAACTCCGTCTTATGAAGTCAAGCATGAAGAGAAGTGGTTTTGGGTTTCAAACATGGAAATTTCAAAATCCTCCCAAAAGCCCCTTTTCAAATATTTCAAACTTATTCAAATTTGGTTCAAATTTGAAAGACATACAAGTTATAGCACACATAGTGCATACATTTTCACAAAAACTGCACTAGATGCTAACCCTATAGCTTGAGGCCATTTGGATGAGGTCGAAAAAATTCTTGGATTAGAATCGTGTTGTTCGAACCCCGTAGTTGGATTTTTTTGAACCCTTGATCTGTAGAACTGGGCAAAACCCGAGTTTAGAGTGACTAAGAAGGATACATGCTTCCCTTTTCATTTTCATGTTTTAAACTTGTTTAAATTATCTTGGTCAAACCTAGGATTAGACAAGATTCAAATGGGCATCAAAATTGAAAAAAAAATCAGCAAAAAGGAAAACCAAAGCAAATAGTTTTCTTATGTCATATAGTAAGCATTAAAGTTGATAAACAAGGTCTAGACATATTCAAACCAGACAAATCATGTAGCTATACCCCCTAACCCCTAAACTCGATCTATCTTATGAAGTCAAGCATGTGAAGAGAAGTGGTTTTGGGTTTCAAACATGGAAATTTCAAAAACCTCCCAAAAGCTTCATTTTAGAGTGACTAAGAAGGATCCATGCTTCCCTTTTCATTTTCATGTTTTAAACTTGTTTAAATTATCTTGGTCGTCAAACCTAGGATTTGACAAGCAGATTCAAATGGGCATCAAATTTGAAAAAAAATCAGAAAAAAGAAAAACCAAAGCAAATAGTTTTCTTATGTCATATAGTAAGCATTGAATTTGATAAACAAGGTCCATACATATTCAAACCACACAAATCATGTATCTATACCCCCTAAGCCCTAAATTAATTAACTATGTCTTATGAAGTCAAGCATGTGAAGAGAAGTGGTTTTGGGTTTCAAACATGGAAATTTCAAAAACCTCCCAAAAGCTTCATTTTAGACAGACTAAGAA
This sequence comes from Lolium multiflorum, assembly GCA_030979885.1. Classification (NCBI taxonomy): domain Eukaryota; kingdom Viridiplantae; phylum Streptophyta; class Magnoliopsida; order Poales; family Poaceae; genus Lolium; species Lolium multiflorum. The sequence goes on from CM061750.1 coordinate 213,610,330, forward strand.
GGATCCATGCTTACATTTGCATTTTCATATTTTAAACTTGTTTAAATCATTATCAAACCTAGGATTTGACCAAGATACAAATGGGTGGGCACAAAATTCAAAAAAATCAGAAAAATGAAAAACAAAAGCACATAGTCTTCTTATATATGTCATATCGTAAGCATTCGAGTTGATAAACGAGGTCTAGGTATATCCAAACCAGACAAATCATGTATCTACCCCCGTCGATCTTATGAAGTCTAGCATGAAGAGAAGTCGTTTTGGGTTTCAAACATGGAAATTTCAAGAACATCCCAAAAGCTTCATTTTAGAGTGACTAAGAAGGATACATGCTTACCTTTTAATTTTCATGTTTTAAACTTGTTTAAATCTTGGTTGAACCTAGGATTTGACCAAGATTCAAATATATGGGAATAAAATTCAGAAAAAAACAGAAAAATGAAAAACCAAAGCACATAGTCTTCTTATGTCTATAGTTAGCATTAAAGTTGATAAACAGGTCTAGACATATTCAAACTAGAAAATCATGTATATATCTACACCCCTAACCCTAAACTCTGTCTTATGAAGTCAAGCATGCATGAAGAGAAGTGGTTTTTTTTGTTCCAAACATGGAAATTTCAAAAACCCTCCCAAGAGCTACATTTTGGGGTGACTAAGAAGGAAAGATGCTTATTTTTTCATATTCATGATTTAAACTTGTTTAAACCATGGTCAAACCTAGGATTTGACCAAGATTCAAATGGGCATCAAAATTGAAAAAAAAATCAGCAAAAATAAAAACCAAAGCAAATAGTTTTCTTATGTTATATAGTAAGCATTAAAGTTGATAAACAAGGTCTAGACATATTCAAACCAGACAAATCATGTATCTATACCCCTAACCCCTAAACTCTGTCTTATGAAGTCAAGCATGAAGAGAAGTGGTTTTGGGTTTCAAACATGGAAATTTGAAAAACCTCCCAAAAGCCCCTTTGCAAATATTTCAAACTTATTCAAATTTGGTTCAAATTTGAAAGACATACAAGTTATAGCACACATAGTGCATACATTTTCACACAAACTGCACTAGATGCTAACCCTATAATTTGAGGCCATTTGGATGAGGTCGAAAAAATTCTTGGATTAGAATCGTGTTGTTCGAACCCCGTAGTTGGATTTTTTTTTGAACCCTTGATCTGTAGAACTGGGCAAAACCCGAGTTTAACCTATTTAATTATAGATTCGTATATCGATTTTTCTACTACCTTTTTATTATTACTATGCAGCACATGGGTGTTTGCCCGTCGAGTGAAACACGGAGGAAGAGGGATCACTCGGAAGGAGAGAAGAAGGGGGTGTCTCCCCTTTTTCGGGTGATGATGTTGACTTTTGTGCAGGGTTTGTCAGTGAGCAGGAGGTGCGAGCGAGCGAGCGAGCGAGTCGAGCGAGGCCGAGAATGAGAGAGATTTGTTTTTTTGTGAGAGGGACAACCGAAGGATCCAGAAGGACCCACAGACTTCCAATACGCATCTGATGCGTCTTCTCTTGACAAAGAAGATGGATGGGAGTTTGCGTACCTACTGCACGTGACTTGTGCTCACTGAAGTGTGGGACCTCAAGGGTGGGCACCACACGTAAGTGACAGACCTGTTGGTGTAAAAACTCGGTTGATTATAATAGTGCATTAGAACAAAGTTTCCTATGGATTCAAGGGTAGGAAATCCAAGTTAACTCATTTACGTGTTAAACTTGTCTAAATCTTGGTCAAACCTAGGATTTGACCAAGATTCAAATGGGCAGAAAAATAAAAAAAACAGAAAAATGAAAAACAAAATCACATAGTCTTCTTATGTCATATAGTAAGCATTAAAGTTGATAAACAAGGTCTAGACATATCAAACCATACAAATCATGTATCTACCCCTAACCCCTAAACTCCGTCTTATGAAGTCAAGCATGAAGAGAAGTGGTTTTGGGTTTCAAACATGGAAATTTCAAAATCCTCCCAAAAGCCCCTTTTCAAATATTTCAAACTTATTCAAATTTGGTTCAAATTTGAAAGACATACAAGTTATAGCACACATAGTGCATACATTTTCACAAAAACTGCACTAGATGCTAACCCTATAGCTTGAGGCCATTTGGATGAGGTCGAAAAAATTCTTGGATTAGAATCGTGTTGTTCGAACCCCGTAGTTGGATTTTTTGAACCCTTGATCTGTAGAACTGGGCAAAACCCGAGTTTAGAGTGACTAAGAAGGATACATGCTTCCCTTTTCATTTTCATGTTTTAAACTTGTTTAAATTATCTTGGTCAAACCTAGGATTAGACAAGATTCAAATGGGCATCAAAATTGAAAAAAAATCAGCAAAAAGGAAAACCAAAGCAAATAGTTTTCTTATGTCATATAGTAAGCATTAAAGTTGATAAACAAGGTCTAGACATATTCAAACCAGACAAATCATGTAGCTATACCCCCTAACCCCTAAACTCTATCTTATGAAGTCAAGCATGTGAAGAGAAGTGGTTTTGGGTTTCAAACATGGAAATTTCAAAAACCTCCCAAAAGCTTCATTTTAGAGTGACTAAGAAGGATCCATGCTTCCCTTTTCATTTTCATGTTTTAAACTTGTTTAAATTATCTTGGTCGTCAAACCTAGGATTTGACAAGCAGATTCAAATGGGCATCAAATTTGAAAAAAAATCAGAAAAAAGAAAAACCAAAGCAAATAGTTTTCTTATGTCATATAGTAAGCATTGAATTTGATAAACAAGGTCCATACATATTCAAACCACACAAATCATGTATCTATACCCCCTAAGCCCTAAATTAATTAACTATGTCTTATGAAGTCAAGCATGTGAAGAGAAGTGGTTTTGGGTTTCAAACATGGAAATTTCAAAAACCTCCCAAAAGCTTCATTTTAGACAGACTAAGAAGGATCCATGCTTACATTTGCATTTTCATATTTTAAACTTGTTTAAATCATTATCAAACCTAGGATTTGACCAAGATACAAATGGGTGGGCACAAAATTCAAAAAAATCAGAAAAATGAAAAACAAAAGCACATAGTCTTCTTATATATGTCATATCGTAAGCATTCGAGTTGATAAACGAGGTCTAGGTATATCCAAACCAGACAAATCATGTATCTACCCCCCGTCGATCTTATGAAGTCTAGCATGAAGAGAAGTCGTTTTGGGTTTCAAACATGGAAATTTCAAGAACATCCCAAAAGCTTCATTTTAGAGTGACTAAGAAGGATACATGCTTACCTTTTAATTTTCATGTTTTAAACTTGTTTAAATCTTGGTTGAACCTAGGATTTGACCAAGATTCAAATATATGGGAATAAAATTCAGAAAAAAACAGAAAAATGAAAAACCAAAGCACATAGTCTTCTTATGTCTATAGTTAGCATTAAAGTTGATAAACAGGTCTAGACATATTCAAACTAGAAAATCATGTATATATCTACACCCCTAACCCTAAACTCTGTCTTATGAAGTCAAGCATGCATGAAGAGAAGTGGTTTTTTTTGTTCCAAACATGGAAATTTCAAAAACCCTCCCAAGAGCTACATTTTGGGGTGACTAAGAAGGATAGATGCTTATTTTTTCATATTCATGATTTAAACTTGTTTAAACCATGGTCAAACCTAGGATTTGACCAAGATTCAAATGGGCATCAAAATTGAAAAAAAATCAGCAAAAATAAAAACCAAAGCAAATAGTTTTCTTATGTTATATAGTAAGCATTAAAGTTGATAAACAAGGTCTAGACATATTCAAACCAGACAAATCATGTATCTATACCCCCTAACCCCTAAACTCTGTCTTATGAAGTCAAGCATGAAGAGAAGTGGTTTTGGGTTTCAAACATGGAAATTTCAAAAACCTCCCAAAAGCCCCTTTTCAAATATTTCAAACTTATTCAAATTTGGTTCAAATTTGAAAGACATACAAGTTATAGCACACATAGTGCATACATTTTCACACAAACTGCACTAGATGCTAACCCTATAATTTGAGGCCATTTGGATGAGGTCGAAAAAATTCTTGGATTAGAATCGTGTTGTTCGAACCCCGTAGTTGGATTTTTTTGAACCCTTGATCTGTAGAACTGGGCAAAACCCGAGTTTAACCTATTTAATTATAGATTCGTATATCGATTTTTCTACTACCTTTTTATTATTACTATGCAGCACATGGGTGTTTGCCCGTCGAGTGAAACACGGAGGAAGAGGGATCACTCGGAAGGAGAGAAGAAGGGGGTGTCTCCCCTTTTTCGGGTGATGATGTTGACTTTTGTGCAGGGTTTGTCAGTGAGCAGGAGGTGCGAGCGAGCGAGCGAGTCGAGCGAGGCCGAGAATGAGAGAGATTTGTTTTTGTGAGAGGGACAACCGAAGGATCCAGAAGGACCCACAGACTTCCAATACGCATCTGATGCGTCTTCTCTTGACAAAGAAGATGGCTGGGAGTTTGCGTACCTACTGCACGTGACTTGTGCTCACTGAAGTGTGGGACCTCACGCGTGGGCACCACACGTAAGTGACATACCTGTTGGTGTAAAAACTCGGTTGATTATAATAGTGCATTAGAACAAAGTTTCCTATGGATTCAAGGGTAGGAAATCCAAGTTAAATCATTTACGTGTTAAACTTGTCTAAATCTTGGTCAAACCTAGGATTTGACCAAGATTCAAATGGGCAGAAAAATAAAAAAACAGAAAAATGAAAAACAAAATCACATAGTCTTCTTATGTCATATAGTAAGCATTAAAATTGATAAACAAGGTCTAGACATATCAAACCATACAAATCATGTATCTACCCCCTAACCCCTAATCTCCGTCTTATGAAGTCAAGCATGAAGAGAAGTGGTTTTGGGTTTCAAACATGGAAATTTCAAAAACCTCCCAAAAACTTCATTTTAGAGTGACTAAGAAGGATACATGCTTCCCTTTTCATTTTCTTGTTTTAAACTTGTTTAAATTATCTTGGTCAAACCTAGGATTTGACAAGATTCAAAGATACATGCTTCCCTTTTCATTTGACATGAATCCTTGTGGCACGACCATGTTGGGGTCACTCCTGGCTGTCTACCCAGCCGAGCATGCGGGCTCTATTACCTTGTACGAATCCTCGTTTTAAACAAAGAAGTGAACAAACGCCCCCCCCCCCCCGCGCCACGGACACACACACACACTTTCTCTCTCTCTCTCTCTCTCTCTCTCTCTCTCTCTCTCTCTCTATCGCATCATTTGTCTGTCAGACTCCATTGATTTGCCCCAAGTTCAACAAGGTCGCCCCCTTTTCCTCTGAGAGTCCATTGATTTTTATTTGCTGGTGTCACTTGTGCTAAACTGTCATTCCTTGTACTCCCTCCGATTCATATTATTTGATGGTAATATAGATGCATCTATACACATTATAGTTGTAGATACATCCATTTTACCATCAATTAATATTGATCGGAGTTGCAGCGTGGTATGAGGCCTGCCGCCTGCCACCGTCGGCGAGGTTCCAAGTAAACGGCGCCAGAAGAAGAGTAGCGCGGCTCCGGATTCAACCAACTGGCGGCGATGGACGGCACTATGGAAATAAACGCTACGAATTTGGAGGCCATCGCGTACAACATCGCTGGAACGGCGCAGGTCATGTGCTCCCACGACGGCTGCGGGGTCATCGTCAGCTACCACGAGTCCCTAAGCCACCAGATCGCGTGCCCGCACGGCCGGTGCAACTGCACGGAGCAGGGCTGCGACTTCGCCGCCCCACCGTCAGCGCTCCTCGTTCACCTCGCAGAGGCCCACTCGATTCAGGTGCACAGGTTAGAGTATGGCAAGTCCATAGAGTTCCGGGTGACCATGACGCACCCGTGCTCGCCGTGCAGGCTGCTCGTCGTCGAAGGGGATGACGGCTCCGTGTTCGTCCTGTACATCGACGCGCTCGGCCCGGCCATTGTCTTGTCTTTGGTATGCGTCAGTTCGGCCACATCCGTGTGGCCGCTCTACAGGGTGAAGATCTGGGCGCACGGCCCGCCGCCGTCCTCGAAATCGGACTGCAGGCGGGATGTCGTGAAGATGTCTGCCGATGCTTCTGGCAGCGCGTCGCCGGGCGCTGTCGTGTTTGAGGAGCTCACGTCGTTCCTCGTTGTGCCGGGGCCATACCTCGTTGGTGCTGGATCGTCCAAGGAGCTGCGTTTCTACATTCGCATATGCAAGCAGATGTAGCTACTGCTACTTTGCGTAGTTGAAAAAACTGTCAATTTGTCATGAGGAATGATAAATTTCGATGAAAAGTACTTGATTGTTCGTACGGCTGCTATTTTTTTATGGATTCTTCGTTTCATATTTGTGCTGAACTGTTTGTAGTAGTACTTATACTGTACTTAATAATAATGCAGCGTGGAAGTGAATACTCCTTTTTTTTGTGAATCGGAAGTGAATACTCCAACTATATGTAATTGTAACCCCTCCATCTGATTTATATAAAACTATGTGCACTTCCAGATCATTTCTCCTGTTTTTTAGATGTCCTTTCACTTACTATAAAAAACAAAGAAGCACTGCTGCTTTGATTCAAAGGAATGTGGAGAGTGTAGAAATAGGAAAGGTGTAGGATTGAAATTTTCCCATAGGAATCAAATCCAACATAATTCCTATGTCAATCCTATGAATCAAAGAAGCCCTAAGTGGTTACCGGTGCTTAATGCACAGTTCCAAAAAGTTCATCCCGCAGTCCAAATAACTAATAATCAGATGATGTCAATTTTTGTGTATGTAGTTGTGCCTATTACCATCACAAATATAGTCTCAAATAGTATGATGGTGGAGATACACATTTTTTAACTACCATGATTTTCGGTAAATGCTTAGTCAATTTTGACATAATTTGACTTTCTAAAAATAATATAAGCTAAGCTTTGAGATGGAGGTACTATATTGGGTTTTCCTCGTCTTAAGCAAAATCCCTTCCCATCCCCTTAAATAGAGTACTCCAGCCTCGAGGCTAGGAGATAAGAGAGGCCATCGATAGGCCACATACTCCTCGCGCGCTCGCAATGCTGGAAACTGTCACCGTTACCCTGAAGATGGACTCCACCGTGCTTCACTGCATTTTCTGCTCCCAGCCCCTCAAGCCCCCCGTCTTCAAGGTCGATCCCTTTCCCTCCCACACTCCATTGATGTTTCTTTTGTGGGTTCACTACTGCAAAAATGGCAATCCACGAACTTTGATTTGTGCAGTGCAAGGGTAATCATTTGGCCTGCGGCCGCTGCCTCAGCGAGCTTCCCGGGAACCGGTGCCATAGGTGCGTGGAACCCCGCGGCGGATTCGAGCACGACCCGGCAATGGACGCCGTCGTATCAGCGGCGACGGTTGAGTGCCCCCACAGCAGCTGCGGGAGCTTGGTGGCCTACCACCAGGTCCACGACCACAAGATTGCATGCCCGCACGCCCCTTGCGCTTGCACGGAGCCCGGCTGCGACTTCGCCGCCCCGCCAACAGCGCTCGTCGCCCACTTTGCAGCGGCCCACTCGATCCAAGTGCACAAGCTCCCGCCGTACAACACGACCAAAGTGTTCGAGGTGCTGGTGCCGGTGCCGGGTTCGCCGTGCCTGCGGATCATCGCCGAAGGGGAGGACGGCGCCGTGTTCGTCCTGATCATCGGCGTGCTCGGTTCGACTTCGACCACCATCGTGTCTACCGTGTGCGTTAGGGCGGCCGCGTGCGTGTGGCCTCTGTACACGGCAAAGATGTGGGCGAATGGGCCGGCGTCGTGCTCGTTGGCGCACTCGAGGAGCAGGGCGGACACCGTGAATGTGTCATTGGAGGCGTCGAGCTGCGCCTTGCCGGGCGACGTCGCGTTTGATGAACTCACGTCGTTCCTCTCGGTACCGCCGCTGTACCAGGTGCTTGGTGGACCTTCCAAGCTGCTGCGTTTCTACATTCGCATCGAGAAGGAGAACAATTAATCCTCAAAATAAGTACTCCTTATATAGAAAGGGACTAACTGTTTTTCGTCCTGCTAATGCAACCTTGAGGTGACCGGGACAACTTTGTACAAAGCATCGTGCTCATATAAATATACGTACTCTACAAAATCATCAGCAGTGGAGTACCTCGTAGGTGCCATGTCCATGGATCGACAAGACAAGACACATACATAGACTGGGTCACTGGGAGATGGATATTACTACTGGATCGTGATAGGATGCCTACATACACCCTACTCGGCAGGTGACGATACCTTCCCAACAAAGGTATCCAGTCCCATCCATTGATTATATTTTATTATGGACGGAGAGCATTCTACTACGTAGAAGAGATGTCATGTCTTGGGGCAGAGGTTCGGCTTAATCATGGTTTAGATGACTCTAATGTAGATGTATCTAGACATATTGTAACTATAGATACTTCCATTTTAGCATCAAGTAATGTGGATCGGAGGGAGTAATACTATAGTACAATATACTCAGTATAAGGTTAACTTTGGCACACGCTGGGACGCACATATTTGTTAGAAGTACACACATGCAAGACAGAGCACAGAGTAAAATAATTACTATTTACTTATGGGCAACCAAAAGCTTGTACGTGTCCACTCTATATATGGGCATGGACTACACTTATTGCTTGTGGACGAGGATAGCTGTTGTGGACAACACAGTGGATGCTGTTAGAGTGAAACGGCACACTTATTATGGATCGTAGGGAGTATGCAAGATAAAAAAAGATCTACCATACATATTAGTATTATTATCATCAGTTATGTACTCATGACACTGGGAGCATACACACACGATCGTACATACTACAGTAGTACTGTACTACTTTTAAAACTACTTGCAAGATAAAATATACTGTACTACTTATCACTGGGTGCATACACACACGATCGTATACATACTAGTACTGTACTACTTTTAACACTAGGCTATCCTTTTCAGTGGTCTTCCTCTTCAGCTTCCACAGCCTGTACCATGTTGCTCTTCTTCTTCTTCTTCTTCTTCTTCTTCTTCTTCTTCTTACTCCCGCTGTCCTGGAATTCCGCCAATTTTTGTTGACCCTTCTCAAAGTTCACTATTCGCCTGTATACCTCATATGTTGCGTATGCGTCGATGCTTGCATACAGGATATGCTTCATGGACAAGGGCACCTGCTTCCACAGCTTGTGTTCCTCTTTCGTAAGTTTTTTCATGATAGATTTGTACTGGCTGTCTATAATGGCCGCAGCATAGTCAGCCAACGAATCCTTATTGTTACTAGTGGAATCGGCAGGCTTCCACCTTTTCTGGATGTCCACGAAGTTCGCCACTGAGAGGTTGCAACGCCCAAGCCTGGTAATGTCGTTGCCGATGTCAACACCTGCAAATGTTATGTCAGGCCTGCCAAGAAAGTCAGCGAGTTTGGGGCAGGGCTGGTCGGCCGAGGAAATCTGGTACAGGAGGCAGTCTGTGCCCATGCACAACTGTATGAGGGCAGCCTTCTGTTCAGGCCCATAGGTGTACTCTACGTCTAGGCCAACAATTTTGTACGAGTCTTCTTTCTCCAGTATCAACTCGATTTTGTTGATGTGTTCCTCCACCTTAGACGCCATATTGGTATAGTTCGCCGTAATGGTGGTTGTTCCATGAGCGAGGAAAGTGTGTCCTTGGTAGAACGCTTCCATGGAGGGTAGCGAGAGAGGGGCACAGGCGAGAGTGTCAGGGAGAAGACGAAATGAGGAAGACGAAATGAGGAAGACGAATGTTAACCGCCACGCCAGGGCCTGGAAACCGCCCGTCGCTAGATGCATGCATTTGGACGGTTTTGAAGATGACGGGCCATAGGGCACGAATGCAGTTTCCCTGTTAAAATAATAATAACCGCCCACGTACTTAATTAATTGTATGCTTATTTGTTTCTCGAGAGGAGCCTAGTTTTTTTCTACGAAACTCTGAAGATCTATTAAAAATCATCAACATTAGTACAAAGAGATTCAAAATTAATATTACCTTCGTCTAAAAGGAGGTGTCTTAGTTTTGTCTAATACGGATGTATAAAGACATATCTAAGTTGTAGAAATTACAAATATGTCTTCTTTGCACCACTTAGCTACCACTACAAAGTACAAACACTAACGCAAGGTAGATCAGCATCATGCAATGTAGACATTACAGTATTTTTGTACTACTGTACTTGTCTTCCCTGGTCTATGATTCAATATCTAGTATACTGTACTGCTTATACACCAGGGAGATTCAAAATACGAGTTGAGCGCCAAAACTCCCGCCTCCATACACATATTTCGAATTCCCTTTCGACCCTATTAGCAATGACGCAAAGGCAGACAAGTGAAGCCGGCGTTGGTTGGGGTCTCGTTCGTAATTTACACACCCCCTCTGATATATATAGTCTACCGCCTTCCATTCGTCTTCCCCATTTCCGCAAAAAATCTGTCGCAATACTCCAGGCCCATCATCTCTCACCTGCCGGACCACCGCACCGGAATATCCCAGCCGTACTTAGCCGGCATACCACCTCACCTACCTGAGGCCACCGACTCCCTCGTCCGCAGCACCAGATCCGCTTCACCAACGCCGCCGTGTACTGCATCGGATCTGCTTCACCGACTGCTTCATCCGCAGCACCAGATCCGCTTCACCAACGCCGCCGTGCACTGCACTATCTGAGTTCACCGACTCCCTCGTCTGCCGTACCTGATCCGCTTCACCAACGACGCCGTGCACTGCACCGGATCTGCTTCACCGACTCCCTCGTTTCAGATCTGCTTCCCCGAACCCATCATCGACCGCCCCAGATCTGCTTCCTCGACGCCGACGCCCACCGCAACCGCAGCACCCCCGCCGTCGTCGACGTGACCCGCAAGGATGCCGAGTATGACTACACGAAGCCGCCGTCGAGGTAACCAGACCCCCTCCCCCCTACACGTTTTGGTCTGTTACCATAGAAGGTTCAAGCATGTCTTGGTCAACTAGAATGTGTCCCATAGATCCAGCTCCGCCCCGCTCTCAATGCGCGTGGCAGATGGCAGGATCCTGCGCATTTGCCCATGCCACTCCTCGAGCTCTCTGTCTTGATGTGCTTCACACACAGGGCTTATAATACTAGGAAGCTTGTGCCTCACATACACTTACACACAGGGCTACTACTACTAGGAAGCTTTATTGGATATCTCAGTGGTACAAAGCTTACTTACATGGGACGGGTGATACTCTATTTAAATTTTTGTACATGACCCTTTAGATTGTTGCCATGTGCCAGAATCCAAACCCTATACCATACTTCTAGAATACTCTACAAACTCTAGATATTTCATACTACTCGTAAATATCTTACTCTAGAACATTCCCCATTCTACAGTTCTCTCTACATACCTTGGATACTTCATGACTAAGCTAGCTCCTTTACTAGCCAACCACATTGATAAGATTACTACTAACAATCCCCCCATAATCTTGTCATATAAACTATCTTTACTATTAAATTTAAAATAGGCCGCGGTGGTTGGTGATGGTACGTCAAACGTGTATACAACTCACCCCGAACATAAAAAGTAAGGTCAGCGTGACCGGCTCCATGAGGAGTTCTTATCAGGATTAGTTAGGTCACGACCAAAATCCAATCCGTAGCACTAGGTAGCAAAATCAGCATCCCTTTCCTAATTCTAATCGGTAAGACAAGCATAGATCGGTCCAGCCACACATCTTTTTTGTTCGCTCCCCTTTTTATTCTCTAAGGAACCCTCTCCTTAACGAGCGTAGATTGATGGAGATGGTTTTTGTACCGGTCAATCTTTATATCCTTTCTGGCATAGTTCTGTAAAAGATCGGCAGGTGATCCGTCCTTTCTCCTCTGCCGTAGTTCATCAACGCGTGTCCGGCAATCCCGGTTAGATCGACACAATCGGCAAAAAAGAAAAAGGCCAAAAGAGACCCATTGATTAGGCTCCTCTTGCCGTGCTACTTTAAATTTTCTAACTTTTCTTTCATTCGCAAACATACAGTGACAATCTATATGACTCTAGGTTTCTTTTCCTAATTTTTGCACGTGCATGCATTTTCCCTTTAAAATTCGTAGGACATACAAATCTCAACACTTATGCAACTAAAAATCCTTAAAAAAAACAAAGCTTTCATACCCTGCAGCTTTTAAGAGGTTAGTCACAAGAATCAACCACATGTTTTGGAGCGCAGTGACATTCTCCCTAAAAAAACATGTTTCATGCGTGGGTGTTTCATTAATAAAGAGAAATATCTGTTCAGTTGGGGCCACGTATCGACGTGTGTTCTCGACAAATCAGTTTCTCAGACAAAGTATCTTGAAGGTGTTCATAGAGATTGCATGTGCATTTGTGCGTTCGTAGGAGCGAGTATGCATTTAGTGAGCATTTATATTGTACCGTGTTTTGTTAAAAAAGATGGTGTAAAACGGGCACCTTTTACGATATACTCTCTCCGTCCCAAAATGTAAGGCGTCTAAGGATTGGTCAAAACTCAAAAGTCAAACCTTACGAACTTTGACCAAATATTTTAAAAAATATTTACATTTTCAATATCAAATTGACATATTAAGAAATTATACTTTAGGGTGACTCTATTGATAATGATTTAGTATTGTAAATATTTATATTTTTTGTGTGTAAACTTGGTCAAACTTTAAAAACATTGACTTTTAACTAATCCTTAGACGCCTTATTTTTGGCACGGAGGGAGTATCATTCAATAAATACTATGAATTATTCGATCGTCTGTTCAAACATGTTAATTAGATCGGTCGATTGATCAACTCGGATCGGTCGATCGAGCATCAGAGTTGTCTCAGTGATGACAAAAAATAAGCACATTGTATGATACTGACGTACCACAGATTCTAAAGAAAAATGAGGACCATGTGGCCACACATCCTGGACATAGACATTGCGATTATATTCCATTTATTCTATATTTGGAGGGAGCCATCTTTCGTTATTAACCCGTTGCAACACACGGGTATTATGCTAGTATCCCCTAATCCAGATCACATGGACCATGCACTTCATCTTGTGATGGCATCACACCGACTCACGTCAAGCAACGACGCCGCACCTTGCTTGTTAGCCTGACACCGACTTCATTTTAGATATCATGTAGTACATGTCAAGTACCAAATCACTGAGAACCAACCTGTGGTTGGATGGTTAGGAGGGCAGTGGCACCCCCAGATTTAACGCTTTGGTGTCTCAAAAATGGAGGAATATTCTTCTGTGGGACGCGGCGTTCCCGATGACATTGTGGTGCTAGTGGTGACTTCGTCAATCTCAATACCCGTCGGAACAGTTTCTTGGATGCAGTTTCCTGAAGGTGCTCGAAGGGGTAGTGTGTGTGCCTGAGTGATGAGTGTATGTATGTACGTGTGAGCGTCTATGATTGTACTGTGTGTTGCAAAAAATAGTATTAATTTTGTCTTGTTCATACTAAGACTAGCAAAGCGTTCCCTGCTCTATAAACTCTCAAGAAACACCCCTATAGTATCCATCTAGTTCGTCCTAATGTTAGAACAGTAATTGCATGCTATGTAATTCATCTATTTTTGTTAGGAAACCTACATGTTTGTTTGCTTTTCTTATTCTCAGGTGACAGGTTGTGTGCTGGGACCATAGCCGCCGTCTGTTTTGTTCGTTGCAAAATGTTGTTTTATATTCCGCCATTCTGTGCTCTTCTGTGTTCACAAGGTTTTACATTATAATTTCCATCTGTTTTGTTGTAAACAATGACGGTAAATGCCAATTACTATTTCCTTTCTGCTATCCTTTTGCCATCCTGTAGTACATGTGTGAACTCATTGCTCTGGTACATTTAAATTCTTCATTGTTTTTTTTCTTCAAGAGCTGCAACCCTAACTCTTTGCTGTAATTTCATGTTGCACTATCACATGGAACACAGCAAATCGTGGAGTGAATCACCCCTATAATCCAGTAAGTACCTTTCATTTTTGTATTGATATGCTTATCGTGCTGGAACCAGTTTGTGTTTAACACATTTACTCTCCATATAGATAGGATAACTGGTTTGAAATAAATCATGCTATTTGTATGACTGCACGTCTTCGTTCATTTTCCTGCTAGCTTCTCAAACTTGTTCTATTGCCTGTCTAATCTTTTTTTGTTTGATCGTGATTAAACCAATTTAATTGTTCTGCTTAACTTAAATGATCTGGCATTTTATTCTAGCCACATAATGTTTGATTGCTCATGCACTTCCTCATACTGTTATGTCTTCTGGATTTCTTCCATAATGATAAGAATGTTTTGCTTGGTGAATATGAGTCAGATGATGATTCAATTGGTTATTAGTCCTTGATTCATTGAGTTGACTGATGATTAAAACATATAAACCTTGCGACTATCTGGCATGCTTGTTGTGGGATATAATGAGCATATTTGTTTTTTGTAAGACTTTTTTCGGATTTCACTGTTGATTAATCCAATGCCACCTTCTGTAGTAGGAAATCCACCTTCAGTAGGTATCATAAATAAGATTTGTTGTTACTTTTTGGCTGACCCATCTTTTATTTTTAGGCACAAAATGGTTCATTTGTTTGTTTCTCCTTCCCTTATATTGCGCTCATGGGTTAAACATTGAAATAATATGTCAGTTTATATGAATCCCAGAATGGTTGCTGTCTAATCTGTCTTAATTGGTCCTGCTCGTTTATATTTGGCACCAAATGGATATATTTCTCTTTTATCTGAGGCATTCCCATGGCTGGCTGATGATTAAAATAATGAAATTTAGGGAATGTCTGGCTACCACTTTTGTGGAACTTAAGGGATCTGAAGCACCCCTTCCAAGTGTCAATTTTAATAGACAGCTGTTATGCAGTTTCCTGGCTTATTTTATTAGGCACAGACTGTCTAGTTACTTGATTTATTTTGTTCATATTTGCCATCCGGTTGCTCTGCCTGTTGCATTGGGGTTGATAGCTTGCTTTGTTATATTATGCCTTGTGCTTTGTGAAAATCTGCCATCTGTTTTGATGCTTTGCAAAAATCTGTGACAACTAATAGTATGGTTGTTTTCTCAAATTGTATGGTTCTGTAACTTGCACTGTCTTGTTTTCAGCCCCTGAATAGAGCAAGGAAGGCAGATGGCAGGGCATGTACATCAAGTGTCCAGGTCTTTCCACAGCACAGCCGTGACAATGCCAATTCATCTGATTGTCAGATGATAGCTACTGTCCCAGCCATTCCAGCGCAAACAATCGCTGCCTTTGCACACGAATCACTTGATATAATTCAGCAGCAAAGAGATGAAATAGATTCAAATATCATCATAACAGTCAATGAGATACATGAATTGAAAAATAGGCAAGCTTGGATTGAGCAGATCCTTAATAATCTACTCTGCAGATCTAATGGAAAGCCAGCTGTTACTTGCACTCCGATGAATTCTACCTAACAGAAATGCAGTTTTGCCGATGATGCCATTTGTATGGCTTGTATCATTTGAGTTATTTCGACTTGTTGTATTTGAGAATTTTTGCTGTTATTGTAATCCTTGAGCATTTTTTCCTGTTATTGCTATAGTTTGCAATCATTGTAACAAATTTTCAATGTAATGATTATTTTATCTTGCACTCGGCCTTAAACAGAACTACTAGTATGGTCTCACAATTTTTTTATCATTATACTATGCAAGATTTAGCGGTTGCCCCAAATTCAGAGCATCTCCACCGGCGGCCCGGCCTGATAGCGATTTGGGGGCCGGCGTCGTTTTATGGCTCGCACCGGTGCGCTCCAAACGGCGCCGGCCATTTTTCGAGCCCAGTAGAATCTCCGGCATCCCCGAGAGGACGCGACGGTTCGCATCGACTGGCCACGACGCGGGAAGGTTGGTCGTCGGCGTTTAAATGGCCTCCCGCGCGGAAACCGAGGCAGCGACTGGCCACGAGGGCAGCGACTGGCCACGCGGCGTCCAGTCGCCGTAAATGTGGGTAGTTGCCACCGCTAGATATATAGGACGTACGCCGTCCACCACCGCCGCTCCATTCTCTACTCTCCACATCAAGATGCCGCGCCGTCTGAAGACCACCTACTCGATGCTTGGCCTAAACGGCCGCGCGCTGCCTCCACCACCACGGCAGCCGCAGCCGGAGCCGGAGCCGGAGCTGCAGGCCGACGACGAGCACAGCTCCGACGAGGACGAGGACCCACGGTTCGAGTCCTGGCACGATGTCTACGTAGCAGAAGCGGAAGCAGAGGCGGCGGATCGAGGAGTCAGCGCAGTCGGGCGAGCCGCCGCAGGCCCCCACCGACCCGGAGCAGGCGGCGATCCTCGCGTCGCTGAACGCACAACGATACCAGCGGTTGAGGGAGGAGGAGCGCGAGTTCGTCAACGACGCGAACCTCGAGCACGTCCTCGAGATATCGCGCCAGCGAGCGGTCACGGAGGAGGCGGGACGCCGCCTCAAGGAGGCGGAGCGACAGAAGCTCGCAGAGCTCAACGCTCATCGCCACCAGGACGAGTTCGCTCGCCAGCAGGCGAGGCGCGCCGAGATCGAAGCTTCTCGGGAAAGGCTGGAAGCGCGGGGACAGCGCCGCCGGCCGCCATGCTCCACCGCCAGATGCGCGAAGCAACGAAGGAGAAGCGGGCACGAAAGCAGGCGGCAATGGCTAAGAACAACGACGAGGCAGTGCCGTCGAGCGCCCCAACCGACGGCCCGTAGACCAGGATTAAGTTTAAGTTTAGTTATGTTTAAAGTCGAGCTACTTTGGTATAAATTTCGTATGATTTTGGGTTTTTAAATGTCAATTTTAATTTTAAAATGGCTGCCGTTTGGGGCCGCTGGTGTGGTGTGGGAGCAGCATCCCCAAATAGAGGATCATGGTAACAGAAATTGTCAACGTGATGATGATTTGATGTTGCACTTGACCTTGAACATAAGTACTAGTACGGTCTCACAATTTTTTTAATCATTATACTTTGCAACATTTAGCGCGGATGCGCCAAATTCAGAGATAGATCATGATCATGGTAACAAATTTTCAACGTGATGATGATTTGATGTTGCACTCGGGCTTGAACAGAAGTACTACTACTGTCTCACAAATTCTTTATCATTATACTTTGCGAGATTTAGCGGATGCGCCAAATTCAGAGATAGATCATGATCATGGTAACACACTTTTCAATGTAATGATGATTTGATGTTGCACTCGACCTTGAACATAAGTCCTAGTACGGTATCACAATTTTGTATCATTATAATTTGCAAGTTTTAGCGGATGCGCCCATTTTCAGAGGTAGATCATGATCATGGTAACAAATTTTAAACGTGATGATGATTTGATGTTGCACTCGACCATGAACAGAAGTACTACTACTGTCTCACAATTTCTTTATCATTATACTTTGCCAGATTTAGCGGATGCGCCAAATTTAGAGATAGATCATGATCATGGTAACAAATTTTCCACGTGATGATGATTTGATGTTGCACTCGGGCTTGAACAGAAGTACTAGTACGGTCACTAATTTTTTTAGCATTATACTTTGCAACGAATGCACCAATTTCAGGTGCATGTCACCAGATCTGTGTCCGATGATGATCATGGTAGTAACCGATGTTCAACTTGATGATGATTTGATTTTACAGTCGGCCTTGAACAGAGGTACTAGTACGGTCTCACAATTTTTTATCATTATACTTGTACCTTAGCGAAATTCAAAATCTCATAGCGGCAAAACTTCCCGCCCACAAAATACAAAAATTTCACACGCTTCCAAATTCCCATTCTACCCCTGTGGAGATGACAGCAAAGTCGGTTGGTGAGGGGTTTGCCCGTCATTTTTTCGATCACCACCTCCCTAGCCCGGAAACCCTCCCAAAAAAATACATTTCCTTCAGTCTCTCATCTGAGACCACCCACCGGAACTTCTCAAGTCCCTCTCTCTACCACCTCCACGACCACCGCACCGGAACATCCCCGCCGGACTTCCCTGGCCTACCCGAGCCCTCGCGATCCTCGTCATCCGGCTGCCTGCCGGAGCCGCTTCATCGACGCCGTCATCAACCGGACCGGATCATCCCCGCCGAACCTCGAAACCATATATGCTCATCCAGCAGTCTACCGCAGTCGCTTCAGCTGCGGCATCGTCCACCCCACCGGAGCCGCTTCGCCGGATCCGTCGTCCACCGCATCGGATCTTGCTCACCGACACCGCTGTGCATGAACCGGATCTGCTTCACCGGCGCCGTGCATGATCTAAACTCTTCTACTGTCGCTTTTCTATTGCTTGCCTGCAAGTTCTTGTTTAATCTTGGGGGAACCTGTTTGTGCTAACGACGCGCCGTTACGTTTTTGCAGATGAGATGAGTAATCATGAAGTGTAATGGCCGTCTCTCCAACCCCAAGTAGCACATGTAGCGTACTTCATCACCGGATCTATCAACCCCAGGAAGATCTGCTGTGACTCCCACAGAGTGCTTCTCCTAATGTAAGTCCCTTGTTTTAGCGCCATGTTCTGGGTTCAGATGCTTGTTTATCTGAAGCTCTTTTAGTTCATTCCTAGCTATGACCGTAACACGTTGCTATTTTCTACTTCATTGCTAACTTTAAGCGATTGAACATTTTGGTTTGCATTCCCTGCTCTGTAGATGTAGCCATCATAACTTCTATCTTGCTCAGTCGTTGTTACAAAAATTATACTGTAGGTATTATAGTAACATCCTGCTATTATTTAGTTCATGGCCAATTTTAAGTAATTGCACATGTTGGTTCGCATTCCCTGCTCTATAGCTTTTGGCATCGTAACTTCTATATTTGGTTTACATTCCCTGCTCTGTAGATCTAGCCATCATAACTTTATCTTGCTCAGTCGTTGTTACAAAAATTATGGCCTGCTACTATGTTGTTTGTGCCAATTTTTTACTCCATGAACATGTTGGCTTGCATTCCCTGTACTACAGGTGATGCCATTGTTTTGTATCTAGTTCATTGTAAGCTAACAAAGTAAGGACTTAGTTTGGCATGCTATCACTCTGCTATCTAGCCTGTAGTACAAATAAACTTGTCATACTACTAGATAATAATTTTGCGTGCCATCTTGTTCTTCAAAAGCTGCATTATTGACTTGTTTCTCTGACTTGGCATGACGCTCACATATGGAAAGCTGAACATATTGGTTTGCATTCCCTCTTATACAAGTTCACAGGTGATCCCACTATATTCTGTATCTGGTCCATCCTAAGCTCCAGCATTAACTATCCTCCATGTGTTGCTCATTACAAGTTTATATCCCGAAACATCTTGATTTGCATCCCCTTCACTATAAGTTCAGGATTATTATTTAGTTCACGGCCAAAATGAAGTAATTGCACTTGGCACATGTTGGTTCACATTCCCTCCTCTTTAGCTTTTGCCATCGTAACTTCTATTTTTGGTTTACATTCCCTGCTCTGTAGATGTAGCCATCATAACTTCATCTTGCTCAGTCGTTGTTACAAAATTTATAGCCTGCTACTATGTTGTTCATGCCAATTTTGTACTCCCTGAACATGTTGGTTTGCATGGGACTCGACAGTAGTAAGTCTGCTGTTTCATTCTAACATGCTCTGTTATATTGGCTGTTGGTATGCGGCATGCACTCTTTGTTTGCTTATTGTGCGCATTACAATGATCTTGTTATAACGACGAAATGATGAGTTCCAAATTCTTTGGCAAACTATATTGTAGTGTCTTTGCCTTTCCATTGTTGCTGTCTTAACTTGTAATGTCTTTGTTTCAGATATAGGTGCTGCATGGACAACTTAAAAGATTGCCGGATCGCTTCATTGTATTGCTAGGTTTAATTACCATTCAATTTCTCTGGGTTCTGTAATATTTTTTTCAATGCCTTGCAGCTGATGTAATATTTAGTTAGTTTTTATAGTTCTTTCGCGCATTTTTTCTTTGGTGCTTGTGGTAAGTGAGGCTATCCGACAGAAATCAACTAAATCACGAATTCCCATCCCTTAAACGGCCCAATTAAGCGAAATCACATATGTGCCTGCCCGCAAAATCCTAAAGCGCATATTATGCCGGCATATAAACAACACCTAAACAGGCCCACTTACTTCTTGGGCCAGCCCATTTGATTTACGGTGGACCCCACACTAATTGGGCTGGCCCACTTGCTTTAAGGTGGACCCCACCAACTACTGGGCCGGCCCACTAATTAGTTGGGCCACCCCATTTGCTTTTGGGGACCCCACATAATAAATGGGCCGGCCCTTTAAGAGGAAAGTGGGACCCACCTGTGTTTGGCCCGGCCCATTATCTTGTTGGGCGGCCCACTTGCTAAATTGTGGACCCCACGTACTAGTTGGGCCGGCCCTTTATGGAAAGTGGGGCCCACCCTTATTGGGTGCCCACTATCTTGTTGGGCCGGCCCACTTGCTATGGTGGTCCCACATGGTAAATGGGCCGGCCTTTAAGTGGAAGGTGGGACCCACTGTGTTTTGGCCGGCCCACTTTCTATATGGTGGACCCCACATACCAAATGGGCCGGCCCATTAACGGGAATGTGGGACCCGCGTTTTTGGCCGGCCCACTATCTTGATGGGCCAGCCCACTTGCTATATGGTGGGCCCCACACACTAAATGGGGCCCTTTAACAGAAAGTGGGACCCTGTGTTTTTGGCCCGGCCCACTATTTTGTTGGGCCGGCCCACTTGCTATATGGTGGACCCCACGAACTAAATGGGCCGACCCTTTAACAGGAAAATGGGACCCACCTGTGTTTTGGCCCGGCCCACTAGCTTGTTGGGCCGGCCCACTTGCTATACGGTGGACCCCACACACTAAATGGGCCGGCCTTTAACAGGAAAGTGGGACCCACCTGTGTTTTTGGCCCGGCCCACTTGTTTTTGGGCCGGCCCAGTTGCTGTAAGGTGGACCCCACAAGTTAAATGGGCGGCCCATTTAAGTTTTGACCAGTCAACCTTAGAGGTTAGGCCCGGCCCACTTAACTAATGGACCAGCCCAGCTATATAGTTGACCGGTCAAACTATGTCATCTGGCCCGGCCCGCTTAAGACGTGGCAGGCCTCGTGTGGGCCTACCATCTACCACGGGGTTTCAGCCGGTTAACGCCGTTAACTGCCAGTTAACGGCGTCTGCCACGTGTCAGTTTGCATGACGTCAGCAGTCAACGGGCTCCCGAAAACACTTCCGCAACGGTCCGATTTTCCGTGGCGGAAGGGCGCCCAAGCGCGACGGACCGAAAAAATCGTCGTTGGACTTTGCCTGACGCAGTTTCCACAACGGAACCCATATCGTCGGGTTAGGCCCATAGGCGACGAAAAATACCCCTTAGCGGACGATTTTGAGACGTTGTCTATCAGAACTTTTCTTGTAGTGACTTCAGCATTGGCAATCCCAATCTTGTTTACTGTAAGGATGATCATCAATCGCTTGCCATCAGCAGATGGAGCGAGGAACCACGCGTACTGCTGATCATCCACCACCGGTGGCGGGATTACAAACGGGAGCATCAGGTTTTCTGCAATATTAGAAATGGAGACGAATAGGGTGTTACTGGCAACCATATTCAAACAGCAGCATTGTTCATCGTTCATGCTCACAGTATAAATACGACTATGTAAGCTAAGGACATTGGTCATTCATGTGTTCAAATCAAGTGTCCAATATATCAGTTATACTGCATCCATCCCACGAAACTAGTCTAAACTTCGCCAAAACTAGACACTAGTTAGTGTATACACAGTTATATACTACCTCTGTCCCACCGAAAGTGTCTGAGATTTGTCCAAATTCAGATGTATCTAGACAGTGAAAGCATATAGATACATTCAAATTTTGACAAATATATATCATCTTAAGTTTAAGTCCTGTGTTGTAGTTAATTCCCTTTGTCTTAAGTGATCTATTAGAGAGCTTCCCTGTGACCACCCGAAGGGTAAGAAATGTTTAACTGTATAAGTGGATTGCCTAGACCTTTCCATCAGTTCGGACTTTTGGTTGCGTTGGCTAGTCCATGAAGCTTGACATGGTGTCAGAGCCAGGGTCTCGAGTTCGAGTCCTGGCTTTCGCAATTTATCCTAAAATTGTTGTTGCCCCCTCGGAGTCCACGTATATGCCTCTTGAGCTATACCTCTGAGTCTTTCCACATGTTGACTTGTCTCCCATCACACGTGACGGGGGGTGTTGAATTGTATAAGTGGATTGCCGCCCTTGCGATCAGTTCGGACTTTTGGTTGTGTTGGTAGTGCATGAAGCTTGACAAGAAAGAAATGCTCTTTGTAGCTAACCCCAAGTCTGGTAACATTTGCAAAATAGGTATCAGATGCAGCTATCCATTCAGTAGAAGAATTTGCATTTTAGAGTTGAAGGTTCATAATCTCTTCTCTACTATTGATAGTAAAGGGTACACATGGTATTTGTTTACCTCATTTTCGCGTTCTAAAAAAGGTACGCTATATGGTTGTGCTAAGTTAAACTGATTTAAGTCTGTTCAAGTTTATCGAAAATTATACTACCAACATCTAAAACATCAATATAGGTTCATATATTACAAAAGATATTTAGATTTTCTTTTCTCGAACACATGCCTAGTCGTGCATCATTATATATTAGAGCATACAGGGTTGTAGCAAGGCTACGAAAAACTGAGAAAGCAAAAAGAAAGAACTATACAGGGGACTAGAGGCAGCTAACTTTGTTAGGCCTGCAGGTGCTAAATCTTATATATATATGAGGTTGTAGATATTAATCGTAAACTTACTCAAACTTAAATATCATTGAATTAGGAAAAAGATAACCTGAGTTATTTTGAATGAGGGGACGTCACAATCACTAATGAAAGATAATTGTGGGAAACTGAAATCTATTCAAGAAAATGGGAGAAAAAATGTATCAAAAACAAAATTAATTATACCATTCTGCAGATTGTTCACCGATATAAACAAAGAACTGTTTGATCTGCATGTAGGTACATCCAATCAAGGCTTTTTCCCCGATCTCTAGAAAATATAAGCTACGCATGTAATTACAAACGATTTTCTTCTATTTTTCTGTTTCTACGTTAACATTTGAGATACTTGTTAATTACATCCATATTCTGCAGTTGCATAGAGTTACTAATTCAGGAATGCATTCACATACGGAGTATACTATGTTTGCTGATGACTGACTAGTACTAATTCATTGCAAGCAACGGTTCATTCATATTCAGATAAAGGATGTGATCGTTAAGTCATATACTTATGAAAGTCCTTATGCATCTCTCTGATGCAGATGGCGGGGGTCTCTCGTCCTCCTTTTGGAGGCAAAATCAATTAGTTATATATGAAACAATGGGTGTAAAAGGTTATCAAAAAGGGTGCCTTCATAGTGCCACGTTATCTTTTGAGATACTGGTTAATTACACCCATATTCTGCAGTGGCGTAGAGTTACTAATTCAGGAATGCAATCACATACTGAGCATACTATGTTTGTTGGTGACTAATTAGTACTACTAATTCATTGCAAGCAACGGTTCATTCATATTCAGCAAAAGGGGGTGTGATCATTAAGTCATATAAGAAAGGTAAAATATAAACAAGGTAGTTCATGAATAACTTCATTGGTTAAGGCAGTGTATCATGCAATGCAACATAAGGACTGAAAAAATACCATTTGCGGTGTCCCAGAAGTACGTGGAGCCGTCAGTTTCGTCCACCGCAAAAACGTGGCCACGGAGTTCAATGGCATCACAGTAATTTGGATAATCAGGTGCAGGTGTAAGGGCCTCCAGCATTCTCCAGTCGCCACCCCCTTCAAGGTAGAAAATCGTTTTGTCGAACAAGGCGATGAGCTTGTAATCTGCGTACCTCCCACCTTTTGTGGGCACTTGGCAGATTACAATCTTCAACAAATCAATTGCTGGACCCCAGTTAAAAGAGTATGCAGGTCGATATGAAACAATACTATGATGAATCTTCGAATCAGGTAGGGATGGAAGGGGGATATGTCGCTCGGTGTAGACGTTCACGAGGCACCACTCATGATGATCGGCGGCGGCGATCCAGTCGCCGTTCGCGCCAAGCCATTTTCTGTCGTGCATGAACGGCAGGGCGACAGAACGGCGAGGATGGTCGAGGGGCACCAGGTCGTACACGGTATCATGCAGACGAGATGCTGTCGCCAGGTCCCAGTGTTCACCGAACCAATAAGCAGGCGGAGGCATCAGCAGGCAGGGTTCATCCCAATGGTGCATCTTACCTTCATCCTTGCTGATCATGTCGTAGAGCTCCCTGGAACATGCAGCAAGTCGGACGGTGTAGGTAACGTCCAGATGCGCAGCGATGAGGTCGATGTTGTCGCCGGTGAGAGCCTCCCAGTGGCCTTCCCCGCCGCCCCGGCAAAGCCTAGAATAATTCATCACGTGAAGATGGATTTAGGTGGATGGCGGATGCAACTGCGCTTGGGGTTTTCGGAGGAGAGGGCGAGCGCTATGGAAGGAACGATGCGGCGCGCGGCCGGCCGGGGTAAGGAGAGAAAGGTATACGGAGTAGTACTAGTGATGCGGCGTGGTGGGGATCGAGATCCTGCGCGTGCGCGTGATTCTGGGAGGGTGAAGAAGAAGTTTTTTTTTTGTAACGGGGTGAAGAAGAAGATGATAGACATGCAAGGGGCAAAAACTAGGTAGTACTCTAGGCTGCTGCTGCGACTGGGCGCCGATTTGACTGTTGGTAGACTAGCACGCCACCCATCTATAAATTTGCGACGACGTTTGGTGCAGTGATGTCTCGTCACATCAGGTTGACCAGAGAGGGCTTTTTTTTACAGTTTCCATTTCGATATATTTTTCGCCAATAATCGTAGTTCTCTACATGCCAGAGACACGTACCTTAACACGTGGGCAGCATGCAACCGCGCGAGCACCAAAATGGAATGAGAAATGTTTTAGAGCAGAACTTCATTTTCAATGCCTTTCCTAGCTTGGTTTGGAAACCGGACAGAGCTTCAGTGACTTGATGCTTCCAAGATACATTGTGACTGTGTCCCACCATCTACCATCCATTTGAGATCCAACGTTCCAAACTATCTCTTATTTCGAAGCTAAAAAAGAAAAACTATTCAGAAAATTTTGAAAAAAAATCCAGTAATATGTAGATTCCTTGTTTTAAAATCTATGAATATTTCATCCCATTCGGATGACTAGCTTGTGATTAAATAGATTCTTACGTACTCGAGCACTAGTTTAAACTAAATATATATTTGCTCACAAACCTATGATTCAAATCGAATGAAACTTCACCAAAATATAAATCGAAATATGCATGATTTACTGGAAGTTTTTCAAAATTTTCATGGTCCATGGGGTCCTCCAAAGTGCAAGCTTTTTTTTTCTTGGTTGGTACTTCAAAACCGAGTTTGGATGGTGGCAAGACTTGCACAAAGAGGATGTCAAAATTTTGGCCTTTGTGAACTTTGCAATCAACATCAAGTGTCGGACTCTCGAGAAAAAAATATGAGTTGGCGCCCACCTTTCTTTCAACCGTTGGTTCTCAATCCGAGGGTGGTCCAACTAGCTAACAAAATTGGCTTGGTATTCATGGTCTTGAACCAACGATTTGGCATGGCTTTCAATCGGTATGAGAGGTGATGTATGGAGGAGATTCATACGAGAGGGCAATAAAGAAATGTTTTGTCATCCTCGCAAAGCTAGTCTATTTGGAAAGAAATGAATAATTGGTTTTTCGCAACATTGCATGATACTAATTCATGATACTATGCATTGAAGGTGTTGTATCATAGACTAGTATCAGTCTACGATACTTCCCATTGTGACTAGTCTAAGTGCTTTTGCACCATGAACACTAGCTATGCACAGACCTCAAAAAACACTTCTCCATCATTCTACTATTCACACTTTCTTTTTCTAATAGAACTATGTACCATTGTTTTTAATATAATCTTGTGTCGAGAGTATATATTTCTAAAATAGTCATTTATGTTTCGCATAAGCTCAAAGAGGGGTACTTACTTATGAGAGATATCTTTCAACTAATACGTTGTAGGAGTACTTTAATTATGTGAGCTATAGTGTGAAATGCTTACTAGAACGAGTACAAAAGGTGTTTGATAACATTACAGGCCACACGCCCAGTGTAGCCTGCATTGTAGGAGCATTACATCAATTTAACAACTACGGAGGAGTAGCCTAGGTAGAGATAACATGCAAAGGAAATAGTTCAACAGATAGTACAACACAACTACGGAAAGGGAGTAGCCTAGGTAGAGATAAACATGCAAATGAAATAGTTCAACAGATACAAATCTTGCATTACAACACGAGTATTACATAAAGTACATCAGCCCTTCTTTCTGGACCTGTGACGCGAAGGCAGGTTCCATTGCCGGGCGTTGGCGAAGCTTGGGATGAGCCACAACGGAACCTGCCGCCATGTCCATCTAATGTTGGTTTGGAAACCAACAGTACAGTCTTCAGAATTCAAACTGAAGCGGCAAATTTCTGGAGAAGGAGGATATGCAAGGCCTACTGCATGGTGCGATGTGTAAACAGAGTTGCTTCTCGCCATATTTGGACGGTCATGTTCTGCCCCGTCTTCTACTGGAATGATAATCGGATAGTTCACTCCAAGGAAGAGAGAATATGATCCAAGGGAAATAATCCTCCTCCATGGCCTCGGTGGCATCAACTGACTGGTGTCCATGCTGTACACCTCGCAGCCAAGTAAACCCTTACCATACCCGCGAATAGTGCGACCATGACGACCCTCAGAGGTAGCAGCAGCAGGTAAAATCCGAACCAGTCCAGTATAATCCCGCCCGTCAGTAACGCCCCAGGTATGGACCAGAAAAAGTCTAGAACCATCAGGAGATCGTGCTAACCACCAGGAGCCAAGATTGTACCGACCTTGTTCATCAAGTTCTGGCGGAATAGGTGCCGTGCTGATCAACAAAGGACCTTGCAAAGGAAAGCACAGCTTGAAGTCAGTTCAGCAAAACTTGATTAGTTCATTACATACATGAATAATGATGTAGCTAAAATACTGCCTCCGATCCAAATTAATTGACTCAACTGGATGTGTCTAGCTAGATATGCACAAATTAATTGACTCAAGTTTGTCTAGCTAGATGCACTGGCTAGACAAAGCTGAGTCAATTTGATTTGGATCGGAGGGAGTACTTTATTTTGACTCAAAGGCATATCGCTGCTGATTTTGATTGAATATAGAGGGGGAAAGGTACAGGCATGACACGAAAACTGCACAACAAAAAGAAAAAGGCTAAAGCTAAATCTGAAACTAGCAGGTAATAGCGAAAACACATCATATGAGATGAGAAAAATTACCCCAAGAAAGTTGATTCCATGCATAAACTTCGCCTGTCTGAGTTACAGCAAATACAATACCCTTGTGGATGATTGCATCGGAGTAGCCGTACGCTAAGAACTGGTTGTCAAGAACTGTCCATCTGCTAGAAGCACAGTGAAGGACTGCAATTGCCGCGTTGAAGATGGCAAGAACAGAGAAACTAGTATAATTTGAAGCAGCTGTTGGAACTCGGCAAATAGCTATCTTCAGCAGTTGAAGATGTTGATCATTAGACTCGAACACAAGTTTATCCGGGGTGGATTTAAACTCACTTATTGGTGGTAGAGGAATCCGGCGACCAGTGTACACATTGACAAGCTCCCAATTCCAGGGGAAGCCAAGAAGGGCGATCCAATCTCCATTCGCGCCTGCCCACATGCCCGTACCACCATCTGGAATCACGGCATCGGAAGAGATCCTGTCCAGCGGCGTCAGTTGGCACAAGGTACCCTTGCGATCTTTTGCATCATGCTGCTTGTCCTTCTGCGCACCCTGCTGCTTGAACTTGTGGACGCGGGAGAAGGGATTGTGCGCGGGCGGTACCTCAGTTTGGTGAGTATGAAGAACACAGGGCATGCCAAACGGCTGAGATGCAGGCAGAGCTACACTTTGTGTTGCTGAATCATGATAAAACTTGCATGAACCGACGAGGCTCGCGGCGGTGATGACATCGCATCGGGATGCGATTTCTTCAAGGGGGCCATCAGGAAACACCCAAGAACTGCCACTCTCATTGATCGATCTCGCCATTGGAAGGATGCGGTCAAGTGGGTGTGGGGGTGTGGGAGTGGGACGCTGGCGTTTGGGTATGAGGTATTGGAGGACAGTGCGAGCGGCAGCTGGTAGAGCGATATGGATAAAAGTCCACAACTCCTACTAGTACCATCAAACAGGTGGCTCGAGATGATCCGAAAAAGGCATGGCGGCGGTGGTGCAGGGGCTGCTGGTGTAGGCGGGGTCGCCAGAGAAGATGGAGATGAAGAAGACGGAGAAGCAGGCAAAAAAAAACAATTTGAATTGAAATCAATAATACGAGTACTACGGGCGTGCCTTCTCTCTCTGGTCTCTGCTGCACTACTGCACCTGTCGTGAAGGCGTGTGACCCGAGAAGAAGCTAATGTACTGTATACTGTCCTTGCACGCCGTGGAGCTGTATTTTGTCTCATCAAATCAGCTCTGGACAGTTTCAGCAGAGAAAAGATCCTTTGCCATCATCATGATATATTACCACGGGCCCACGGCAGTGCACATTCATCTTGTACTACCATATACTGTACTGCTCTATATGTTGCACAAACCACCACTTGGACATTTTTTTTGCAGTTTCCACCATGTGGTGGTCTAATATGTTGCAAATTTCACCACTTGGTTATCTAATCAGCTAGTTAGTCATGTTGATAGCAAAATCGACAAGTGGGTTCAACATGTCAATGCTCCAATTAATGTTTTAGAAAAAATAAATTTTTCAAAATTCATACTTCTTTTATTTAGCTATTTAAAAATGCTTATTCATTTATTTCAACAAATATTGTGCGGTCTTGAATTTTTTTCAAACAAATATTATGGCATCGGGTTCGGGACTCCTGAAAAGGACTGGCCGTGGTACGGGAACCCGAAATGATGCCCACAACATGGTCGAAAGTGGCAAGGAACCCGTCGAGGTGGATGAACTCGGGAAACCTTGGTAGAGGTAGGGATCTTGAGGAGGCCATTAGGGTTAGCCTACCCCCCAATAAGCGTATGAACGAAAAAAATTCACATAAGTAGTAGCTATTATTAAAATTTCACAAATATTACGCGCTTTTGAATATTTCAAAAGTATTGTGGCGTCACGCTGGCCTTGCCCGAATTTTACCTTTCAGGCTGGATGTCACGAGCATGATCACTCAACCAACCGGGTCCAAACATATATATACAATTGGCCTCCTCGAGCCTACACCGACCAGATTGTCGCTGAAACTGGATCATATAGTTTCTATTGGATTGATGTCCTAAGGAAATATTCCAACAACGGAAGTTGTTTGATTCGTTGTATTATATTCCTTTGGAATCTTGTTGGGCTTGTTTGGTTCGAAGAAAATTCATAGAAATTTTGTGGGATTCAAATCTCAGTGGCTCCTTTGATTCTTGAATACATGATAATTCATACTAATTCACGTGTTTTTTGTGTAGCACTACAACCAAAGAACATGCAATTCAAATTTGTGTGATTTCTCTCATATAGGATTAATTCAACATGCAATCATATTCAATTCCTACATTATTTCTATTTTAACATTTTGTACACATCATGCATGCGACCCAAACAATGCGTACATGGTGGGGGGGTTGTTTCGTTGCAAAAGCAGTTGGTCACACCACAAACAAACATGCAACAATTAATCTAAATTCACGCGGTTTCCCCGCGATGCAACCAAACAATATTCGATGAAACTAAGCATGGCATAAACATATACAATACACACCATACATTTTGGCTGCTTTGATTATTCGCAAGATTTTCAAAGTGCGGGAATATGAAAATTGTATGATTAGAGAGTGATGATCATCTCCAAATATATAGGATTGAGAAACAACGGTATTTGGATCCAATAACATTTGATTGCGTGTGAAAACCAAAAGAAATACTAGTAGTAACATACGGTTACACAATGAAGGATTTTTTGTTTTTGTATAAAAATGTATTGTCAATGAATTCTGAAAATTGCAATCCTATGAATTAAACAATCAGAAATCGTGTCAGACTAATTCCTACGTTTCGAGATTCTAGTACGGAGTATGATTTCTTTGAAGGGGCGCAGAGGGACGTGGGTAGCAATGTCTAGTCCCTGTCTTGTCTGTATACACTGTACTTACGTCAGACTAGTGTTGCTCATGAAGTCTTAATCTGACGTACTCTGAAGCTAGATGCATCACCGTTTCCAGTCTCTGTCCTCGTTTTTTCGGCAAAATAGACAGAAATAACCCAAAGTCGAAAAGATTGGGAAAAACAAACTTTCGACATACTAGCAAGATTGGGTTATTTTTGTCCAAATTCTCGTTTTTTTCTCTTGGCTTCCCTACCCTTGAATCCATGTCACTTACGTGTGTTGCCCATGCATGCGTCATGTCCCACACTTCAGTGAGCACAAGTGACGTGATGTACGTACGCAAACTCCCAGCAATCTTCTTTGTCAAGAGAAGACGCATCAAGATTCAAGACCCGATCGCATTTCTTGCTTTCAGCCTGGGGTCCTCCATGTAAAAGTTAGGGATTTAGATGTAATTTCATGTTTATTTTGTGTGCTGTTGTAAACTGTTGATTTTTTATGTCCATTTGAATCTTGGTCAAATCCTAGGTTTGACCTAGATTTAAACAAGTTTAAAACATGAAAATGAAAAAGTAAGCCTGGATCCTCCTTAGTCAATCCAAAATGAAGCTTTTGGGAGGTTTTTGAAATTTCCATGTTTGAAACCCAAAACCACTTCTTTTCATGCTAGACTTCATAAGACATAGTTTAGGGATAGGGGTAGATACATGATTTGTCTGGTTTCAGTATGTCTAGAGCTTGTTTATCCACTTGAATGCTTACTATATGACATAAGAAGACTATGTGCTATGGTTTTTCATTTATCTATTTTTTTGAATTTTATGCCCATTTGAATCTTGGTCAAATCCCAGGTTTGACCAGGTTTTAAACAAGTTTAAAACTTGAAAATGAAAAGGTGTAAGCATGGATCCTTCGTAGTCACTCTAAAATGAAGCTTTTGGGAGGTTCTCGAAATTTCCATGCATGCTTGAAACTCAAAACCACTTTTCTTCATGCTTGACTTCATAAGACAGAGTTTAATTAGGGTTAGGGGTAGATACACGATTTTTCTGGTTTGAATATGTCTAGACCTTGTTTATCAACTTGAATGTTTACTATATGACATAATTAAGAAGGCTATGTACGTGCTTTGGTTTTTCATTCTTTAGATTTTTGTCTGAATTTTTATGCCCATTTGAATCTTGGTCAAATCCTAGGTTTGACCAAGATTTAAATAAGTTTAAAACATGAAAATGAAAAGATAAGCATCGATCCTTCTTACTCGCTCTAAAATGAAGCTTTTGGTAGGTTTTTGAAATTTCCATGTTTGAAACCCAAAACCACTTCTCTTCATGCTTGACTTCATAAGACGAAGTTTAGGGTCGATAGGGGGTAGATACATGATTTGTCTGGTTTGAATATGTCTAGACCTTGTTTATGAACTTGAATGCTTACTATATGACATAAGAAGACTATGTGCTTTGGTTTTTTTTATTTTTTTATTTTATGCCCATTTTAATATTGGTCAAATCCTAGGTTTGACCAAGATTTAAACAAGTTTAAAACATGAAAATGAAAAGGTAAGCCTGGATCCTTCTTAGTCACTCTAAAATGAAGCTTTTGGGAGGTTTTTGAAATTTCCATGTTTGAAACCAAAAACCACTTCTCTTCATGCTTGACTTCATAAGACAGAGTTTAGGGTTAGGGGTAGATACATGATTTGTCTTATTTGAATATGTATAGACCTTGTTTGTCAACTTTTGAATGCTTACTATATATATATGTGACATAAGAAGACTATGTGCTTTTGTTTTTCATTTTTCTGATTTTTTTAATTTTATGCCCATTTAAATCTTGGTCAAATCCTGGTTTGACAATGATTTAAACAAGTTTAAAATATGAAAATGAAAAGGTAAGCATTGATCCTTCTTAGTCACTCTAAAATGAAGCTTTTGGTAGGTTTTTGAAATTTCCATATTTGAAACCCAAAACCACTTCTCTTCATGCTTGACTACATAAGACAAAGTTTAGGGTTAGGGAGTAGATACATGATTTTTCTTGTTTGAATATGTCTAGACCTTGTTTATCAACTTTAATGCTACTATATGACATAAGAAAACTATGTGCTTTGGTTTTTCATTTTTCTGATATTTTTTGGAATTTTGATGCACATTTGAATCTTGGTCAAATCCTAGCTAGGTTTGACCAAGATTTAAACAAGTATATATAGAACATGAAAATGAAAAGGGAAGCATGTATCCTTCTTAATTAGTCACCCTAAAATGAAGTTTTTGGAAGGTTTTTGAAATTTCCATGTTTGAAACCTAAAACCACTTATCTTCATGCTTGACTTCGTCATAAGACAGAGTTTAGGGGTTAGGGGGTAGATACATGATTTGTCTAGCTAGTTTGAATATGTCTAGACCTTGTTTATCAACTTTAATGCTTACTATATGACATATAAGAAGACTATGTGCGCTTTGGTTTTTCATTTTTCGGTTTTTTTATTTTATGCCCATTTGAATCTTGGTCAAATCCTAGATTTGACCAAGATTTAAACAAGTTTAAAACATGGAAATGAAAAGGTAAGCATCGATCCTTCTTAGTCGCTCTAAAATGAAGCTGAATTTTGGGAGGTTTTTGAAATTTCCATGTTTGAAACCCAAAACCACTTCTCTTCATGCTTGACTTCATAAGACGAAGTTTAGGGTCGATAGGGGGTAGATACATGATTTGTCTTGTTTGAATATGTCTAGACCTTGTTTATCAACTTGAATGCTTACTATATGACATAAGAGGACTATGTGCATTGGTATTTCATTTTTTGATTTTTATGCCCATTTGAGAATCTTGGTAAAATCCTAGGTTTGTTGAGCAAGATTTAAACAAGTTTAACATGTGAAAATGATAAGGTAATTAAGTCTGGATCTTTCTCTTAGTAACTCTAAAATGAAGCTTTTGGGAGGTTCTTGAATTTACCATGTTTGAAACCCAAAACCACCGTACTTCTGTTCATGCTTGACTTCATAAGACAGAGTTTAGGGTTAGGGGTAGATACATGATTTTTCTGGTTTGAATATGTCTAGACCATGTTTATCAATTTGAATGCTTACTATATGACATAAGAAGGCTATGTGCTTTGGTTTTTCATTCTTTCGATTTTTTTCTGAATTGTTATGCCCATTTGAATCTTGGTCAAATCCTAGGTTCGACCAAGATTTAAACAAGTTTAAAACATGACAATGAAAAGGTAATTAATCATGGATCCTTCTTAATTAACCAGCCAGTCTAATTAAAATGAAGCTTTTTGGGAGGTTTTTGAAATTTCCATGTTTGAAAACCAAAACCACACTTCTCTGCTTCATGCTTGACTTCATATATAATTAAGACAAAGTTTAGGGTTAGGGGGTACATGATTTGTCTGGTTTGAATATGTCTAGACCTTGTTTATGAACTTGAATGCTTACTATATGACATAAGAAGACTATGTGCTTTGGTTTTTTATTTTATTTATTTTTTAATTTATGCCCATTTGAATATTGGTCAAATCCTAGGTTTGACCAAGATTTAAACAAGTTTAAAACATGAAAATGAAAAGGTAAGCCTGGATCCTTCTTAACTAGTCACTCTAAAATGAAGCTTTAATTTTGGGAGGTTTTTGAAATTTCCATGTTTGAAACCCAAAACCACTTCTCTTCATGCTTGACTTCATAAGACGAAGTTTAGGGTCGATAGGGGGTAGATACATGATTTGTCTGGTTTGAATATGTCTAGACCATGTTTATCAAATCCTAGGTTTGACCAAGATTTAAACAAGTTTAAAACATGAAAATGAAAAGGGAAGCATGTATCCTTCTTTGTCACTCTAAAATGAAGTTTTTGGGAGGTTTTTCAAATTTCCATGTTTGAAACCCAAAACCACTTCTCTTCATGCTTGACTTCATAAGACATAGTTTAGGGGTTAGGGGTAGATACATGATTTGTATGGTTTGAATATGTCTAGACCATGTTTATCAACTTTAATGCTTACTATATGACATAAGAAGACTATGTGCTTTGGTTTTTCATTTTTCTGATTTTTTTAGAATTTTGATGCACATTTGAATCTTGGTCAAATCCTAGGTTTGACCAAGATTTAAACAAGTATATATAGAACATGAAAATGAAAAGGGAAGCCTGTATCCTTCTTAGTCACCCTAAAATGAAGTTTTTGGGAGGTTTTTGAAATTTCCATGTTTGAAACCCAAAACCACTTATCTTCATGCTTGAGCAAGATTTGACCAAGATTTAAACAAGTTTAAAACATGAAAATGAAAAGGGAAGCATGTATCCTTCTTAGTCACTCTAAAATGAAGTTTTTGGGAGGTTTTTGAAATTTCCATGTTTGAAACCTAAAACCACTTCTCTTCATGCTTGACTTCATAAGACAGAGTTTAGGGTTAGAGGGGTAGATACATGATTTGTCTTATTTGAATATGTCTAGCTAGACCTTGTTTATCAACTTTTGAATGCTTACTATATATATATATGTGACATAAGAAGACTATGTGCTTTTGTTTTTCATTTTTCCGATTTTTTAATTTTATGCCCATTTAAATCTTGGTCAAATCCTAGGTTTGACAATGATTTAAACAAGTTTCAAATATGAAAATGAAAAGGTAAGCATGGATCCTTCTTAGTCACTCTAAAATGAAGCTTTTGATAGGTTTTTGAAATTTCCATATTTGAAACCCAAAACCACTTCTCTTCATGCTTGACTACATAAGACAAAGTTTAGGGTTAGGGGGTAGATACATGATTTTTCTTGTTTGAATATGTCTAGACCCTTGTTTATCAACTTTAATGCTTACTATATGACATAAGAAAACTATGTGCTTTGGTTTTTCATTTTTCTGATTTTTTTGGAATTTTGATGCACATTTGAATCTTGGTCAAATCCTAGGTTTGACTAAGATTTAAACAAGTATAGAACATGAAAATGAAAAGGGAAGCCTGTATCCTTCTTAGTCACCCTAAAATGAAGTTTTTGGGAGGTTTTTGAAATTTCCATGTTTGAAACCCAAAACCACTTAATCTTCATGCTTGACTTCGTCATAAGACAGAGTTTAGGGGTTAGGGGGTAGATACATGATTTGTCTAGCTAGTTTGAATATGTCCAGACCTTGTTTATCAACTTTAATGCTTACTATATGACATATAAGAAGACTATGTGCGCTTTGGTTTTTCATTTTTCTGTTTTTTTATTTTATGCCCATTTGAATCTTGGTCAAATCCTAGATTGACTTCATAAGACAGAGTTTAGGGTTAGGGGTAGATATACACATGATTTTTCTGGTTTGAATATGTCTAGACCTTGTTTATCAACTTGAGTGTTTACTATATGACATAATTAAGAAGGCTATGTGCTTTGGTTTTTCATTCTTTAGATTTTTTGTCTGAATTTTTATGCCCATTTGAATCTTGGTCAAATCCTAGGTAATTTGACCAAGATTTAAATAAGTTTAAAACATGGAAATGAAAAGGTAAGCATCGATCCTTCTTAGTCGCTCTAAAATGAAGCTGAATTTTGGGAGGTTTTTGAAATTTCCATGTTTGAAACCCAAAACCACTTCTCTTCATGCTTGACTTCATAAGACGAAGTTTAGGGTCGATAGGGGGTAGATACATGATTTGTCTGGTTAATTTGGATATATCTAGACCTTGTTTATCAACTTGAATGCTTACGATATGACATAAGAACACTATGTGCTTTTTTTATTTTTTTGTGCCCATTTGAATCTTGGTCAAATCCTAGGTTTGACCAAGATTTAAACAAGTATAGAACATGAAAATGAAAAGGGAAGCCTGTATCCTTCTTAGTCACCCTAAAATGAAGTTTTGGGAGGTTTTTGAAATTTCCATGTTTGAAACCCAAAACCACTTCTCTTCATGCTTGACTTCTTAAGACATAGTTTAGGGGTTAGCGGGTAGATACATGATTTGTATGGTTTGAATATGTCTAGACCTTGTTTATCAACTTTAATGCTTACTAGATGACATAAGAAGACTATGTGCTTTGGTTTTTCATTTTTCTGTTTTTTTGAATTTTCTGCCAATTTTGTTTGACCAAGATTTAGACAAGTTTTACACGTGAAAACGAATAAGTAAGCCTGGATCCTTCTTAGTCACTCCAAAATGTACCAATTGATAGGTGCGTTAACTTTGCTTCATGGAAAAAATAATGTCATGTAAATGAGTTAACTTGGATTTCCTACCCTTGAATCCATAGGAAACTTTGTTCTAATGCACTATAATAATCAACCGAGTTTTTACACCAACAGGTCTGTCACTTACGTGTGGTGCCCATGCGTGAGGTCCCACACTTCAGTGAGCACAAGTCACGTGCAATAGGTACGCAAACTCCCAGCCATTTTCTTTGTCAAGAGAAGACGCATCAGGATGCGTATTGGAAGTCTGTGGGTCCTTCTGGATCCTTCGGTCGTCCCTCTCACAAAAAAACAAATCTCTCTCATTCTCGGCCTCGCTCGACTCGCTCGCTCGCTCGCTCGCTCGCACCTCCTGCTCACTGACAAACCCTGCACAAAAGTCAACATCATCACCCGAAAAAGGGGAGACACCATAATTCTCTCCCTTCTTCTCTCCTTCCGAGTGATCCCTCTTCCTCCGAGTTTCACTCGACGGGCAAACACACATGTGCTGCATAGTAATAATAAAAAGGTAGAAAAATCGACCTACGAATCTATAATTAAATAGGTTAAACTATATATATGTATGTGACATAAGAAGACTATGTGCTTTTGTTTTTCATTTTTCTATTTTTTTAAAGAATTTTATGCACATTTGATTCTGGTCAAATCCTAGGTTCAACCAAGATTTAAACAAGTTTCAAGCATGAAAATGAAAACGTAAGCCAAGATCCTTCTTAATTAGTCACTCTAAAATATATGAAGCTTTTGGGACGTACTTGAAATTTCCATGTTTGAAACCCAAAACCAATTCTCTTCATGATTGACTTCATAAGACAGAGTTTAGGGTTAGGGGTAGATATACACATGATTTTTCTGGTTTGAATATGTCTAGACCTTGTTTATCAACTTGAGTGTTTACTATATGACATAATTAAGAAGGCTATGTGCTTTGGTTTTTCATTCTTTAGATTTTTTGTCTGAATTTTTATGCCCATTTGAATCTTGGTCAAATCCTAGGTTTGACCAAGATTTAAATAAGTTTAAAACATGGAAATGAAAAGGTAAGCATCGATCCTTCTTAGTCGCTCTAAAATGAAGCTGAATTTTGGGAGGTTTTTGAAATTTCCATGTTTGAAACCCAAAACCACTTCTCTTCATGCTTGACTTTCATAAGACGAAGTTTAGGGTCGATAGGGGGTAGATACATGATTTGTCTGGTTTGAATATGTCTAGACCATGTTTATCAAATCCTAGGTTTGACCAAGATTTAAACAAGTTTAAAACATGAAAATGAAAAGGGAAGCATGTATCCTTCTTAGTCACTCTAAAATGAAGTTTTTGGGCGGTTTTTGAAATTTCCATGTTTGAAACCCAAAACCACTTCTCTTCATGCTTGACTTCATAAGACATAGTTTAGGGGTTAGGGGTAGATACATGATTTGTATGGTTTGAATATGTCTAGACCATGTTTATCAACTTTAATGCTTACTATATGACATAAGAAGACTATGTGCTTTGGTTTTTCATTTTTCTGATTTTTTTAGAATTTTGATGCACATTTGAATCTTGGTCAAATCCTAGGTTTGACCAAGATTTAAACAAGTATATATAGAACATGAAAATGAAAAGGGAAGCCTGTATCCTTCTTAGTCACCCTAAAATGAAGTTTTTGGGAGGTTTTTGAAATTTCCATGTTTGAAACCCAAAACCACTTATCTTCATGCTTGAGCAAGATTTGACCAAGATTTAAACAAGTTTAAAACATGAAAATGAAAAGGTAAGCATGTATCCTTCTTAGTCACTCTAAAATGAAGTTTTTGGGAGGTTTTTGAAATTTCCATGTTTGAAACCTAAAACCACTTCTCTTCATGCTTGACTTCATAAGACAGAGTTTAGGGTTAGAGGGGTAGATACATGATTTGTCTTATTTGAATATGTCTAGCTAGACCTTGTTTATCAACTTTTGAATGCTTACTATATATATATGTGACATAAGAAGACTATGTGCTTTTGTTTTTCATTTTTCCGATTTTTTAATTTTATGCCCATTTAAATCTTGGTCAAATCCTAGGTTTGACAATGATTTAAACAAGTTTCAAATAT
Organism: Lolium multiflorum; assembly: GCA_030979885.1. Lineage (NCBI taxonomy): Eukaryota > Viridiplantae > Streptophyta > Magnoliopsida > Poales > Poaceae > Lolium > Lolium multiflorum. Next base: position 213,648,766 of record CM061750.1, read on the forward strand.
GAAAATGAAAAGGTAAGCATGGATCCTTCTTAGTCACTCTAAAATGAAGCTTTTGATAGGTTTTTGAAATTTCCATATTTGAAACCCAAAACCACTTCTCTTCATGCTTGACTACATAAGACAAAGTTTAGGGTTAGGGGGTAGATACATGATTTTTCTTGTTTGAATATGTCTAGACCCTTGTTTATCAACTTTAATGCTTACTATATGACATAAGAAAACTATGTGCTTTGGTTTTTCATTTTTCTGATTTTTTTGGAATTTTGATGCACATTTGAATCTTGGTCAAATCCTAGGTTTGACCAAGATTTAAACAAGTATAGAACATGAAAATGAAAAGGGAAGCCTGTATCCTTCTTAGTCACCCTAAAATGAAGTTTTTGGAGGTTTTTGAAATTTCCATGTTTGAAACCCAAAACCACTTAATCTTCATGCTTGACTTCGTCATAAGACAGAGTTTAGGGGTTAGGGGGTAGATACATGATTTGTCTAGCTAGTTTGAATATGTCCAGACCTTGTTTATCAACTTTAATGCTTACTATATGACATATAAGAAGACTATGTGCGCTTTGGTTTTTCATTTTTCTGTTTTTTTATTTTATGCCCATTTGAATCTTGGTCAAATCCTAGATTGACTTCATAAGACAGAGTTTAGGGTTAGGGGTAGATATACACATGATTTTTCTGGTTTGAATATGTCTAGACCTTGTTTATCAACTTGAGTGTTTACTATATGACATAATTAAGAAGGCTATGTGCTTTGGTTTTTCATTCTTTAGATTTTTTGTCTGAATTTTTATGCCCATTTGAATCTTGGTCAAATCCTAGGTTTTGACCAAGATTTAAATAAGTTTAAAACATGGAAATGAAAAGGTAAGCATCGATCCTTCTTAGTCGCTCTAAAATGAAGCTGAATTTTGGGAGGTTTTTGAAATTTCCATGTTTGAAACCCAAAACCACTTCTCTTCATGCTTGACTTCATAAGACGAAGTTTAGGGTCGATAGGGGGTAGATACATGATTTGTCTGGTTAATTTGGATATATCTAGACCTTGTTTATCAACTTGAATGCTTACGATATGACATAAGAACACTATGTGCTTTTTTTTTATTTTTTTGTGCCCATTTGAATCTTGGTCAAATCCTAGGTTTGACCAAGATTTAAACAAGTATAGAACATGAAAATGAAAAGGGAAGCATGTATCCTTCTTAGTCACCCTAAAATGAAGTTTTGGGAGGTTTTTGAAATTTCCATGTTTGAAACCCAAAACCACTTCTCTTCATGCTTGACTTCTTAAGACATAGTTTAGGGGTTAGCGGGTAGATACATGATTTGTATGGTTTGAATATGTCTAGACCTTGTTTATCAACTTTAATGCTTACTATATGACATAAGAAGACTATGTGCTTTGGTTTTTCATTTTTCTGTTTTTTTTTGAATTTTCTGCCAATTTTGTTTGACCAAGATTTAGACAAGTTTTACACGTGAAAACGAATAAGTAAGCCTGGATCCTTCTTAGTCACTCCAAAATGTACCAATTGATAGGTGCGTTAACTTTGCTTCATGGAAAAAATAATGTCATGTAAATGAGTTAACTTGGATTTCCTACCCTTGAATCCATAGGAAACTTTGTTCTAATGCACTATAATAATCAACCGAGTTTTTACACCAACAGGTCTGTCACTTACGTGTGGTGCCCATGCGTGAGGTCCCACACTTCAGTGAGCACAAGTCACGTGCAATAGGTACGCAAACTCCCAGCCATTTTCTTTGTCAAGAGAAGACGCATCAGGATGCGTATTGGAAGTCTGTGGGTCCTTCTGGATCCTTCGGTCGTCCCTCTCACAAAAAAACAAATCTCTCTCATTCTCGGCCTCGCTCGACTCGCTCGCTCGCTCGCTCGCTCGCACCTCCTGCTCACTGACAAACCCTGCACAAAAGTCAACATCATCACCCGAAAAAGGGGAGACACCATAATTCTCTCCCTTCTTCTCTCCTTCCGAGTGATCCCTCTTCCTCCGAGTTTCACTCGACGGGCAAACACACATGTGCTGCATAGTAATAATAAAAAGGTAGAAAAATCGACCTACGAATCTATAATTAAATAGGTTAAACTATATATTGTATGTGACATAAGAAAACTATGTGCTTTTGTTTTTCATTTTTCTATTTTTTTTAAGAATTTTATGCACATTTGATTCTGGTCAAATCCTAGGTTCAACCAATATTTAAACAAGTTTCAAGCATGAAAATGAAAACGTAAGCCAAGATCCTTCTTAATTAGTCACTCTAAAATATATGAAGCTTTTGGGACGTACTTGAAATTTCCATGTTTGAAACCCAAAACCAATTCTCTTCATGATTGACTTCATAAGACAGAGTTTAGGGTTAGGGGTAGATATACACATGATTTTTCTGGTTTGAATATGTCTAGACCTTGTTTATCAACTTGAGTGTTTACTATATGACATAATTAAGAAGGCTATGTGCTTTGGTTTTTCATTCTTTAGATTTTTTGTCTGAATTTTTATGCCCATTTGAATCTTGGTCAAATCCTAGGTTTGACCAAGATTTAAATAAGTTTAAAACATGGAAATGAAAAGGTAAGCATCGATCCTTCTTAGTCGCTCTAAAATGAAGCTGAATTTTGGGAGGTTTTTGAAATTTCCATGTTTGAAACCCAAAACCACTTCTCTTCATGCTTGACTTCATAAGACGAAGTTTAGGGTCGATAGGGGGTAGATACATGATTTGTCTTGTTTGAATATGTCTAGACCTTGTTTATCAACTTGAATGCTTACTATATGACATAAGAGGACTATGTGCATTGGTATTTCATTTTTTGATTTTTATGCCCATTTGAGAATCTTGGTAAAATCCTAGGTTTGTTGAGCAAGATTTAAACAAGTTTAACATGTGAAAATGATAAGGTAATTAAGTCTGGATCTTTCTCTTAGTAACTCTAAAATGAAGCTTTTGGGAGGTTCTTGAATTTACCATGTTTGAAACCCAAAACCACCGTACTTCTGTTCATGCTTGACTTCATAAGACAGAGTTTAGGGTTAGGGGTAGATACATGATTTTTCTGGTTTGAATATGTCTAGACCATGTTTATCAATTTGAATGCTTACTATATGACATAAGAAGGCTATGTGCTTTGGTTTTTCATTCTTTCGATTTTTTTCTGAATTGTTATGCCCATTTGAATCTTGGTCAAATCCTAGGTTCGACCAAGATTTAAACAAGTTTAAAACATGACAATGAAAAGGTAATTAATCATGGATCCTTCTTAATTAACCAGCCAGTCTAATTAAAATGAAGCTTTTTGGGAGGTTTTTGAAATTTCCATGTTTGAAACCCAAAACCACACTTCTCTGCTTCATGCTTGACTTCATATATAATTAAGACAAAGTTTAGGGTTAGGGAGTACATGATTTGTCTGGTTTGAATATGTCTAGACCTTGTTTATGAACTTGAATGCTTACTATATGACATAAGAAGACTATGTGCTTTGGTTTTTTATTTTATTTATTTTTTAATTTATGCCCATTTGAATATTGGTCAAATCCTAGGTTTGACCAAGATTTAAACAAGTTTAAAACATGAAAATGAAAAGGTAAGCCTGGATCCTTCTTAACTAGTCACTCTAAAATGAAGCTTTAATTTTGGGAGGTTTTTGAAATTTCCATGTTTGAAACCCAAAACCACTTCTCTTCATGCTTGACTTCATAAGACGAAGTTTAGGGTCGATAGGGGGTAGATACATGATTTGTCTGGTTTGAATATGTCTAGACCATGTTTATCAAATCCTAGGTTTGACCAAGATTTAAACAAGTTTAAAACATGAAAATGAAAAGGGAAGCATGTATCCTTCTTAGTCACTCTAAAATGAAGTTTTTGGGCGGTTTTTGAAATTTCCATGTTTGAAACCCAAAACCACTTCTCTTCATGCTTGACTTCATAAGACATAGTTTAGGGGTTAGGGGTAGATACATGATTTGTATGGTTTGAATATGTCTAGACCATGTTTATCAACTTTAATGCTTACTATATGACATAAGAAGACTATGTGCTTTGGTTTTTCATTTTTCTGATTTTTTTAGAATTTTGATGCACATTTGAATCTTGGTCAAATCCTAGGTTTGACCAAGATTTAAACAAGTATATATAGAACATGAAAATGAAAAGGGAAGCCTGTATCCTTCTTAGTCACCCTAAAATGAAGTTTTTGGGAGGTTTTTGAAATTTCCATGTTTGAAACCCAAAACCACTTATCTTCATGCTTGAGCAAGATTTGACCAAGATTTAAACAAGTTTAAAACATGAAAATGAAAAGGTAAACATGTATCCTTCTTAGTCACTCTAAAATGAAGTTTTTGGGAGGTTTTTGAAATTTCCATGTTTGAAACCTAAAACCACTTCTCTTCATGCTTGACTTCATAAGACAGAGTTTAGGGTTAGAGGGGTAGATACATGATTTGTCTTATTTGAATATGTCTAGCTAGACCTTGTTTATCAACTTTTGAATGCTTACTATATATATATGTGACATAAGAAGACTATGTGCTTTTGTTTTTCATTTTTCCGATTTTTTTAATTTTATGCCCATTTAAATCTTGGTCAAATCCTAGGTTTGACAATGATTTAAACAAGTTTCAAATATGAAAATGAAAAGGTAAGCATGGATCCTTCTTAGTCACTCTAAAATGAAGCTTTTGATAGGTTTTTGAAATTTCCATATTTGAAACCCAAAACCACTTCTCTTCATGCTTGACTACATAAGACAAAGTTTAGGGTTAGGGGGTAGATACATGATTTTTCTTGTTTGAATATGTCTAGACCCTTGTTTATCAACTTTAATGCTTACTATATGACATAAGAAAACTATGTGCTTTGGTTTTTCATTTTTCTGATTTTTTTGGAATTTTGATGCACATTTGAATCTTGGTCAAATCCTAGGTTTGACCAAGATTTAAACAAGTATATATAGAACATGAAAATGAAAAGGGAAGCCTGTATCCTTCTTAGTCACCCTAAAATGAAGTTTTTGGGAGGTTTTTGAAATTTCCATGTTTGAAACCCAAAACCACTTAATCTTCATGCTTGACTTCGTCATAAGACAGAGTTTAGGGGTTAGGGGGTAGATACATGATTTGTCTAGCTAGTTTGAATATGTCCAGACCTTGTTTATCAACTTTAATGCTTACTATATGACATATAAGAAGACTATGTGCGCTTTGGTTTTTCATTTTTCTGTTTTTTTATTTTATGCCCATTTGAATCTTGGTCAAATCCTAGATTGACTTCATAAGACAGAGTTTAGGGTTAGGGGTAGATATACACATGATTTTTCTGGTTTGAATATGTCTAGACCTTGTTTATCAACTTGAGTGTTTACTATATGACATAATTAAGAAGGCTATGTGCTTTGGTTTTTCATTCTTTAGATTTTTTGTCTGAATTTTTATGCCCATTTGAATCTTGGTCAAATCCTAGGTAATTTGACCAAGATTTAAATAAGTTTAAAACATGGAAATGAAAAGGTAAGCATCGATCCTTCTTAGTCGCTCTAAAATGAAGCTGAATTTTGGGAGGTTTTTGAAATTTCCATGTTTGAAACCCAAAACCACTTCTCTTCATGCTTGACTTCATAAGACGAAGTTTAGGGTCGATAGGGGTAGATACATGATTTGTCTGGTTAATTTGGATATATCTAGACCTTGTTTATCAACTTGAATGCTTACGATATGACATAAGAACACTATGTGCTTTTTTTATTTTGTGCCCATTTGAATCTTGGTCAAATCCTAGGTTTGACCAAGATTTAAACAAGTATAGAACATGAAAATGAAAAGGGAAGCCTGTATCCTTCTTAGTCACCCTAAAATGAAGTTTTGGGAGGTTTTTGAAATTTCCATGTTTGAAACCCAAAACCACTTCTCTTCATGCTTGACTTCTTAAGACATAGTTTAGGGGTTAGCGGGTAGATACATGATTTGTATGGTTTGAATATGTCTAGACCTTGTTTATCAACTTTAATGCTTACTATATGACATAAGAAGACTATGTGCTTTGGTTTTTCATTTTTCTTTTTTTTTTGAATTTTCTGCCAATTTTGTTTGACCAAGATTTAGACAAGTTTTACACGTGAAAACGAATAAGTAAGCCTGGATCCTTCTTAGTCACTCCAAAATGTACCAATTGATAGGTGCGTTAACTTTGCTTCATGGAAAAAATAATGTCATGTAAATGAGTTAACTTGGATTTCCTACCCTTGAATCCACTACTATAATAATCAACCGAGTTTTTACACCAACAGGTCTGTCACTTACGTGTGGTGCCCATGCGTGAGGTCCCACACTTCAGTGAGCACAAGTCACGTGCAATAGGTACGCAAACTCCCAGCCATTTTCTTTGTCAAGAGAAGACGCATCAGGATGCGTATTGGAAGTCTGTGGGTCCTTCTGGATCCTTCGGTCGTCCCTCTCACAAAAAAACAAATCTCTCTCATTCTCGGCCTCGCTCGACTCGCTCGCTCGCTCGCTCGCACCTCCTGCTCACTGACAAACCCTGCACAAAAGTCAACATCATCACCCGAAAAAGGGGAGACACCATAATTCTCTCCCTTCTTCTCTCCTTCCGAGTGATCCCTCTTCCTCCGAGTTTCACTCGACGGGCAAACACACATGTGCTGCATAGTAATAATAAAAAGGTAGAAAAATCGACCTACGAATCTATAATTAAATAGGTTAAACTAGGGTATATGTATGTGACATAAGAAAACTATGTGCTTTTGTTTTTCATTTTTCTATTTTTTTAAGAATTTTATGCACATTTGATTCTGGTCAAATCCTAGGTTCAACCAAGATTTAAACAAGTTTCAAGCATGAAAATGAAAACGTAAGCCAAGATCCTTCTTAATTAGTCACTCTAAAATATATGAAGCTTTTGGGACGTACTTGAAATTTCCATGTTTGAAACCCAAAACCAATTCTCTTCATGATTGACTTCATAAGACAGAGTTTAGGGTTAGGGGTAGATATACACATGATTTTTCTGGTTTGAATATGTCTAGACCTTGTTTATCAACTTGAGTGTTTACTATATGACATAATTAAGAAGGCTATGTGCTTTGGTTTTTCATTCTTTAGATTTTTTGTCTGAATTTTTATGCCCATTTGAATCTTGGTCAAATCCTAGGTTTGACCAAGATTTAAATAAGTTTAAAACATGGAAATGAAAAGGTAAGCATCGATCCTTCTTAGTCGCTCTAAAATGAAGCTGAATTTTGGGAGGTTTTTGAAATTTCCATGTTTGAAACCCAAAACCACTTCTCTTCATGCTTGACTTTCATAAGACGAAGTTTAGGGTCGATAGGGGGTAGATACATGATTTGTCTTGTTTGAATATGTCTAGACCTTGTTTATCAACTTGAATGCTTACTATATGACATAAGAGGACTATGTGCATTGGTATTTCATTTTTTGATTTTTATGCCCATTTGAGAATCTTGGTAAAATCCTAGGTTTGTTGAGCAAGATTTAAACAAGTTTAACATGTGAAAATGATAAGGTAATTAAGTCTGGATCTTTCTCTTAGTAACTCTAAAATGAAGCTTTTGGGAGGTTCTTGAATTTACCATGTTTGAAACCCAAAACCACCGTACTTCTGTTCATGCTTGACTTCATAAGACAGAGTTTAGGGTTAGGGGTAGATACATGATTTTTCTGGTTTGAATATGTCTAGACCATGTTTATCAATTTGAATGCTTACTATATGACATAAGAAGGCTATGTGCTTTGGTTTTTCATTCTTTCGATTTTTTTCTGAATTGTTATGCCCATTTGAATCTTGGTCAAATCCTAGGTTCGACCAAGATTTAAACAAGTTTAAAACATGACAATGAAAAGGTAATTAATCATGGATCCTTCTTAATTAACCAGCCAGTCTAATTAAAATGAAGCTTTTTGGGAGGTTTTTGAAATTTCCATGTTTGAAACCCAAAACCACACTTCTCTGCTTCATGCTTGACTTCATATATAATTAAGACAAAGTTTAGGGTTAGGGGTACATGATTTGTCTGGTTTGAATATGTCTAGACCTTGTTTATGAACTTGAATGCTTACTATATGACATAAGAAGACTATGTGCTTTGGTTTTTTATTTTTTTATTTTTTATTTTATGCCCATTTGAATATTGGTCAAATCCTAGGTTTGACCAAGATTTAAACAAGTTTAAAACATGAAAATGAAAAGGTAAGCCTGGATCCTTCTTAACTAGTCACTCTAAAATGAAGCTTTAATTTTGGGAGGTTTTTGAAATTTCCATGTTTGAAACCCAAAACCACTTCTCTTCATGCTTGACTTCATAAGACGAAGTTTAGGGTCGATAGGGGGTAGATACATGATTTGTCTGGTTTGAATATGTCTAGACCATGTTTATCAAATCCTAGGTTTGACCAAGATTTAAACAAGTTTAAAACATGAAAATGAAAAGGGAAGCATGTATCCTTCTTAGTCACTCTAAAATGAAGTTTTTGGGCGGTTTTTGAAATTTCCATGTTTGAAACCCAAAACCACTTCTCTTCATGCTTGACTTCATAAGACATAGTTTAGGGGTTAGGGGTAGATACATGATTTGTATGGTTTGAATATGTCTAGACCATGTTTATCAACTTTAATGCTTACTATATGACATAAGAAGACTATGTGCTTTGGTTTTTCATTTTTCTGATTTTTTTAGAATTTTGATGCACATTTGAATCTTGGTCAAATCCTAGGTTTGACCAAGATTTAAACAAGTATATATAGAACATGAAAATGAAAAGGGAAGCCTGTATCCTTCTTAGTCACCCTAAAATGAAGTTTTTGGGAGGTTTTTGAAATTTCCATGTTTGAAACCCAAAACCACTTATCTTCATGCTTGAGCAAGATTTGACCAAGATTTAAACAAGTTTAAAACATGAAAATGAAAAGGGAAACATGTATCCTTCTTAGTCACTCTAAAATGAAGTTTTTGGCAGGTTTTTGAAATTTCCATGTTTGAAACCTAAAACCACTTCTCTTCATGCTTGACTTCATAAGACAGAGTTTAGGGTTAGAGGGGTAGATACATGATTTGTCTTATTTGAATATGTCTAGCTAGACCTTGTTTATCAACTTTTGAATGCTTACTATATATATATGTGACATAAGAAGACTATGTGCTTTTGTTTTTCATTTTTCCGATTTTTTTAATTTTATGCCCATTTAAATCTTGGTCAAATCCTAGGTTTGACAATGATTTAAACAAGTTTCAAATATGAAAATGAAAAGGTAAGCATGGATCCTTCTTAGTCACTCTAAAATGAAGCTTTTGATAGGTTTTTGAAATTTCCATATTTGAAACCCAAAACCACTTCTCTTCATGCTTGACTACATAACACTACAAGAAAAGTTGCCATGGCCGACGAAGTTGAAGTCGCGCCGTGGTTGCTGGTGTACCATGGCCGACGATTTTGGTCCCTCCGTGGTGCATGTCAAAACTTTTTTTTCTCGTTTTTGAGGCCACCTAGCCCGACGAAAGCGGCCAAAACGTGGCGTATGGTGGCCCGGGACGTGGTGCATCTCGAAATCTCGGGTTCGCCGGCCGAGTCAACGCAAATCCGCACCGCCGAGGGATGTAGGGCCCAGATGGCAGCCTCTCTGGCATTGTTTTTTTTCTACATCGCGCCATCTCGTTCAACGTTCTCCGATCGAGCCGTTTACGATGCAGGATCATGGGTCCCGCATGTCATCCTCTATGAACCAAAATTCTTTCTATTCTTGGATTTTTTTGACCCCCTGATTTCTGGCTACTTCCTTTTTCTTTTGATCCCTTGCCGCCTTGGAAACGTTGAGACCGCTGCTGCTAAATGGGACCCGCATGTCATCCTCTATGTGCAATCAACTTTCTTTTCTTGGAGTTTTTTTGGCACCTCAAATTTGGTCACTTGCCTTTTTCTTTCGATCCCCTGCCGCCTCTCAAACGGTGATACCGCTGCTGCTAACTGGGACCCGCATGTCATCCTCTATGTACTATAAAACTTTCTTTTCCTGGATTATTTTTGGCACCTCAAATTTGGTCACTTGCCTTTTTCTTTCGATCCCCTGCCGCCTCTCAAACGGTGATACCGCTGCTGCTAACTGGGACCCGCATGTCATCCTCTATGTACTATAAAACTTTCTTTTCTTGAATTATTTTTGGCTCCTGATATTTTTTCACTTGCCTTTTTCTTTCGATCACCTGCTGCCTCTCAAACGGTGATACCGCTGCTGCTAAATGGGACCCGCATGTCATCCTCTATGTACTATAAAACTTTCTTTTCTTGGATTTTTTTGGCACCTCATATTTGGTCACTTGACTTTTTCTTTCGATCCCCTGCTGCCTCTCAAACGGTGATACCGCTGCTGCTAAATGGGACCCGCATGTCATCCTCTATGTACTATAAAACTTTCTTTTCTTGGATTTTTTTGGCACCTCATATTTGGTCACTTGACTTTTTCTTTCGATCACCTGCTGCCTCTCAAACGGTGATACCGCTGCTGCTAAATGGGACCCGCATGTCATCCTCTATGTACTATAAAACTTTCTTTTCTTGAATTATTTTTGGCTCCTCATATTTTTTCACTTGCCTTTTTCTTTCGATCCTGCCGCCTCTCAAACGGTGATACCGCTGCTGCTAAATGGGACCCGCATGTCATCCTCTATGTACTATAAAACTTTCTTTTCTTGAATTATTTTTGGCTCCTGATATTTTTTCACTTGCCTTTTTCTTTCGATCTCATGCCACGTTTGAAACGTTGGGGAACCTGCAGGCTCATGGGACCCGCATGTCATCCTCTATGTACTATAAAAGTTCTTTTTCTTGGTTTTTTTTCACCATCTGATTTTTGGCAATTTCTTTTTTTCTTTTGATCCCCTGCCACCTCTCAAACGCTGATACCGCTGCTGCTAAATGGGACCCGCATGTCATCCTCTATGTACTATAAAACTTTCTTTTCTTGAATTATTTTTGGCTCCTCATATTTGGGCACTTGCCTTTTTCTTTCGATCTCATGCCACGTTTGAAACGTTGAGGAACCTGCTGGCTCATGGGACCCGCATGTCATCCTCTATGTGCTATAAAAGTTTCCTTTGTTGGATTTTTTTCACCCTCTGATTTTTGGCTTGCCTTTTTCTTTTGATCCCCTGCCCCCTTTGAAACGTTGAGTAAGCTGTTGGCTCAAGGGACCCGCATGTCATCCTCTATGTCCATCAACTTTCCTTTCTTGGATTTTTTTCACCCCCTAATTACTAGCTACTTTCTTTTTCTTTTGATCTCAAGCCGCATTACAAACATTGAGACCGCTGCTGCAAAATGGGACCCACATGTCATCCTCTATGTACAATAAAGTTTCTTTTCTTGGATTATCTTTTGCTCCTGATATTTTGTCACTTGCCTTTTTCTTTCGATCTCATGCCGCCTTTGAAACGTTGAGTAAGCTGCTGGCTCATGGGTCCCGCATGTCATCCTCTACGAACAATAAAAGTTTCCTTTCTTGGAGTTATTTTTGACCCCTAATTTCTGGCTATTTGCCTTTTTCTTTGGATCTCCTGCCCCTTTGAAACGATGAGGACGCTGTTGGCAGGTCGGTCCCACAAGTCATCCTCTATGAACAATAAAAGTTTCCTTTGATGGATTTTTTTGAACCCCTAATTAATTTCTGGATATTTCCTTTTTTTTCTTTGATCCCCTGCCGCCTTGGAATCGTTGAGGATGCTGCTGCCTCATGGGTCCCGCATGTCATCCTCTCAGAACGGTAAATGTTTCTTTTCTTGGATATTGTTTACCAAATGATTTTTGGCTTATTTTTTCTTTCGATATCCTGCCGCCTTTAAAACGTTGAGGACGCTGCTGGCTCACGGGTCCCACATGTCAGCCTCTATGAACAATAAGCGCTGAGGACGCTGCTGCCTCATGGGTCCCGCATGTCATCCTCTCAGAACGAAAATGTTTCTTTTCTTGGATTTTTTACCAACAGATTTTTGGTTTATTTTTTCTTTCCATCCCCTGCCGCCTTTAAAACGACGCTGCTGGCTCATGGGTCCACGATGTCAGCCTCCCCGTACAAGAAACATGTGATATCTTGATTATTTTGCAGACAATAAACAGTGTATTGCGCTCTGAGCTATTGCAAACGGATAAATTAAATCTTTATTTTTACAACATATATCTTGAATCTCCTTGTTTTTTGTTTTGGCGAAGCATAGGACTTTCCTGTTTTTTTTTTTGAGAAAAATCCGAACTATCATGTTCTGGAGTGGGCTGAAATTGTACGTGTCAAAAGGCCCAGAAGGATAGTTCGAAGGCCCAGATGTCTAGATGCAGCCCAATTGAAATCTTTCTTTTCTTGGATTTTTTTCACCCCCTGATTTCTGGCTACTTCATTTTTCTTTTGGTCCTGTGCCGCCTTGGAAACGTTGAGACCGCTGCTGCAAAATGGGACCCGCATGTCATCCTCTATGTACAATAAAGTTTCTTTTCTTGGATTATTTTTGGCTCCTGATATTTGGTCACTTGCCTTTTTCTTTCGATCTCATGCCACGTTTGAAACGTTGAGGAATCTGCTGGCTCATGGGACCCGCATGTCATCCTCTATGTACAATAAAAGTTTGATTTCTTGGATTTTTTTCACCCTCTGATTTTTGGCTATTTCCTTTTTCTTTTGATCCCCTGCCGCCTTTGAAACGTTCAGTAAGCTGCTGGCTCATAGGTCCCACATGTCAGCCTGTATGAACGATAAAGCTTTCCTTTCTTGGAGTTTTTTTTGACCCCCTAATTTCTGGCTACTTTCTTTTTCTTTTGATCTCAAGCCGCATTTGAAACGTTGGGACCGCTGCTGCAAAATGGGACCCGCATGTCATCCTCTATGTACAATAAAGTTTCTTTTCTTGGATTATTTTTGGCTCCTGATATTTGGTCACTTGCCTTTTTCCTTCGATCCCATGCCACGTTTGAAACGTTGAGGAACCTGCTGGCTCATGGGACCCGCATGTCATCCTCTATGTACTACAAAAGTTTATTTTCTTGGGTTTTTTTTCACTCTCTGATTTTTGGCTATTTCCTTTTTCTTTTGATCCCCTGCCGCCTTGGAAACGTTGAGTAAGCTGCAAACTCGTGGGACCCGCATGTCATCCTCTATGTACAATCAATTTTCTTTTCTTGGAGTTTTTTTACCCCCTAATTTCTGGCTACTTTCTTTTTCTTTTGATCTCAAACCGCATTTGAAACGTTGGGACAGCATGTCATCCTCTATGTACAATAAAAGTTTCTTTTTTTGGATTATTTTTCACCCTCTGATTTTTGGTCACTTGCCTTTTTCTTTCGATCTCATGCCGCCCTTGAAAACGTTGAGGAACCTGCTGGCCCATGGGACCCACATGTCATCCTCTATGTACTATAAAAGTTTCTTTTCTTTGATTTTTTTCACCCTCTGATCTTTGGCTATTTCCTTTTTCTTTTCATCCCCTGCCGCCTTGGAAACGTTAGTAAGCTGCTGACTGGTGGGACCCGCATGTCATCCTCTATGTACAATCAAGTCTCTTTTCTTGGATTTTTTTTACCCCCTTATTTTTGGTCACTTGCCTTTTTCTTTCGATCTCATGCAGCCTCTGAAACGTTGAGAAGCTGCTGGCTCATGGGACCCACATGTCATCCTCGATACTATAAAAGTTTCTTTTCTTGGATTTTTTTCACCCTCTTATTTTTGGCTGTTTCCTTTTTCTTTTGATCCCCTGCCGCCTTGGAAACATTGATTAAGCTGCTGACACAAGGGGCCCGCATGTCATCCTCTATGTACAATCAACTTGCAAGATCTTGGGGCGGAAGAGCTTGTATAAGTGGGACCCATATGTCATCCTCTATGTACAATAAAAGTTTCTTTTTCTTGGATTATTTTTTGCTCCTGGTATTTGGTCTCTTTCCTTTTTCTTTCGATCTCATGCCGCCTCTGAAACGTTGAGTAAGGTGCTGGGTCATGGGACCCGCATGCCATCCTCTATGTACAATCAACTTTCTTTTCTGGGAGTTTTTTTACCCCTAATTTCTGGCTACTCTTTTTCTTTTGATCTCAAGCCGCATTTGAAACGTTGACACCGCTGCTGCAAAATGGGACCCGCATGTCATCTTTTATGTACAATAAAGTTTCTTTTCTTGGATTATTTTTGGCTCCTGATATTTGGTCACTTGTCTTTTTCTTTCGATCTCATGCCCCCTTTGAAACGTTGAGGAAGCTGCTAGCGCATGGGTCCCGCATGTCATACTCTATGAACAATAAAAGTTTCCTTCCTTGGAGTTATTGTTTACCGCTAATTTCTGGCTACTTCCTTTTTTCTTTTGATCCCCTGCCGCCTTGGAAACGTTGAGTAAGCTGCTGACACAAGGGGCCCGCATGTCATCCTCTATGTACAATCAACTTGCAAGATCTTGGAGCGAAAGAGCTTGTATAAGTGGGACCCATATGTCATCATCTATGTACAATAAAAGTTTCTTTTCTTGGATTATTTTTTGCTCCTGATATTTGGTCACTTTCCTTTTTCTTTCTATCTCATGCCGCCACTGAAACGTTGAGTAAGGTGCTGGCTCATGGGACTGTACAATAAAGTTTCATTTCTTAGATTTTTTTTACCCACTGATTTTTGCTAACTTGCCTTTTTCTTTTCGATCATATGCCGCCTTTGAAATTGAGGTCGCCGCTGGCTCATGGGTCCCACAAGTCAGCCTCTATGAACAATAAACCTTTCCTTTGTTGTATTTTTTTTACCCCTAATTTCTGGCTATTTGCCTTTTTCTTTTGATCCCCTGCGGCCTTTGAAACGATGAGGACGCTGCTGGCAGGTCGGTCCCACATGTCATCCTCTATGAAGAATATAAGTTTCCTTTTTGGATTTATTTTTGACCCCTAATTTCTGGCTATTTGCCTTTTTCTTCTGATCCCTGCCGACTTCGAAATGATGAGGATGCAGCTGGCAGATCGGTCCCACATGTCAGCCTCTATGAACTATAAATGTTTCCTTTGTAGGATTTATTTTTTACCCCTATTTTCGGGCTACTTGCCTTTTTCTTTGAAACGTTGAGGACGGTACTGTCTCATGGGTCCCACATGGCATCCTCTCTGAACGATAAACCTTCATTTCTTGTTAACGACAGGTTTATCAGTATTATTTTCGCAGACTAATACAAGCTCTTTGGCTCCAAGATCTTGCAAGTTGATAGATTAAATCAAGGAATTATTAGGATATGTTTTAAATTTCAAATCCACTTTATGAATTTTTAAAAATACCGTTATCCATGTGGGTATGGAGCGATCAAGGATTTTCATATTGGGCATGAGCAGTTTCAAAAATTGGAACCCTATAATTCAAAATAAATAAAAACAACTTTTATGTAGAATCTCCGTGTATTTTTTTTTGCCAATCATAGGATCTGTGTTTCATTAGAAAAGGGCCGAAATTGCATGAGCAGAAAGGCCCATTTGAAGTTATTGGGCTTCGACGGCCGGAGCAAGTAGACCGATAACAATTACCATGTAGATGTTCCTTGGCAACCCAAAAGTGAAATATTGGGCCCAACAGGGGAAGGTTGAACAGTACTTTTTCTATTGGGAAGGTGGTACATGGGGTTATCCTGACAAAAAAAATGGAACATGGGTTACTGAAGGTTGCCCATTTGTGCCTAATATGTTTGTCAGCAGGAGCTTTACCTTCCGCCGCCGCCGCTCCGCTTCCGCCGCCGCCGCCATGCCTCGTCGCGGGTCGAGCTACCGGTACGGCGGCGTCTCGAGCTCGGGGTACCGCAGCGTCCGCGCGCGCCCCAAATTAAGGTACTTCCTCCTCGGGACGGCACCTACGATAGGCTCGGCTGGCCTTGGGGCATTTACCCCTAGCCTCTTCCATGCTCAAGTTTTTGAAATGTTTCTGGCTCTGTTCAACACTGGATCAAATTTGTCAACATGACCATTCTTATGGAGTAGCAACGAGTTGAATCTCTCAAAACTCTTTAAGTTCTGCAATATAACGACTAATTGGTACTACCTTATACAAAATGATTACATATCCTTATTTTGGAAGCAAGCAATCACACACTTATAGTTTGCTAGTCAGCTGCACGTAACGTTAAAAATCGGCAATTATAATGAATAAACCTGTAATTTTCACTTAAAATGCATTAAGGAGCATCAAATTTGACAAATCAAACCATGTCGTACTGAAAATTGACATGTCTTTCTCATGCAGAAATGTAAAATTATCCATGCATGTGCGTTTATACAGGTTAAGTTTTGCACGTATTATTTTTTGTAACTTTTCTGACTACCTTCAAAGCTCCAATCCTTCTTCATCATCTTTGTTGTACCGCACTGATGCAAGTGAATGCGAGCTGCTCGCCAGACGCGACTTCGTGTCCGATATGTGTACTATGCCTTCTCCATCTAGTGCTAGTTACGCCTCTGTGCTAATTAATTCAGCACAAACCTCTGTCATTGCAGCTGTGACTCACCTCGACCATTGGAGCCCAATCACAAGAGCGAGCTCAGTCTCAACCAGAGAGGCATGTGTCTCATGGTTAGCTATCTACAACTTGCTGTCTTACTAAAACCGTGCCTATCATATAGAGATCACCTCGCTGGTGTAGCAATGGCTGCAAGTAGCTGCTAGCATGAGCGAAGGGGATAAGGAAGAAAAGATTAAAAAAATGGGGTGGGGCCAACAAGCAGGAAAGCTATCTACTGTACTAGCTTTATGGATGTTTCTGGAATTGGGTAGAAAATAGTACTCGATGACACTGTAGCAGCGAATCCCAGAGACCAAAGGCCGTTGGATGATGTCTAATGAACGGCAGAACAAAATCGGCGAAATTAGCTTGAATTTTGATAATAAATCTTGGGCATTTTCCCTCGAACATGATTTATCAACTTTGGGTAGTCTCTGGACTAGTCTCCCTCGTCCACCAATTATTATCATAAACTACTGCGGAAAGTTGAGGGCAGTCCCTAGTCCCGAGCACTTCGCCCACTTCCCCTGGCCTCATCCCAGAGATCTCACACCAACCACCTCACCGTCGACTAGCCGCCAGTCTACAGCCCTCCGAAGAATCCCCAATGGCGGCGACGCCCCTACTAGAGCGCTCCTCACGCGAGCGCATCATCGAGTCTGGCCCACATGTCTTCCGTGCCTGCCGTGTGTCGGCAAGCACGACCGACTTCTCCGTCGGCGAGCCGCCGGCCGTGGGCGAGGGCGAGGCGTCCCCGTACACTATGACAGTGCACATCTTCTTCTCGAGGACGTACGAGCTCAGGAGGATGGCCGGCCCCCTCCCTGCCCCACTGGATGAGGACGATATCACCACTACACCCTGCGAAGAGGTGGTGCTGGATCTTAGCTTGCCTCCGAGGAAGCTGCGTAGTGGGGGCAATGTCGTGCGAACTATGCGCGAGATTCTTGCCCGTGTATGGCTGCTCAAGAACCTGAACCTCACGGAGGAGGAGTGGGACATCATCATGCCTTACGATGTTATGCACCTGATGTGGCAGCAGGCGTGTCGTCGGCTCGGTGGCCTCCACTTCGACCTCACCCTTAGGGTGGACCACCGGCTCATCGTCAACTTGCCGGCGCTGCAGGACAGTTGGGTCCTAGTTGCGCCGGAGGACGGCCACTGCAGCATATGCATGCTGGGGCTGTCGCAGCGCACAACGGTGCGTCTCCGGGGATGCAAACACCCGTTCCATAGGAAGTGCATCTTCTCCTGGTTTGTAACGAACGCCAGCTGCCCTATCTGCCGCGATAAAGTGCTGACCCATCTTATTTTCGATTTGTAGCATAGTATGAATAAAAACCCTGTATGATAGGGATGCCATGCCAACTTGAATCCTATGTCAAGAGAAATTCTATTTGATTGTGGTTATAAGATATTCTGCATTAGTTTGATCTATTATCATTCTATTTTCCTATGGGATATGACCCTATGAATCAAACAGCATGTGATTACTTCCACACAATTAAGTTTGACCAACTTTTAGTAGGACAACAAACATAAATAATTAGTCATCATGGGATTACAATCCAACAGATAATTGTCTTCAGGACTCATACATTTTCCAAATAGAAAAATCAAAACAAATCATGGTTCTTCATCTCACAGCATGATACAGAGACAAGAGTCTAATCATCATCATCATCATCATCATCATCATCATCATCATCATCATCATCATCATCATCATCACCTCCGTCTTCATTCTGATATTCGTGCATGGTCTCATCCTGCTCGTCCTGTCCATTCTCCTCCTGAGATTCACCAGGTAGCTTCAGTTTATCCATCTCTTTGTCGACTATGCTAACCTCAACAGTGAAATCTACTTCTCCATCATGTGCAGGGATACCTGTATCCAACGAGGTTTCATCAATGTCAGCAACTTTAGTTTGCATACAACCAGCGAAATCATCTTGCTGGGCACCAATTATTGGATCCGCATTCTCATCCAAATCATATATGTTCCTTGCCACAAACTTTTGCACATACTGCCATCCTTTTCTAGATCTGTCTTCCAAGAAAAGTACCTTGGCCGCTTGAGGTACCAAAATATAAGGATCATCCTTGTACCACTGAGCAGTAGTATCGACTGATATGAAATACCCATCATTTCTGGCACCTTTGCCCTTGTTTGGATCTTGGTTGTACCAATAACACTTAAATAGAACCACAGATCGGACAGTAACCTTATCACTATAGAACAACTGAATAACCTCTTCTATGTGACCATAATGGTCAAATGACTCTGATCTCTTTTTTCTGGTTGTCAAGTGATCTCCACTGGTTGTGATGCCACTATTTCGTGTCTTCAAATGTTGTTCACGCTCATAGGAGCTGTAATGGACACCATTGGCATTGCAAGCTGCAGCTACCAACACCCTCTTATCTGGACCACGTGATAGGACAAGGAGATCAGCACTAACAGCGCCTGGATTCTCCGCATGGAGTTTCGAGATCTACGATTACAAAATAGACAAGAGGTCATCTCATGTGAAAACACATAGACAAGTCAGAGTGCAATTGAACATCTTACATATTTCTCAAACCAGTCCTGAAACCCACTCCCACGTGCCGATAGCTTTCCATTCGTTTCCATGTACAACCTGCAAAACATAGCCAAGTCAGCTGAATATATTTCATTTTGATACAAGTTCATAGTATATGCGAGGAACTGAGTAGTTCGTGTGCATAGTACTCACTTAACATATTCATCAGCCTCTGTAGCATTATTCAGCACATACCAAGACAGCTGTTCAAATTCAGACTGCTCTAATGTTTTTTCGGTCCTCTTTCCTATTAGCTCAACACCATGTTTAAAAACAGATCCTCCAACTTCCAAAATTCTGCGACCCCGATTGAATCTGGTCTCAATATCAGGAATATATCTTGAGGCAAATGTATATGCTTCAGCAGCAATATACGCCACTGCAATGCAAGCCTCCGGTCTAGCTTTGTTCCTAACTGTATTCTTGAAAGTGCACAGTCGACGTTCTATAGGGTACATCCATCCATACTGTACCGGACCTCTTAAAAGTGCCTCATCAGGTAGATGAACAGCCAAATGCACCATCACATCAAAGAAGGCTGGAGGATATATCAGCTCCAGCTTGCACAGGATTACTGCTATGTCCACCTTAAGACGTTCTACAACAGCTCTGCTTAGAGTTTTACTACATATTTCCCTAAAGAACCTTCCCAACTCTGCAATCACGTTGTACATATTTGGCTTCACTAAATCTTTAATGCCAATAGCTAAAAGCCTTTGCAGCAGGATGTGACAATCGTGAGTTTTCAACCCTTGGAGCTTGTTTCCTTCAGCATTGAGACAATTTGCAATGTTGGAAGCAAATCCGAACGGGAACATCACACCTCGGAGGTACTCACAAAATAATCTCCTTTTAGGCATCGGCAATGTGAATTCCGCGCCTCGAAATTTATAATGTTTTTCCTTGCCTTTGTTCACTTTGTCATTACGATCCAGTTGCAAGTGCCTGTTAACATTCAATGTTGCACAATCAATCCTAGCATTTGAGCTATCTTTTGTCTTGGATGGAATGTTGAGTAATGTGCCGACAATGCTGTCACATATATTCTTCTCCATGTGCATGATATCAATATTATGCCGAAGCTTCTTACCAGCCCAATACGGCAAGTCCCAAAGAGTGGTCCTGCGCTTATAAAATATTCTCGGTCTATCATTTTCCATTTCCTTCCTCTTGGTACGTGCTGCTATTTCACCTCCCATCTTCCTTTTGGTAGCTGCTAGACTCAGTTCATCTCGTCTCTTCTTCCTTTTTCTATCTGCTACTACTGCTGCTGCATCTTCTGTATTCTTCTCTGCTGTACCTGCTGTGGCGGCTGGTGGTTTTCCTGGTTTAACATTTCTGACCGCTTCTAGGTGCGCCTCCAACTCGTGACTCTTAAAGTGCTGCGGTTTAGTCTTTTTACAGGCCTGATCACCAATAAATTGCAATTTTTTTCTATTTTTTCGGAAACTGTGATCTAATGGAAGGAAACGGCGATGGCCCATATAGCATATCTTGTTTATTATCCTCACTGCCAGCTGATCAGTATCACAGTGAACACATGCATTATAACCTGATGTTACTCTGCCTGACATAGTGCCCAAAGCTGGATAATCATGGGTGCAATACAGTACAGCAGCACGTAATAGAAAATTTTGTTCTTTAGGTTGACACACATCCCGTGTAGGGACACCCTCCCATAATGTTTGCAAGTCTCTAATAAGAGGCTGCATGAACACATCAAAATCCTTCCCAGGAGATTTGGGACCTGGGATGAGTAAGGCCATCATACAGTTCGACTGATCGGTGCATGTCCAGGGAGCCTGGTTGTAAGGTGTAACTAGTACTGGCCACATGCTATACGAGTTGCTCATGTTGCCAAATGGGTTGAATCCATCTGTAGCAAGGCCAAGTCTCAGGTTCCTTGGATCTGCAGCAAAATCTGGATGATCCAGGTCGAATTGCTTCCATTCATCGCCATCAGCAGGATGCCTCAGTAAATCAGGGTCGGGCGTGAGAATCTCTTTGTGCCATCTTGTTTCCCGAGATGTTTGTTCTGAAGCAAACAACCTCTGCAATCTTTGTACAAGTGGAAAGTATCTCAGAACCTTCCAAGGAATCTTTTTCTTACCACCAGCTCCATCATGTTTCCATCTTGATTCCTTACATACTGGACATTCATCGAGGTCATTATACTCCATCCAAAACAGTGCACAGTTATTTTTGCAAAAATCAATCTTCTCATATCCAAGTCCCAGTACCTTGATGTACTGCTTCACCTCATAAAAGGATTTTGGCAGTCCAGCCCCAGGGAGTGCATCGCTGTATGTCTTCGCAACTGCATTGAACGCTTTATTGGTAATCCCCTGGTATGACTTGTCATGAAGTAATTTCACAATTAATTCGAATCTTGACACAACAGAACCAGGGGCCACTAAGCGCTTAGCATCTTCTATCAGGTCATGGAAAAGAGGCTTTTTGTGATAACCATGGGGCTGTTGGCTTGCATATGGATACAGATCCCGTAACAAATTAGCAGTAGCCTCATCCTGGACGAGATCTTCAGGCTGATAACCATCAGAATAAAGAGGATCAATAATGTCAGGCTGATCATAGTGTTCACCATGGTTAATCCACCTGATATATGTCTGGTCCATCCCATAAACGAATAAATGATCTGAGACTACATGTTGAGGCTTGGACCCAATATTCAAACATACGCGGCATGGACAAATCACTTCCTTTGTCTTGTCGCCGTCAGTAAAATCACTAACGTGCTTCATGAAGTCTTCAATACCACTCAAATATGTTGGTGTGGTTAATGAGTCAAATAATATCCAAGTTCTGTCCATCTGTTGAGGAGATAGATGGTCAGAGAAGCGATAAGCTATTTCAACAAACAGGTCACCTACGAATGTAAGCAAGCATACCTGAGCAAACAGGTCGAATATAAAACTATAAATGCTACATTATTTGAGCCGATTTCAGCAAACAAACTGAGTGCAAAACTACGGCTACCTAGCGAACAGATTTTTTTAGGCTGACCACTGGGTTTCCCCACTTATTATTTTTTTATTAATAAAAAGAGGGAAATATGTACAAAAGTTGCTGGAGAGCAGCAACTAAAAGGATCATAGATCCCAAGCAGCAAAATATATATATAATGTTCTACCCATGATATGATTTCCTCTTTGCCTTATGAACAAGGAGAGCAATTTCATCCTTGAATCTCTTGTGCCATCTATAAATGCTTGGGG
Source organism: Lolium multiflorum (assembly GCA_030979885.1). Lineage (NCBI taxonomy): Eukaryota > Viridiplantae > Streptophyta > Magnoliopsida > Poales > Poaceae > Lolium > Lolium multiflorum. The sequence goes on from CM061750.1 coordinate 213,671,137, forward strand.
GGGAGGGGCGAACAGATCTATCGAAAGCAATACAATACCAACACATTCTTTCTTCTTTTTTGCCGTAATTCCGCCGATCTATTAGCAGTGCAAAGAAGCCAAAAGTAATAAGATTACATACAGGTTCATAGACCACCAGGGCCGTACCTGAGAATACGGAGGGCCTGAGCAAAACAAGAAATAGAGGCCCTCAACATGATCATTGGCAACTAAAATGATTTTATATATACTACTCACTCCATTTCAATAAACAATGCACCCTTGTTTTTCGTATTTTATCTTCGAAAAAATATTAATCTATATCTCTCTATTTAAAAATGATGTTTCAATTTTATGTAGATATACATGTATTTAGATGAGTTTAGTTTGCAGATACATGCAAGTTTTGATGAAGTTGAAACATATTTTTCAGGATGAAGTATATAAAAAAATTGATATAAAACTGGTATCATTAGAAAGTATTTTCCAACACGATTCTAACAATGCTGCTTATGTATTATATGATCGTGATATTGTTGTCCTATTTATTTGGTCAAGGTTCACATTGAAATGTGGTAAAATAAATTAAAAGAAGTGCATCGTGTGAAAAGGCAATCTAAGAATTCAAAAGTGCTAATTGTTAGTCGAAACATGACATCATTGAGACAAAATATTAATATTCATTGGAAGACTAACTGAATTAGCTGCACTCGCGATGAAAGAGAAAGAGAAGATACGGGTAAGAGCAAGTACAATAAGGTACAGTCTTTTTTTTGTTTGTTTGGGTTGCTCATCAAGCTTATCGCTCGATACAATAAGGTACAGTCAGCGGGAGTGGTGTTTGGAACATGGGTGCATAGTGGGTGGTATCATAGAGTACTATCATAGATATGCTATATTTATTATAGTGGAGTATTGAGGGAAAATCGGCTAAATCAATTTGAAGAAAATCGACAAAGTCAAATTAGAGGAAATTCTTCATCGATGATCAGATTTCTTACATAGAAGAGCTGATTGCCCTCAAAAGGAAGAATCTATCCATCTTCATTGATTTAAAAGGGGATTTCTTACAAGGAGAAGCTGATTGCTCAACAAAAGGGGAACAGATTGCTACGGCTAGTCTTATGCTAGTAAATCCCTACTCTAAGGGCTGTTGCCGTCTTCGTCGTCGCTGGGGTAGCTGCCGTCATTGCTACTGTCGACGAATTCCTCGTCGCTGCTACTGTGACCTTCAGCGGAGGCCTCTTCCTCTTCATCATCATCCTCCTCATCGGACCAGGCCCAGCCACGGATGCGCTTTGGTGGCGGTTCATCGGAGGAGGTGTCGTCCTCTGGTTCCTTCTTCGTGTCGGAGGAGATGTCTTCGTCTTCGTCGTCCTCTTCTTCTTCTTCTTCTTCTTTGGTGGAGGAAGTGAATTTACCCCGGAAGAGAGGGTCGTCGTCGTCGCTCTCCGCCTCCAGTTCTCCGTCAATCAGGAATCGGAGGTCATCTTCCCCGTCAGTCAGGGGCATGTCGCCATCCGACCAGACGAGGTCCTCGGGTCGACCCTCTGGTACGAAGTCGAAGTCGAACTCTTGCTCGTCCCAATGCTTGGGAGCGCGCCTATTGTACGCTTCCATCTGGCTGACCTCTGGCTCCAGCTCACTCGAGGAAAAGGATTGGGAGGAGGAAGAGGAAGACATGGTTACAGAGGAGGAGGGTTTTTGGGCCGATGGCTGGTTTGAAGCAGGAGGATGAAGAAGTGAACTGTTCGATGCGGTTAAATAAAAAGAGACATGTGGTGGTCATGTGGCAAATAATAGACACTTTTAAGAAAAGTGTGGCAAATCATAAAATATTCAAAACTGTCAAATCGTGCAGAGAAGTTGAGAAGGCAAGGCGTCATGATGAAGAATACTGCGACGGTTCTGCTCTGCCACGACATGACCCCTCGAAGGAAAAACAGATGGTTTTGATATTATCATTACCAAAACCAGGGGGGCATGTGTTATCACCGGATTTTGGCCAAATCAATCGGATGTCTAATCAATCGGTTACATGCACTAGCTCAGTGTTCGCATGGCTGCACGCCACATGTATTAGCACCGCATGTATACATATACATCACTCATCTTGATTAATTGCTCAGCTCATTAAACTATCAAAGATCTTGCACGGCTTGGACGCAGGGTATGCCGTGGCATATACGGCATACCCTGTAGATCCGCCACTGCAAACAAGGAGAGCCATTTCATCCTTGAATCTCTTGCGGCTTCTGTAAAAGCTTGGGGGCGAACAGATCAATCGAAAGCAATATAATACCAACAAATTCTTTCTTCTTTTTGGCCGTAAATCCACCGATGTATTAGCAGTGCAAAGAACCCAGAAGTAATAAGATTACAAACAGGTCCATAGAGGACTGGCACCAAGCGACGACTACAGACATTGGGCAATGGTGAGCAGTACAGTGTACAGTACGAACGAATTCGAGCAAATAGGTAAAGCGGAAAACAATGTCAAACAAACACATCGAGAGGAAAACAATATCAACCGATCGATTCGAACGAACTAACGAACTTATAAGGGCTGGGCGACGGCGACTGACTTCGATTGAGCTATAATGAATCGTACTTGCCCAGGCCTGAAGATAGCATGCATACCGTGAGGATCTACCAGCTGACCGCGCCTGCCGGTGCGGCTGGAGAAGAACGGCGCCACCAGCAGTCGCCGGCTGACGCGGCTGATAGACAGCGTGGGGAAGTTTTGGTGCGCGGCCTGGTTCACCGAGGGTGTGTCTAGAGAAGAACAGGGCGCCGAAGGAGGTGTCTAGAGAAGAACAAGGTGGGCTGGGTGCTGAGTTAAAGGCGAGCGTTCGAAATATTGGGCGCGCGTTCGAAAGTTTAGGTGCGCGAGGGAGGTGTCTGCTGTGCTGAGTTAAAGGCGAGCGTTCGAAATTTCCCCGTCCTCTTCTTTTTTGGGCTAATCTATCTATACCTCTATTCTATCTACATGTTTTTTATTTTTTTTCTATTCTATACATGAGTTTTTGAAATTGAATTTTTTCACTCTGTCAGCGTTCCGGCCAATGCTCATTTGAAGTAATTGAAGCTGTTGATTTGCAGCTTAGAGGTGCTATCTACCGCTCATCATACAAGGACTCTTCAGATCTAAACGGCTGTGAATGCACGGATTCGTCACCCATCCTTCCCTTGGACTGGCGATGCTGAAAGCCTGAAACACTGGAACCCTCTAGATACTTCGGGATACCTCACTGCCCCACATTATTAGACAGGCCTTTTCCGACACGGGAAGTCAAAAGTTGGGGGCTCCATGCAGTACATATGAATACTCGCTAGCTGCATGGTCTAGAAGCAGACTAGAGTAAATCATCAATTCGTCAAATCAATTGGTGTATAATTTTTTTTAGGAGCTAAGACGCCTGCATGAACCATTTTATCAACTTGAATGCTTACTACATGACATAAGAAGACTATGTACTTTGGTTTTTCATTTTTCTGATTTTTTAAATTTTGTGCCCATTTGAATCTTGGTCAAATCCTAGGTTTGACCAAGATTAAACAAGTTTAAAACATGAAAATGAAAAGGTAATCATGGATCCTTCTTAGTCACTCTAAAATGAAGCTTTTGGGATGTTCTTGAAATTTCCATGTTTGAAACCCAAAACGACTTCTCTTCATGCTTGACTTCATAAGACAGAGTTTAGGGGTTAGGGGGTAGATACATGATTTGTCTAGTTTGCATATGTCTAGACCTTTTTTGTCAACTTTAATGCTTACTATATGACATAAGAAGATTATGTGCTTTGGTTTTTCATTTTTCTATTTTTTTTGAATTTTATGCCCATATATTTGAATCTTTGTCAAATCCTAGGTTTGACCAGGATTTAAACAAGTTTAAAACATGAAAATGAAAAGGTAAGCCTGGATCCTTCTTAGTCACTCTAAAATGAAGCTTTTGGGAGGTTCTTGAAATTTCCATGTTTGAAACCCAAAACTCAAGCTAGTTGATAAACAAAGTCTAGACATATTCAAACCAGAAAAATCATGTATCTACCCCTAACCCTAAACTTTGTCTTAATTATGAAGTCAAGCACGAAGAGAAGTCGTTTTGGGTTTCAAACATGGACATTTCAAAAACCCTCCCAAAAGCATTGTGGTGTGACGTACTAAGAAGGATACATGCTTACATTTTCAACAACCCCCCTAAAAGCTTCATTATAGAGTGACTAAGAAGGATCCAGTCTGGCGGGCTTACCTTTTATTTTCTTGTTTTAAACTTGTTCAAATCTCGGTCAAACCTAGGATTTGACCAAGATTCAAAATGTGCATCAAAATTTAAAAAAATAAAAACCAAATTAAAGCACATAGTGTTCTTATGTCATATAGTAAGCATTAAAGTTGATAAACAAGGTCTAGACACATATTCAAACAAGACAAATCATGTATCTATACCCCTAACCCCTAAACTCTATCTTATGAAGTCAACAACATGAAGAGAAGTGGTTTTGGGTTTCAAACATGGAAATTTCAAAAACCTCCCAAAAGCTTCATTTTAGAGTGACTAATATATATAAGAAGGATCCATGCCTGCTTACCACCTTTTCATTTTCATATTTTAAACTTGTTTAAATCCGTGTCAAATTAAACCAAGGATTTGACCAAAAGATTCAAATGGGCATAAAATTTTAAAAAAAATCAGAAAAATGAAAAACAAAAGCATATAGTCTTCTTATGTCATATAGTAAGCATTCAAGTTGATAAACAAGGTTTGGACATGCATATTCAAACCTAGGCAAATCATGTATCTATCCCCTAGCCCCTAAACTCTATCTTATGAAGTCAAGCATGAAGAGAAGTGGTTTTGGGTTTCAAACATGAAAATTTCAAGAACATCCCAAAAACTTCATTTTAGAGTGACTAAGAAAGGATACAGGCTTCCCCTTTTCATTTTCATGTTTTATACTTGTTTAAATCTTGGTCAAACCTAGGATTTGACAAAGATTCAAATGTGCATCAAAATAAAAAAATCAGAAAAATTAAAAACCAAAGCACATAGTTTTCTTATGTCATATAGTTAGCATTAAAGTTGATATAAACAAGGTCTAGATATATTCAAACAAGAAAAATCATGTATCTACCCCTAACCCTAAACTCTGTCTTATGTAGTCAAGCATGAAGAAAAGTGGTTTTGGGTTTCAAACTTGGAAATTTCAAGAACCCCCCAAAAGCTTCATTTTAGAGTGACTAAAGGATCCAGGTTGGGCTTACCTTTTATTTTCATGTTTTAAAATTGTTCAAATCTTGGTCAAACCGTACCTAGGATTTGATCAAGATTCAAATGGGCATAAAATTTCAAAAAAAATGAAAAACCAAAGCATATAGCCTTCTTATGTCATATAGTAAGCACTCAAGTTGGTAAACAAGGTCTAGACATATTCAAACCAGAAAAATCATGTTTCTACCCCTAGCCCTAAACTTTGTCTTATGAAGTCAAGCACGAAGAGAAGTCGTTTTGGATTTCAAACATGGAAATTTCAAAAACCTTCCCAAAAGCTTCATTTTGGAGTGACTAAGAAGGATACAGGCTTACCTTTTCATTTTCATGTTTTAAACTTGTTTAAATATTGGTTAAGCCTAGGATTTGACCAAGATCAAATGGGCATAAAAATTCAGAAAAAATCAAAAAAAAATGAAAACCAAAGCACATAGTATTATTATGTCATATAGTAAGCATTATATTCAAGTTGATAAACAAGGTCTAAACAACAAACTAGACAAATCATGTATCTACCCCCTAACCCTAAACTCTGTCTTATGAAGTCAAGCATGAAGAGAAGTGGTTTTGGGTTTGAAACATGGAAATTTCAAAAAACTCCCAAAAGCTTCTCATTTTTGAGTGACTAAGAAGGATTCAGGCTTACCTTTTCATTTTCATGTTTTAAACTTGTTCAAATCTTGGTCAAACTTAGGATTTGACCAAGATTCAAATGGGCATAAAAATTGGGAGGAAGGGTATGAATTACAATTCAAAAAAACAAGGTAACTTAAATACTTGGATGCCCCAAAGATGTGTGGAAGCCCAGAACAATGGCAAAACATGTGCGCACGCTGCATCCAATTCAAGTAGAACACATAGTAGGCATCGATAGTTTGACCTAAATTTGAAATCAAAGAGAAGGTGGTTAGAAAAAATCGAAATTGGCAAAGCAAAGCATGAAATCATAAATTTGTGATGCACTATAGCTATGAAAAGTATCAAACAATGCATACCAAAATGATTTTTTAGAGGAATACTAGTTCAACTTATTTTAATTTTATATTAGTAGCCCAAAATCGAACTAGTAGTTGGATATTTTTGAACTTGATCTGTAGTAGTGGGCAAAACCCTAGTTTAACCTATTTAATCATAGATTCGTAGGTCGATTTTTCTACTTTTTTATTATTACTATGCAGCACATGTGTGTTTGCCCGTCGAGTGAAACTCGGAGGAAGAGGGATCACTCGGAAGGAGAGAAGAAGGGAGAGAATTATGGTGTCTCCCCTTTTTCGGGTGATGATGTTGACTTTTGTGCAGGGTTTGTCAGTGAGCAGGAGGTGCGAGCGAGCGAGCGAGTCGAGCGAGGCCGAGAATGAGAGAGATTTTTTTTGAGAGGGACGACCGAAGGATCCAGAAGGACCCACAGACTTCCAATACGCATCCTGATGCGTCTTCTCTTGACAAAGAAAATGTCTGGGAGTTTGCGTACCTATTGCACGTGACTTGTGCTCACTGAAGTGTGGGACCTCACGCATGGGCACCACACGTAAGTGACAGACCTGTTGATGTAAAAACTCGGTTGATTATTATACTACTACATTTATACAAAGTTTCCTATGGATTCAAGGGTACGAAAGCCAAGTTAAATCATTTACATGACATTATTTTTTCCATGAAGCCAAGTTAACTCATTTATCAATTGGTACATTTTGGAGTGACTAAGAAGGATCCAGGCTTACCTTTTCATTTTCATGTTTTAAACATGTTTAAATCTTGGTCAAACCTATGACTTGACCAAGATTCAAATGGGCATAAAAATTCAAAAAAAAGAAAAACAAAAGCACACCGTCTTCCTATGTCATATATCAAGGTGATAAACAAGGTCTGACATATTCAAACCACAAAAATCATGTATCTACCCCCTAACCCTAAACAAGGATCCAGGCTTACCCTTTTCATTTTCATGTTTTTAAACTTGTTCAAATCTTGGTCAAACTTAGGATTTGACGAAGATTCAAATGGGCGTAAAAATACTTAGAAAAATCATGTACGTATCTACCCCAAACCCTAAACTCTATCTTACGAAGCCAAGCATGAAGAGAAGTGGTTTTGGGTTTCAAACATGGAAATTTCAAAAACCTCAAACTATAGGCCGGGTTAGCATCTAGTGCAGTATGTGTGAGAATGTATGCACTATGTGTGCTATAACTTGTGTGTCTTTCAAATTTGAACCAAATTTGAATAAGTTTGAAATATTTGAAATGGGGCTTTTGGCTTAAACGTTTGAAACCCAAAACGACTTCTCCTCATGCTAGACTTCATAAGACCGAGTTTAGGGTTAGGGGGTAGATACATGATTTGTCTGGTTTGAATATGTCTAAACCTTGTTTATCAACTTGAATGCTTACTATATGACATAAGAAGACCATGTGCTTTTGTTTTTCATTTTTCTATTTTTTAAAGAATTTTATGCACATTTGATTCTGGTCAAATCCTAGGTTCAACCAAGATTTAAACAAGTTTCAAGCATGAAAATGAAAACGTAAGCCAAGATCCTTCTTAATTAGTCACTCTAAAATATATGAAGCTTTTGGGACGTACTTGAAATTTCCATGTTTGAAACCCAAAACCAATTCTCTTCATGATTGACTTCATAAGACAGAGTTTAGGGTTAGGGGTAGATATACACATGATTTTTCTGGTTTGAATATGTCTAGACCTAGCTTGTTTATCAACTTGAGTGTTTACTATATGACATAATTAAGAAGGCTATGTGCTTTGGTTTTTCATTCTTTAGATTTTTTGTCTGAATTTTTATGCCCATTTGAATCTTGGTCAAATCCTAGCTAGGTTTGACCAAGATTTAAATAAGTTTAAAACATGGAAATGAAAAGGTAAGCATCGATCCTTCTTAGTCGCTCTAAAATGAAGCTGAATTTTGGGAGGTTTTTGAAATTTCCATGTTTGAAACCCAAAACCACTTCTCTTCATGCTTGACTTCATAAGACGAAGTTTAGGGTCGATAGGGGGTAGATACATGATTTGTCTTGTTTGAATATGTCTAGACCTTGTTTATCAACACTTGAATGCTTACTTTATGACTTATAAGAGGACTATGTGCATTGGTATTTCATTTTTTGATTTTTATGCCCATTTGAGAATCTTGGTAAAATCCTAGGTTTGTTGAGCAAGATTTAAACAAGTTTAACATGTGAAAATGATAAGGTAATTAAGTCTGGATCTTTCTCTTAGTAACTCTAAAATGAAGCTTTTGGGAGGTTCTTGAATTTACCATGTTTGAAACCCAAAACCACCGTACTTCTGTTCATGCTTGACTTCATAAGACAGAGTTTAGGGTTAGGGGTAGATACATGATTTTTCTGGTTTGAATATGTCTAGACCATGTTTATCAATTTGAATGCTTACTATATGACATAAGAAGGCTATGTGCTTTTGTTTTTCATTCTTTCGATTTTTTCTGAATTGTTATGCCCATTTGAATCTTGGTCAAATCCTAGGTTCGACCAAGATTTAAACAAGTTTAAAACATGACAATGAAAAGGTAATTAATCATGGATCCTTCTTAATTAACCAGCCGGTCTAATTAAAATGAAGCTTTTTGGGAGGTTTTTGAAATTTCCATGTTTGAAACCCAAAACCACACTTCTCTGCTTCATGCTTGACTTCATATATAATTAAGACAAAGTTTAGGGTTAGGGGGTACATGATTTGTCTGGTTTGAATATGTCTAGACCTTGTTTATGAACTTTTGAATGCTTACTATATGACATAAGAAGAATATGTGCTTTGGTTTTTTATTTTATCTATTTTTTTATTTTATGCCCATTTGAATATTGGTCAAATCCTAGGTTTGACCAAGATTTAAACAAGTTTAAAACATGAAAATGAAAAGGTAAGCCTGGATCCTTCTTAACTAGTCACTCTAAAACGAAGCTTTAATTTTGGGAGGTTTTTGAAATTTCCATGTTTGAAACCAAAAACCACTTCTCTTCATGCTTGACTTCATAAGACAGAGTTATTTATGGTTTTAGAGGGGTAGATACATGATTTGTCTTATTTGAATATGTCTAGCTAGACCTTGTTTATCAACTTTTGAATGCTTACTATATATATGTATGTGACATAAGAAAACTATGTGCTTTGGTTTTTCGTTTTTCTGATTTTTTATGGAATTTTGATGCACATTTGAATCTTGGTCAAATCCTAGGTTTGACCAAGATTTAAACAAGTATAGATCATGAAAATGAAAATGGAAGCCTGTATCCTTCTTAGTCACCCTAAAATGAAGTTTTTGGGAGGTTTTTGAAATTTCCATGTTTGAAACCCAAAACCACTTATCTTCATGCTTGACTTCGTCATAAGACAGAGTTTAGGGGTTAGGGGGTAGATACATGATTTGTCTAGCTAGTTTGAATATGTCCAGACCTTGTTTATCAACTTTAATGCTTACTATATGACATATAAGAAGACTATGTGCGCTTTGGTTTTTCATTTTTCTGTTTTTTTTTTGAATTTTCTGCCAATTTTGTTTGACCAAGATTTAGACAAGTTTTACACGTGAAAACGAATAAGTAAGCCTGGATCCTTCTTAGTCACTCCAAAATGTACCAATTGATAGGTGCGTTAACTTTGCTTCATGGAAAAAATAATGTCATGTAAATGAGTTAACTTGGATTTCCTACCCTTGAATCCATAGGAAACTTTGTTCTAATGCACTATAATAATCAACCGAGTTTTTACACCAACAGGTCTGTCACTTACGTGTGGTGCCCATGCGTGAGGTCCCACACTTCAGTGAGCACAAGTCACGTGCAATAGGTACGCAAACTCCCAGACATTTTCTTTGTCAAGAAAGACGCATCAGGATGCGTATTGGAAGTCTGTGGGTCCTTCTGGATCCTTCGGTCGTCCCTCTCAAAAAAAAAAATCTCTCTCATTCTCGGCCTCGCTCGACTCGCTCGCTCGCTCGCACCTCCTGCTCACTGACAAACCCTGCACAAAAGTCAACATCATCACCCGAAAAAGGGGAGACACCATAGTTCTCTCCCTTCTTCTCTCCTTCCGAGTGATCCCTCTTCCTCCGAGTTTCACTCGACGGGCAAACACACATGTGCTGCATAGTAATAATAAAAAGGTAGAAAAATCGACCTACGAATCTATAATTAAATAGGTTAAACTAGGGCTTTGCCCAGTACTACAGATCAAGGTTCAAAAAATCCAACTACGGGGTTCGAACAACCCCATTTCTAATCCAAGATTTTTTTCGACCTCATCCAATGGCCTCAAACTATAGGCCGGGTTAGCATCTAGTGCAGTATGTGTGAGAATGTATGCACTATGTGTGCTATAACTTGTGTGTCTTTCAAATTTGAATAAGTTTGAAATATTTGAAATGGGGCTTTTGGCTTAAACGTTTGAAACCCAAAACGACTTCTCCTCATGCTAGACTTCATAAGACCGAGTTTAGGGTTAGGGGGTAGATACATGATTTGTCTGGTTTGAATATGTCTAAACCTTGTTTATCAACTTGAATGCTTACTATATGACATAAGAAGACCATGTGCTTTTGTTTTTCATTTTTCTATTTTTTTAAGAATTTTATGCACATTTGATTCTGGTCAAATCCTAGGTTCAACCAAGATTTAAACAAGTTTCAAGCATGAAAATGAAAACGTAAGCCAAGATCCTTCTTAATTAGTCACTCTAAAATATATGAAGCTTTTGGGACGTACTTGAAATTTCCATGTTTGAAACCCAAAACCAATTCTCTTCATGATTGACTTCATAAGACAGAGTTTAGGGTTAGGGGTAGATATACACATGATTTTTCTGGTTTGAATATGTCTAGACCTAGCTTGTTTATCAACTTGAGTGTTTACTATATGACATAATTAAGAAGGCTATGTGCTTTGGTTTTTCATTCTTTAGATTTTTTGTCTGAATTTTTATGCCCATTTGAATCTTGGTCAAATCCTAGCTAGGTTTGACCAAGATTTAAATAAGTTTAAAACATGGAAATGAAAAGGTAAGCATCGATCCTTCTTAGTCGCTCTAAAATGAAGCTGAATTTTGGGAGGTTTTTGAAATTTCCATGTTTGAAACCCAAAACCACTTCTCTTCATGCTTGACTTCATAAGACGAAGTTTAGGGTCGATAGGGGGTAGATACATGATTTGTCTTGTTTGAATATGTCTAGACCTTGTTTATCAACTTGAATGCTTACTTTATGACTTAAGAGGACTATGTGCATTGGTATTTCATTTTTTGATTTTTATGCCCATTTGAGAATCTTGGTAAAATCCTAGGTTTGTTGAGCAAGATTTAAACAAGTTTAACATGTGAAAATGATAAGGTAATTAAGTCTGGATCTTTCTCTTAGTAACTCTAAAATGAAGCTTTTGGGAGGTTCTTGAATTTACCATGTTTGAAACCCAAAACCACCGTACTTCTTTTCATGCTTGACTTCATAAGACAGAGTTTAGGGTTAGGGGTAGATACATGATTTTTCTGGTTTGAATATGTCTAGACCATGTTTATCAATTTGAATGCTTACTATATGACATAAGAAGGCTATGTGCTTTTGTTTTTCATTCTTTCGATTTTTTTCTGAATTGTTATGCCCATTTGAATCTTGGTCAAATCCTAGGTTCGACCAAGATTTAAACAAGTTTAAAACATGACAATGAAAAGGTAATTAATCATGGATCCTTCTTAATTAACCAGCCAGTCTAATTAAAATGAAGCTTTTTGGGAGGTTTTTGAAATTTCCATGTTTGAAACCCAAAACCACACTTCTCTGCTTCATGCTTGACTTCATATATAATTAAGACAAAGTTTAGGGTTAGGGGGTACATGATTTGTCTGGTTTGAATATGTCTAGACCTTGTTTATGAACTTTTGAATGCTTACTATATGACATAAGAAGAATATGTGCTTTGGTTTTTTATTTTATCTATTTTTTTATTTTATGCCCATTTGAATATTGGTCAAATCCTAGGTTTGACCAAGATTTAAACAAGTTTAAAACATGAAAATGAAAAGGTAAGCCTGGATCCTTCTTAACTAGTCACTCTAAAACGAAGCTTTAATTTTGGGAGGTTTTTGAAATTTCCATGTTTGAAACCAAAAACCACTTCTCTTCATGCTTGACTTCATAAGACAGAGTTATTTATGGTTTTAGAGGGGTAGATACATGATTTGTCTTATTTGAATATGTCTAGCTAGACCTTGTTTATCAACTTTTGAATGCTTACTATATATATGTATGTGACATAAGAAAACTATGTGCTTTGGTTTTTCGTTTTTCTGATTTTTTATGGAATTTTGATGCACATTTGAATCTTGGTCAAATCCTAGGTTTGACCAAGATTTAAACAAGTATAGATCATGAAAATGAAAATGGAAGCCTGTATCCTTCTTAGTCACCCTAAAATGAAGTTTTTGGGAGGTTTTTGAAATTTCCATGTTTGAAACCCAAAACCACTTATCTTCATGCTTGACTTCGTCATAAGACAGAGTTTAGGGGTTAGGGGGTAGATACATGATTTGTCTAGCTAGTTTGAATATGTCCAGACCTTGTTTATCAACTTTAATGCTTACTATATGACATATAAGAAGACTATGTGCGCTTTGGTTTTTCATTTTTCTGTTTTTTTTTGAATTTTCTGCCAATTTTGTTTGACCAAGATTTAGACAAGTTTTACACGTGAAAACGAATAAGTAAGCCTGGATCCTTCTTAGTCACTCCAAAATGTACCAATTGATAGGTGCGTTAACTTTGCTTCATGGAAAAAATAATGTCATGTAAATGAGTTAACTTGGATTTCCTACCCTTGAATCCATAGGAAACTTTGTTCTAATGCACTATAATAATCAACCGAGTTTTTACACCAACAGGTCTGTCACTTACGTGTGGTGCCCATGCGTGAGGTCCCACACTTCAGTGAGCACAAGTCACGTGCAATAGGTACGCAAACTCCCAGACATTTTCTTTGTCAAGAGAAGACGCATCAGGATGCGTATTGGAAGTCTGTGGGTCCTTCTGGATCCTTCGGTCGTCCCTCTCAAAAAAAAAAACAAATCTCTCTCATTCTCGGCCTCGCTCGACTCGCTCGCTCGCTCGCTCGCTCGCTCCTGCTCACTGACAAACCCTGCACAAAAGTCAACATCATCACCCGAAAAAGGGGAGACACCATAGTTCTCTCCCTTCTTCTCTCCTTCCGAGTGATCCCTCTTCCTCCGAGTTTCACTCGACGGGCAAACACACATGTGCTGCATAGTAATAATAAAAAGGTAGAAAAATCGACCTACGAATCTATAATTAAATAGGTTAAACTAGGGCTTTGCCCAGTACTACAGATCAAGGTTCAAAAAATCCAACTACGGGGTTCGAACAACCCCATTTCTAATCCAAGATTTTTTCGACCTCATCCAATGGCCTCAAACTATAGGCCGGGTTAGCATCTAGTGCAGTATGTGTGAGAATGTATGCACTATGTGTGCTATAACTTGTGTGTCTTTCAAATTTGAATAAGTTTGAAATATTTGAAATGGGGCTTTTGGCTTAAACGTTTGAAACCCAAAACGACTTCTCCTCATGCTAGACTTCATAAGACCGAGTTTAGGGTTAGGGGGTAGATACATGATTTGTCTGGTTTGAATATGTCTAAACCTTGTTTATCAACTTGAATGCTTACTATATGACATAAGAAGACCATGTGCTTTTGTTTTTCATTTTTCTATTTTTTTAAAGAATTTTATGCACATTTGATTCTGGTCAAATCCTAGGTTCAACCAAGATTTAAACAAGTTTCAAGCATGAAAATGAAAACGTAAGCCAAGATCCTTCTTAATTAGTCACTCTAAAATATATGAAGCTTTTGGGACGTACTTGAAATTTCCATGTTTGAAACCCAAAACCAATTCTCTTCATGATTGACTTCATAAGACAGAGTTTAGGGTTAGGGGTAGATATACACATGATTTTTCTGGTTTGAATATGTCTAGACCTAGCTTGTTTATCAACTTGAGTGTTTACTATATGACATAATTAAGAAGGCTATGTGCTTTGGTTTTTCATTCTTTAGATTTTTTGTCTGAATTTTTATGCCCATTTGAATCTTGGTCAAATCCTAGCTAGGTTTGACCAAGATTTAAATAAGTTTAAAACATGGAAATGAAAAGGTAAGCATCGATCCTTCTTAGTCGCTCTAAAATGAAGCTGAATTTTGGGAGGTTTTTGAAATTTCCATGTTTGAAACCCAAAACCACTTCTCTTCATGCTTGACTTCATAAGACGAAGTTTAGGGTCGATAGGGGGTAGATACATGATTTGTCTTGTTTGAATATGTCTAGACCTTGTTTATCAACTTGAATGCTTACTTTATGACTTAAGAGGACTATGTGCATTGGTATTTCATTTTTTGATTTTTATGCCCATTTGAGAATCTTGGTAAAATCCTAGGTTTGTTGAGCAAGATTTAAACAAGTTTAACATGTGAAAATGATAAGGTAATTAAGTCTGGATCTTTCTCTTAGTAACTCTAAAATGAAGCTTTTGGGAGGTTCTTGAATTTACCATGTTTGAAACCCAAAACCACCGTACTTCTGTTCATGCTTGACTTCATAAGACAGAGTTTAGGGTTAGGGGTAGATACATGATTTTTCTGGTTTGAATATGTCTAGACCATGTTTATCAATTTGAATGCTTACTATATGACATAAGAAGGCTATGTGCTTTTGTTTTTCATTCTTTCGATTTTTTTCTGAATTGTTATGCCCATTTGAATCTTGGTCAAATCCTAGGTTCGACCAAGATTTAAACATGTTTAAAACATGACAATGAAAAGGTAATTAATCATGGATCCTTCTTAATTAACCAGTCTAATTAAAATGAAGCTTTTTGGGAGGTTTTTGAAATTTCCATGTTTGAAACCCAAAACCACACTTCTCTGCTTCATGCTTGACTTCATATATAATTAAGACAAAGTTTAGGGTTAGGGGGTACATGATTTGTCTGGTTTGAATATGTCTAGACCTTGTTTATGAACTTTTGAATGCTTACTATATGACATAAGAAGAATATGTGCTTTGGTTTTTTATTTTATCTATTTTTTTATTTTATGCCCATTTGAATATTGGTCAAATCCTAGGTTTGACCAAGATTTAAACAAGTTTAAAACATGAAAATGAAAAGGTAAGCCTGGATCCTTCTTAACTAGTCACTCTAAAACGAAGCTTTAATTTTGGGAGGTTTTTGAAATTTCCATGTTTGAAACCAAAAACCACTTCTCTTCATGCTTGACTTCATAAGACAGAGTTATTTATGGTTTTAGAGGGGTAGATACATGATTTGTCTTATTTGAATATGTCTAGCTAGACCTTGTTTATCAACTTTTGAATGCTTACTATATATATGTATGTGACATAAGAAAACTATGTGCTTTGGTTTTTCGTTTTTCTGATTTTTTATGGAATTTTGATGCACATTTGAATCTTGGTCAAATCCTAGGTTTGACCAAGATTTAAACAAGTATAGATCATGAAAATGAAAATGGAAGCCTGTATCCTTCTTAGTCACCCTAAAATGAAGTTTTTGGGAGGTTTTTGAAATTTCCATGTTTGAAACCCAAAACCACTTATCTTCATGCTTGACTTCGTCATAAGACAGAGTTTAGGGGTTAGGGGGTAGATACATGATTTGTCTAGCTAGTTTGAATATGTCTAGACCTTGTTTATCAACTTTAATGCTTACTATATGACATATAAGAAGACTATGTGCGCTTTGGTTTTTCATTTTTCTGTTTTTTTTTTGAATTTTCTGCCAATTTTGTTTGACCAAGATTTAGACAAGTTTTACACGTGAAAACGAATAAGTAAGCCTGGATCCTTCTTAGTCACTCCAAAATGTACCAATTGATAGGTGCGTTAACTTTGCTTCATGGAAAAAATAATGTCATGTAAATGAGTTAACTTGGATTTCCTACCCTTGAATCCATAGGAAACTTTGTTCTAATGCACTATAATAATCAACCGAGTTTTTACACCAACAGGTCTGTCACTTACGTGTGGTGCCCATGCGTGAGGTCCCACACTTCAGTGAGCACAAGTCACGTGCAATAGGTACGCAAACTCCCAGACATTTTCTTTGTCAAGAGAAGACGCATCAGGATGCGTATTGGAAGTCTGTGGGTCCTTCTGGATCCTTCGGTCGTCCCTCTCAAAAAAAAACAAATCTCTCTCATTCTCGGCCTCGCTCGACTCGCTCGCTCGCTCGCTCGCTCGCTCCTGCTCACTGACAAACCCTGCACAAAAGTCAACATCATCACCCGAAAAAGGGGAGACACCATAATTCTCTCCCTTCTTCTCTCCTTCCGAGTGATCCCTCTTCCTCCGAGTTTCACTCGACGGGCAAACACACATGTGCTGCATAGTAATAATAAAAAGGTAGAAAAATCGACCTACGAATCTATAATTAAATAGGTTAAACTAGGGCTTTGCCCAGTACTACAGATCAAGGTTCAAAAAATCCAACTACGGGGTTCGAACAACCCCATTTCTAATCCAAGATTTTTTTCGACCTCATCCAATGGCCTCAAACTATAGGCCGGGTTAGCATCTAGTGCAGTATGTGTGAGAATGTATGCACTATGTGTGCTATAACTTGTGTGTCTTTCAAATTTGAATAAGTTTGAAATATTTGAAATGGGGCTTTTGGCTTAAACGTTTGAAACCCAAAACGACTTCTCCTCATGCTAGACTTCATAAGACCGAGTTTAGGGTTAGGGGGTAGATACATGATTTGTCTGGTTTGAATATGTCTAAACCTTGTTTATCAACTTGAATGCTTACTATATGACATAAGAAGACCATGTGCTTTTGTTTTTCATTTTTCTATTTTTTTAAGAATTTTATGCACATTTGATTCTGGTCAAATCCTAGGTTCAACCAAGATTTAAACAAGTTTCAAGCATGAAAATGAAAACGTAAGCCAAGATCCTTCTTAATTAGTCACTCTAAAATATATGAAGCTTTTGGGACGTACTTGAAATTTCCATGTTTGAAACCCAAAACCAATTCTCTTCATGATTGACTTCATAAGACAGAGTTTAGGGTTAGGGGTAGATATACACATGATTTTTCTGGTTTGAATATGTCTAGACCTAGCTTGTTTATCAACTTGAGTGTTTACTATATGACATAATTAAGAAGGCTATGTGCTTTGGTTTTTCATTCTTTAGATTTTTTGTCTGAATTTTTATGCCCATTTGAATCTTGGTCAAATCCTAGGTTTGACCAAGATTTAAATAAGTTTAAAACATGGAAATGAAAAGGTAAGCATCGATCCTTCTTAGTCGCTCTAAAATGAAGCTGAATTTTGGGAGGTTTTTGAAATTTCCATGTTTGAAACCCAAAACCACTTCTCTTCATGCTTGACTTCATAAGACGAAGTTTAGGGTCGATAGGGGGTAGATACATGATTTGTCTTGTTTGAATATGTCTAGACCTTGTTTATCAACTTGAATGCTTACTTTATGACTTAAGAGGACTATGTGCATTGGTATTTCATTTTTTGATTTTTATGCCCATTTGAGAATCTTGGTAAAATCCTAGGTTTGTTGAGCAAGATTTAAACAAGTTTAACATGTGAAAATGATAAGGTAATTAAGTCTGGATCTTTCTCTTAGTAACTCTAAAATGAAGCTTTTGGGAGGTTCTTGAATTTACCATGTTTGAAACCCAAAACCACCGTACTTCTGTTCATGCTTGACTTCATAAGACAGAGTTTAGGGTTAGGGGTAGATACATGATTTTTCTGGTTTGAATATGTCTAGACCATGTTTATCAATTTGAATGCTTACTATATGACATAAGAAGGCTATGTGCTTTTGTTTTTCATTCTTTCGATTTTTTTCTGAATTGTTATGCCCATTTGAATCTTGGTCAAATCCTAGGTTCGACCAAGATTTAAACATGTTTAAAACATGACAATGAAAAGGTAATTAATCATGGATCCTTCTTAATTAACCAGCCAGTCTAATTAAAATGAAGCTTTTTGGGAGGTTTTTGAAATTTCCATGTTTGAAACCCAAAACCACACTTCTCTGCTTCATGCTTGACTTCATATATAATTAAGACAAAGTTTAGGGTTAGGGGTACATGATTTGTCTGGTTTGAATATGTCTAGACCTTGTTTATGAACTTTTGAATGCTTACTATATGACATAAGAAGAATATGTGCTTTGGTTTTTTATTTTATCTATTTTTTTATTTTATGCCCATTTGAATATTGGTCAAATCCTAGGTTTGACCAAGATTTAAACAAGTTTAAAACATGAAAATGAAAAGGTAAGCCTGGATCCTTCTTAACTAGTCACTCTAAAACGAAGCTTTAATTTTGGGAGGTTTTTGAAATTTCCATGTTTGAAACCAAAAACCACTTCTCTTCATGCTTGACTTCATAAGACAGAGTTATTTATGGTTTTAGAGGGGTAGATACATGATTTGTCTTATTTGAATATGTCTAGCTAGACCTTGTTTATCAACTTTTGAATGCTTACTATATATATGTATGTGACATAAGAAAACTATGTGCTTTGGTTTTTCGTTTTTCTGATTTTTTTGGAATTTTGATGCACATTTGAATCTTGGTCAAATCCTAGGTTTGACCAAGATTTAAACAAGTATAGATCATGAAAATGAAAATGGAAGCCTGTATCCTTCTTAGTCACCCTAAAATGAAGTTTTTGGGAGGTTTTTGAAATTTCCATGTTTGAAACCCAAAACCACTTATCTTCATGCTTGACTTCATAAGACAGAGTTTAGGGGTTAGGGGGTAGATACATGATTTGTCTAGCTAGTTTGAATATGTCCAGACCTTGTTTATCAACTTTAATGCTTACTATATGACATATAAGAAGACTATGTGCGCTTTGGTTTTTCATTTTTCTGTTTTTTTTTTGAATTTTCTGCCAATTTTGTTTGACCAAGATTTAGACAAGTTTTACACGTGAAAACGAATAAGTAAGCCTGGATCCTTCTTAGTCACTCCAAAATGTACCAATTGATAGGTGCGTTAACTTTGCTTCATGGAAAAAATAATGTCATGTAAATGAGTTAACTTGGATTTCCTACCCTTGAATCCATAGGAAACTTTGTTCTAATGCACTATAATAATCAACCGAGTTTTTACACCAACAGGTCTGTCACTTACGTGTGGTGCCCATGCGTGAGGTCCCACACTTCAGTGAGCACAAGTCACGTGCAATAGGTACGCAAACTCCCAGACATTTTCTTTGTCAAGAGAAGACGCATCAGGATGCGTATTGGAAGTCTGTGGGTCCTTCTGGATCCTTCGGTCGTCCCTCTCAAAAAAAAAACAAATCTCTCTCATTCTCGGCCTCGCTCGACTCGCTCGCTCGCTCGCTCGCACCTCCTGCTCACTGACAAACCCTGCACAAAAGTCAACATCATCACCCGAAAAAGGGGAGACACCATAATTCTCTCCCTTCTTCTCTCCTTCCGAGTGATCCCTCTTCCTCCGAGTTTCACTCGACGGGCAAACACACATGTGCTGCATAGTAATAATAAAAAGGTAGAAAAATCGACCTACGAATCTATAATTAAATAGGTTAAACTAGGGCTTTGCCCAGTACTACAGATCAAGGTTCAAAAAATCCAACTACGGGGTTCGAACAACCCCATTTCTAATCCAAGATTTTTTTCGACCTCATCCAATGGCCTCAAACTATAGGCCGGGTTAGCATCTAGTGCAGTATGTGTGAGAATGTATGCACTATGTGTGCTATAACTTGTGTGTCTTTCAAATTTGAATAAGTTTGAAATATTTGAAATGGGGCTTTTGGCTTAAACGTTTGAAACCCAAAACGACTTCTCCTCATGCTAGACTTCATAAGACCGAGTTTAGGGTTAGGGGGTAGATACATGATTTGTCTGGTTTGAATATGTCTAAACCTTGTTTATCAACTTGAATGCTTACTATATGACATAAGAAGACCATGTGCTTTTGTTTTTCATTTTTCTATTTTTTTAAGAATTTTATGCACATTTGATTCTGGTCAAATCCTAGGTTCAACCAAGATTTAAACAAGTTTCAAGCATGAAAATGAAAACGTAAGCCAAGATCCTTCTTAATTAGTCACTCTAAAATATATGAAGCTTTTGGGACGTACTTGAAATTTCCATGTTTGAAACCCAAAACCAATTCTCTTCATGATTGACTTCATAAGACAGAGTTTAGGGTTAGGGGTAGATATACACATGATTTTTCTGGTTTGAATATGTCTAGACCTAGCTTGTTTATCAACTTGAGTGTTTACTATATGACATAATTAAGAAGGCTATGTGCTTTGGTTTTTCATTCTTTAGATTTTTTGTCTGAATTTTTATGCCCATTTGAATCTTGGTCAAATCCTAGCTAGGTTTGACCAAGATTTAAATAAGTTTAAAACATGGAAATGAAAAGGTAAGCATCGATCCTTCTTAGTCGCTCTAAAATGAAGCTGAATTTTGGGAGGTTTTTGAAATTTCCATGTTTGAAACCCAAAACCACTTCTCTTCATGCTTGACTTCATAAGACGAAGTTTAGGGTCGATAGGGGGTAGATACATGATTTGTCTTGTTTGAATATGTCTAGACCTTGTTTATCAACTTGAATGCTTACTTTATGACTTAAGAGGACTATGTGCATTGGTATTTCATTTTTTGATTTTTATGCCCATTTGAGAATCTTGGTAAAATCCTAGGTTTGTTGAGCAAGATTTAAACAAGTTTAACATGTGAAAATGATAAGGTAATTAAGTCTGGATCTTTCTCTTAGTAACTCTAAAATGAAGCTTTTGGGAGGTTCTTGAATTTACCATGTTTGAAACCCAAAACCACCGTACTTCTGTTCATGCTTGACTTCATAAGACAGAGTTTAGGGTTAGGGGTAGATACATGATTTTTCTGGTTTGAATATGTCTAGACCATGTTTATCAATTTGAATGCTTACTATATGACATAAGAAGGCTATGTGCTTTTGTTTTTCATTCTTTCGATTTTTTTCTGAATTGTTATGCCCATTTGAATCTTGGTCAAATCCTAGGTTCGACCAAGATTTAAACAAGTTTAAAACATGACAATGAAAAGGTAATTAATCATGGATCCTTCTTAATTAACCAGCCGGTCTAATTAAAATGAAGCTTTTTGGGAGGTTTTTGAAATTTCCATGTTTGAAACCCAAAACCACACTTCTCTGCTTCATGCTTGACTTCATATATAATTAAGACAAAGTTTAGGGTTAGGGGGTACATGATTTGTCTGGTTTGAATATGTCTAGACCTTGTTTATGAACTTTTGAATGCTTACTATATGACATAAGAAGAATATGTGCTTTGGTTTTTTATTTTATCTATTTTTTTATTTTATGCCCATTTGAATATTGGTCAAATCCTAGGTTTGACCAAGATTTAAACAAGTTTAAAACATGAAAATGAAAAGGTAAGCCTGGATCCTTCTTAACTAGTCACTCTAAAACGAAGCTTTAATTTTGGGAGGTTTTTGAAATTTCCATGTTTGAAACCAAAAACCACTTCTCTTCATGCTTGACTTCATAAGACAGAGTTATTTATGGTTTTAGAGGGGTAGATACATGATTTGTCTTATTTGAATATGTCTAGCTAGACCTTGTTTATCAACTTTTGAATGCTTACTATATATATGTATGTGACATAAGAAAACTATGTGCTTTGGTTTTTCATTTTTCTGATTTTTTTGGAATTTTGATGCACATTTGAATCTTGGTCAAATCCTAGGTTTGACCAAGATTTAAACAAGTATAGATCATGAAAATGAAAATGGAAGCCTGTATCCTTCTTAGTCACCCTAAAATGAAGTTTTTGGGAGGTTTTTGAAATTTCCATGTTTGAAACCCAAAACCACTTATCTTCATGCTTGACTTCGTCATAAGACAGAGTTTAGGGGTTAGGGGGTAGATACATGATTTGTCTAGCTAGTTTGAATATGTCCAGACCTTGTTTATCAACTTTAATGCTTACTATATGACATATAAGAAGACTATGTGCGCTTTGGTTTTTCATTTTTCTGTTTTTTTATTTTATGCCCATTTGAATCTTGGTCAAATCCTAGAGATTGACTTCACAAGACAGAGTTTAGGGTTAGGGGTAGATATACACATGATTTTTCTGGTTTGAATATGTCTAGACCTTGTTTATCAACTTGAGTGTTTACTATATGACATAATTAAGAAGGCTATGTGCTTTGGTTTTTCATTCTTTAGATTTTTTGTCTGAATTTTTATGCCCATTTGAATCTTGGTCAAATCCTAGCTAGGTTTGACCAAGATTTAAATAAGTTTAAAACATGGAAATGAAAAGGTAAGCATCGATCCTTCTTAGTCGCTCTAAAATGAAGCTGAATTTTGGGAGGTTTTTGAAATTTCCATGTTTGAAACCCAAAACCACTTCTCTTCATGCTTGACTTCATAAGACAAGTTTAGGGTCGATAGGGGGTAGATATATCTAGACCTTGTTTATCAACTTGAATGCTTACGATATGACATAAGAACACTATGTGCTTTTTTTATTTTTTTGTGCCCATTTGAATCTTGGTCAAATCATAGGTTTGACCAAGATTTAAACAAGTATAGAACATGAAAATGAAAAGGGAAGCCTGTATCCTTCTTAGTCACCCTAAAATGAAGTTTTGGGAGGTTTTTGAAATTTCCATGTTTGAAACCCAAAACCACTTCTCTTCATTCTTGACTTCTTAAGACATAGTTTAGGGGTTAGCGGGTAGATACATGATTTGTATGGTTTGAATATGTCTAGACCTTGTTTATCAACTTTAATGCTTACTACATGACATAAGAAGACTATGTGCTTTGGTTTTTCATTTTTCTGTTTTTTTTTGAATTTTCTGCCAATTTTGTTTGACCAAGATTTAGACAAGTTTTACACGTGAAAACGAATAAGTAAGCCTGGATCCTTCTTAGTCACTCCAAAATGTACCAATTGATAGGTGCGTTAACTTTGCTTCATGGAAAAAATAATGTCATGTAAATGAGTTAACTTGGATTTCCTACCCTTGAATCCATAGGAAACTTTGTTCTAATGCACTATAATAATCAACCGAGTTTTTACACCAACAGGTCTGTCACTTACGTGTGGTGCCCATGCGTGAGGTCCCACACTTCAGTGAGCACAAGTCACGTGCAATAGGTACGCAAACTCCCAGACATTTTCTTTGTCAAGAGAAGACGCATCAGGATGCGTATTGGAAGTCTGTGGGTCCTTCTGGATCCTTCGGTCGTCCCTCTCAAAAAAAAACAAATCTCTCTCATTCTCGGCCTCGCTCGACTCGCTCGCTCGCTCGCTCGCACCTCCTGCTCACTGACAAACCCTGCACAAAAGTCAACATCATCACCCGAAAAAGGGGAGACACCATAATTCTCTCCCTTCTTCTCTCCTTCCGAGTGATCCCTCTTCCTCCGAGTTTCACTCGACGGGCAAACACACATGTGCTGCATAGTAATAATAAAAAGGTAGAAAAATCGACCTACGAATCTATAATTAAATAGGTTAAACTAGGGCTTTGCCCAGTACTACAGATCAAGGTTCAAAAAATCCAACTACGGGGTTCGAACAACCCCATTTCTAATCCAAGATTTTTTTCGACCTCATCCAATGGCCTCAAACTATAGGCCGGGTTAGCATCTAGTGCAGTATGTGTGAGAATGTATGCACTATGTGTGCTATAACTTGTGTGTCTTTCAAATTTGAATAAGTTTGAAATATTTGAAATGGGGCTTTTGGCTTAAACGTTTGAAACCCAAAACGACTTCTCCTCATGCTAGACTTCATAAGACCGAGTTTAGGGTTAGGGGTAGATACATGATTTGTCTGGTTTGAATATGTCTAAACCTTGTTTATCAACTTGAATGCTTACTATATGACATAAGAAGACCATGTGCTTTTGTTTTTCATTTTTCTATTTTTTTAAGAATTTTATGCACATTTGATTCTGGTCAAATCCTAGGTTCAACCAAGATTTAAACAAGTTTCAAGCATGAAAATGAAAACGTAAGCCAAGATCCTTCTTAATTAGTCACTCTAAAATATATGAAGCTTTTGGGACGTACTTGAAATTTCCATGTTTGAAACCCAAAACCAATTCTCTTCATGATTGACTTCATAAGACGAGTTTAGGGTTAGGGGTAGATATACACATGATTTTTCTGGTTTGAATATGTCTAGACCATGTTTATCAAATCCTAGGTTTGACCAAGATTTAAACAAGTTTAAAACATGAAAATGAAAAGGGAAGCATGTATCCTTCTTAGTCACTCTAAAATGAAGTTTTTGGGCGGTTTTTGAAATTTTCATGTTTGAAACCCAAAACCACTTCTCTTCATGCTTGACTTCATAAGACATAGTTTAGGGGTTAGGGGTAGATACATGATTTGTATGGTTTGAATATGTCTAGACCATGTTTATCAACTTTAATGCTTACTATATGACATAAGAAGACTATGTGCTTTTGTTTTTCATTCTTTCGATTTTTTTCTGAATTGTTATGCCCATTTGAATCTTGGTCAAATCCTAGGTTCGACCAAGATTTAAACAAGTTTAAAACATGACAATGAAAAGGTAATTAATCATGGATCCTTCTTAATTAACCAGCCGGTCTAATTAAAATGAAGCTTTTTGGGAGGTTTTTGAAATTTCCATGTTTGAAACCCAAAACCACACTTCTCTGCTTCATGCTTGACTTCATATATAATTAAGACAAAGTTTAGGGTTAGGGGGTACATGATTTGTCTGGTTTGAATATGTCTAGACCTTGTTTATGAACTTTTGAATGCTTACTATATGACATAAGAAGAATATGTGCTTTGGTTTTTTATTTTATCTATTTTTTTATTTTATGCCCATTTGAATATTGGTCAAATCCTAGGTTTGACCAAGATTTAAACAAGTTTAAAACATGAAAATGAAAAGGTAAGCCTGGATCCTTCTTAACTAGTCACTCTAAAACGAAGCTTTAATTTTGGGAGGTTTTTGAAATTTCCATGTTTGAAACCAAAAACCACTTCTCTTCATGCTTGACTTCATAAGACAGAGTTATTTATGGTTTTAGAGGGGTAGATACATGATTTGTCTTATTTGAATATGTCTAGCTAGACCTTGTTTATCAACTTTTGAATGCTTACTATATATATGTATGTGACATAAGAAAACTATGTGCTTTGGTTTTTCGTTTTTCTGATTTTTTATGGAATTTTGATGCACATTTGAATCTTGGTCAAATCCTAGGTTTGACCAAGATTTAAACAAGTATAGATCATGAAAATGAAAATGGAAGCCTGTATCCTTCTTAGTCACCCTAAAATGAAGTTTTTGGGAGGTTTTTGAAATTTCCATGTTTGAAACCCAAAACCACTTATCTTCATGCTTGACTTCGTCATAAGACAGAGTTTAGGGGTTAGGGGGTAGATACATGATTTGTCTAGCTAGTTTGAATATGTCCAGACCTTGTTTATCAACTTTAATGCTTACTATATGACATATAAGAAGACTATGTGCGCTTTGGTTTTTCATTTTTCTGTTTTTTTATTTTATGCCCATTTGAATCTTGGTCAAATCCTAGAGATTGACTTCACAAGACAGAGTTTAGGGTTAGGGGTAGATACATGATTTTTCTGGTTTGAATATGTCTAGACCATGTTTATCAATTTGAATGCTTACTATATGACATAAGAAGGCTATGTGCTTTGGTTTTTCATTCTTTCGATTTTTTCTGAATTTTTATGCCCATTTGAATCTTGGTCAAATCCTAGGTTCGACCAAGATTTAAACAAGTTTAAAACATGACAATGAAAAGGTAATTAATCATGGATCCTTCTTAATTAACCAGCCAGTCTAATTAAAATGAAGCTTTTTGGGAGGTTTTTGAAATTTCCATGTTTGAAACCCAAAACCACACTTCTCTGCTTCATGCTTGACTTCATATATAATTAAGACAAAGTTTAGGGTTAGGGGGTACATGATTTGTCTGGTTTGAATATGTCTAGACCTTGTTCATGAACTTGAATGCTTACTATATGACATAAGAAGACTATGTGCTTTGGTTTTTTATTTTATTTATTTTTTATTTTATGCCCATTTGAATATTGGTCAAATCCTAGGTTTGAACAAGATTTAAACAAGTTTAAAACATGAAAATGAAAAGGTAAGCCTGGATCCTTCTTAACTAGTCACTCTAAAATGAAGCTTTAATTTTGGGAGGTTTTTGAAATTTCCATGTTTGAAACCCAAAACCACTTCTCTTCATGCTTGACTTCATAAGACGAAGTTTAGGGTCGATAGGGGTAGATACATGATTTGTCTGGTTTGAATATGTCTAGACCATGTTTATCAAATCCTAGGTTTGACCAAGATTTAAACAAGTTTAAAACATGAAAATGAAAAGGGAAGCATGTATCCTTCTTAGTCACTCTAAAATGAAGTTTTTGGGCGGTTTTTGAAATTTTCATGTTTGAAACCCAAAACCACTTCTCTTCATGCTTGACTTCATAAGACATAGTTTAGGGGTTAGGGGTAGATACATGATTTGTATGGTTTGAATATGTCTAGACCATGTTTATCAACTTTAATGCTTACTATATGACATAAGAAGACTATGTGCTTTGGTTTTTCATTTTTCTGATTTTTTTAGAATTTTGATGCACATTTGAATCTTGGTCAAATCCTAGGTTTGACCAAGATTTAAACAAGTATATATAGAACATGAAAATGAAAAGGGAAGCCTGTATCCTTCTTAGTCACCCTAAAATGAAGTTTTTGGGAGGTTTTTGAAATTTCCATGTTTGAAACCCAAAACCACTTATCTTCATGCTTGAGCAAGATTTGACCAAGATTTAAACAAGTTTAAATCATGAAAATGGAAAGGTAAGCCTCGATCCTTCTTAGTCGCTCTAAAATGAAGCTTTTGGGATGTTCTTGAAATTTCCATGTTTGAAACCCGGCCAAAACGACTTTTCTTCATGCTAGACTTCATAAGATCGACACGGGGTACATATATACATGATTTGTCTGGTTTGGATATATCTAGACCTTGTTTATCAACTTGAATGCTTACGATATGACATAAGAACACTATGTGCTTTTTGTTTTTCATTTTTTGTGCCTATTTGTATCTTGGTCAAATCCTAGGTTTGACCAAGATTTAAACAAGTTTAAAACATGAAAATGAAAAGGGAAACATGTATCCTTCTTAGTCACTCTAAAATGAAGTTTTTGGGAGGTTTTTGAAATTTCCATGTTTGAAACCTAAAACCACTTCTCTTCATGCTTGACTTCATAAGACAGAGTTTAGGGTTAGAGGGGTAGATACATGATTTGTCTTATTTGAATATGTCTAGCTAGACCTTGTTTATCAACTTTTGAATGCTTACTATATATATATGTGACATAAGAAGACTATGTGCTTTTGTTTTTCATTTTTCCGATTTTTTAATTTTATGCCCATTTAAATCTTGGTCAAATCCTAGGTTTGACAATGATTTAAACAAGTTTCAAATATGAAAATGAAAAGGCAAGCATGGATCCTTCTTAGTCACTCTAAAATGAAGCTTTTGATAGGTTTTTGAAATTTCCATATTTGAAACCCAAAACCACTTCTCTTCATGCTTGACTACATAAGACAAAGTTTAGGGTTAGGGGGTAGATACATGATTTTTCTTGTTTGAATATGTCTAGACCCTTGTTTATCAACTTTAATGCTTACTATATGACATAAGAAAACTATGTGCTTTGGTTTTTCATTTTTCTGATTTTTTTGGAATTTTGATGCACATTTGAATCTTGGTCAAATCCTAGGTTTGACCAAGATTTAAACAAGTATAGAACATGAAAATGAAAAGGGAAGCCTGTATCCTTCTTAGTCACCCTAAAATGAAGTTTTTGGGAGGTTTTCAAAATTTCCATGTTTGAAACCCAAAACCACTTAATCTTCATGCTTGACTTCGTCATAAGATAGAGTTTAGGGGTTAGGGGGTAGATACATGATTTGTCTAGTTTGAATATGTCTAGACCTTGTTTACCAACTTTAATGCTTACTATATGACATATAAGAAGACTATGTGCGCTTTGGTTTTTCATTTTTTCATTTTTTTATTTTATGCCCATTTGAATCTTGGTCAAATCTAGGATTTGACCAAGATTTAAACAAGTTTAAAACATGAAAATGGAAAGGTAAGCCTGGATCCTTCTTAGTCGCTCTAAAATGAAGCTTTTGGGATGATTTTGAAATTTCCATGTTTGAAACCCAAAACCAATTCTCTTCATGCATGCTTGACTTCATAAGACAGAGTTTAGGGTTAGGGGGTTAGATACATTATTTGTCTAGTTTGAATATGTCTAGACTTTGTATATCAACTTGAATATATTATTGTACCATGTCTCCACACAGCCCAAAATGCACATATTTTCAAAAGTTTTCATGCATGAGTACTTGTAACTAGTAAAAATAGAAAGTAAAAATAGGAACCCCATGTATGAAGGATACTAAAAAGAACTCTTTCACATTTTTTTGGTATAGATTATGAGTTTGCTTGGCTTCATACACAAGTGAGTACATGTCATGCAAAAATTAACACGAAATTTAGTTATCATGACCCATTTTTGGCAGGCATTGTGCATATCGCCTTGAGAAACATCTTTGCGAGCTAGTGTATTAAACGTTTATTCACATATAATGGATTTTTTACTTTATTAGTGCACACAATGACAGAATCGGCCAAATGTGTATGATTTTTGTGAAGGTGCTAGAAAAACAAGATGCACTACGATGAAGCATGAAAGGAGGCAAGGGGAGGGATAGTGAAGAGGTGGGAGAGACCGAGAGATGAACCGCAAGGTAATTAAAAAATTGGGGCCAAAACGATTCCAACTTCCTAGGCATTGACCAACTTTGCCCCTCTTAACCCAACGTGGCAGTGAACCCGTATAAGCAACAACTTCCTCTTACTCCGCTTCTCCGAAATGGTAAGAGAACCTCTCTCCAGCTTAAGTGACCAATCGACATATCTATGGCCTTCCGACTTGGCTCTGGTCGCCGCGCGCGTAGTCCTACCACCGACGAGGAAGCGGAGCATCAGCGCCGCCTTCGCTTCGTCCATCGCGCACCAAGGCATAACCCGCCCGCTCTGCACTGGCCGGTTGTTCAGCCCGCGGCGGCGGCGCTGGCCGTGGAGCCCCTCGCCAGCCGCTTCCCGTGCGGGCCGATGGATGCAGAGGCAGGGATCTCCCACGCAACCCCGCATGCGACGCCCGCTCGGCCCTGGCCGGCTTTTCCGCCCGCGCATGCCGCATGGTTTTCTTTGCCAGCAGGTGAGATCCCCTTCCCGGCCGGCGCGAACGATGCGGAGGCAGGGAGCTCCCGTGGCCAGCCGCCTAATCCGACCGCACTTCAGGCGGTGCCGGCCGTGGAGCCAGGCCGTTCTTTCGAAGCGCATCACGGCGACGCCCTTTGCAGGAGCAACACCGCCAAGGAGCTCGTATATAACGTGATGTTCCCGGCACTCTATAGATGCCGGGATGCTCTGCAAGCTTTCGTGCAGGCTAAGAATGCGGCGGCTGCAAATCCCAGGGACGCAGCATTGCAGCGGCGCGCCGATGAGGCTAAGGTGGCGCACGCTTTCCACCAGGCGTGCCTCGACAGGCTTAACATCCAGCACGGCTTCGTGCAACCGCCAAACGCCGCTCCAGCTAAGATCCAAAAATACTCCGGTGAGCATATCACTCCGGAGTAGAACAATCCAATTTCTAGTACTGTAGGAGTACTTTATTAGTGCACAAACCTGGCGAAATTAAAGGTGTGTTCTTTGTGTGTGATGTAAATCTAAAAATTTGAAGGTTCTAGCAAAAACATTTCTTCAGAAATATTCGATGTGTTTGCTTGGCCTTATCTATATATCCGGTGAGCATATATGGATGCCAAATCCTTTACAAACTTTATATTTTTTAAGTGATCGATGTGCATGCATCTATCTCGCCATGGTAAATTAATGAAACAAGTTGCATATTTGCCAGAATTCCAAACTTCGTGAGCAGTATAGAGATCGAGACCTTAATTAATTATTATGAGTAGGATGCATGCATGCATGTCCATTTTCTAGGGTTTTAAAGGATACTAGAGCTTTTCTAGGTTAATTTGCAACTATATGTATATTTGTTTTCTAGTTCTGGGCTGATCATTAAACTCAACGTTGAGTTGTAGATTATGTGAAATTAGTACATGCCATAAAATATAGTATAATTTTTTATGTACCCTACGAGGCAGTACGTGTGGTGTACCCTTAATTATTAATTGGTAGACATGTACCGTTGGCATGTTTGAAGAAAATTTGAATTTGGAAGAAGTTTTTTAAGTAAAATTAACGCAAGCACAAAATCATGTGTGATGGTGAAATTTCTTGAACAAATTAATACAAACCTAGTAATATGAGTTTGTTTGGCTTTCTGCCCACAAGTGAGTATTGTGCGCATGTACTTTGATGCAAAATCCCGCCATACAAAACTTTTTAGTTATCATATGACCTCAAGTTTGGAAGAGATCGTATTTTAAGCAACTTCACAAACAAGAGATTCTAACAATTATATGCATGCATGAAAGAATGATTTCCCTTTTTTATTACTGTACAAAAATGGCTAGATGTGTGTTAATTGTGAAGGAGGGCTACCAAATTTTAACAGTTGCACATTATTGTCATAATTCCACCTTTTGGAAGCAGTAGGGTAGACATGCTTTCCGCTTGGTAGGATGTGTTAGTGCCATCAATTTTGTAGATATAGGTTCAAGGATTTGTTCATCTTAATCTGGAACTATATATGGATTTTTAAGCTTTTGCCTAGTAATTAAACTCATAATTGAAATAATGTAGGTTATTTAACTACATACATGCCATAAATTCTGACAGGAAATACTTGGACGTGCCTTGCGAGGGTGGTAACAAACAAGAACACAATGACCAAACTTCAAATGCCAATCCACCCACCAAGCTATACGATTGGCATGTACAATCGATCGACTCCTTCTAATCAAATTTGAATACAATAGAAGAAGTTTTAAAAAATTTCAAAATGAGATCAACTTGTGCATTGAGTCATCCTTTGTTATTTATTTGCTTGTAAAAATAGAAACATAGGCATATGAATGTATTCGAAACACTTCACTTTTCAACGGGGAAGGGACCCGAAGGTCCCAGAAAAACAAAAAAAAGATTACAATAGTAGTACTCCTTTGAGAAGGCAGTAGAAGAAGGATCCTCGAAGAGCCAAATGCTTTTATTATCCACAGCTGTTCGGCTCTTTTCCTTCTCGTGTAAGCTATCGCGCAATGATTATACTAGGCTGCTCGATTATACTAATGGTCGGATGGTAGTACAACCATTTTCGCAAACTTCTGCGCCCTTCGTCATGTCAGCATCGTATCCCAGTGTGCAAGCAGTCTGCTCGAATGAAATACTCCTAAGTACGTACGGTATTCCCTCCAAAGACACACCACACGGTATTCCCTCCAAAGACGCACCGTCGCCCCGATCTGCTCGAATGAAATACTCCAAAATACTTCTGCGCCCTTCGTCATGTCAGCATCGTATCCCAGTGTGCAAGCAGTCTCCTATGAAATGGAGACGACATTTTGTTGAAAAGTGTCGGTGCATGCTATATATACCACACTAGTATGAGAGTTTTTACAGCATTATTCCGATTTCCACAGAATGCATTAAATTTGGACGCGATGCCACACTGACAAGAGTGGTTTAAACAAGGCCATTATTTTTATTATGTTATATTACTACAATACTCCAAGGTAGCACTAGTAGCCTTCGGTTGTACTCTGCCGGTCGCGCTGCCTCATTCGACCAGACTTTATTCTTCTTCTCATATATATATACAAAATACTGTCTGCCGAGGTTCGATGACCGCACCGTCGCCCCTCTCCGCGCCGCCGTCTTGGGCCGCGCCACCATTCTCCCCGCCGAGTTCTCCCCCGTCCCCGACGCACCACCGTCAAGCACCACCGGACCGATCTTCGCAGGTATGTACATCTCCAACCTCCGGCGAGTACAGAGGTTCATCGGTCATTGTGTTCGATATAACCTTAATTTGGGGATTGCAATGTGAGTAACTTACTGGGTTTTCTAGGAAATGAAAACGGCGTCGCTCGATGCCTACACTGCGTCGGCGGATACATGGAAAGCGGAGACGGATGCTCTGCATGCATCGGCGGAGACATGTAAAGCGGATGCGGAGGCAAAGGCGAAGGCGGTGGCTAGGACGGGCCCGGGCGCTGTGGCGCTGGCAAATGCTCGTATCGAAGCTGCATTTTGTTGGAAAGTCTTGGCGCGTGCTTCGAGAGTTTTGGCGGCGCAGCCGGGAGAACCGTCGGA
Source organism: Lolium multiflorum (assembly GCA_030979885.1). Taxonomy (NCBI): domain Eukaryota; kingdom Viridiplantae; phylum Streptophyta; class Magnoliopsida; order Poales; family Poaceae; genus Lolium; species Lolium multiflorum. Next base: position 213,703,866 of record CM061750.1, read on the forward strand.
GGCTTCGAAGCTGGCTGCTTTGAACGCGTCGAGAGCTTGGATGGTGACTTCATCTAAGGCGGCGCTTGTTGCATATGATCGTGACTCGTCAACCCCTTTGTAAGTTCTACCTTCCCCAACTGCAATGAGGTTAGATCTGGTGGATTGGGTTTTTTGCCCAAACCAGACGTGATGATGCATTGAGATGTTTTTGTATTTTTGATGATGCATTCTGCTTCTTTTGTAATTTGGGTGATTCATTATGCTTTTTAGGTAGTAATTTTTCTGATGCACTCACCTCTTCAGGAATTTTTCATGGTTTTTTTTGTTTTTGTTTTTCTGTCAACCTAGCTAATGCTCTCTGCTGTTTAGCCAAAAGTTGGATGATGCATTGTACTGTTTACATATATTTTACTCTGATGATGCATTTTGCTCTTTTAGCCTTTTAGGTAATTTTTCTGATTCCTTGAACAGTGTGGGAAATTTCGATGAAGAATTTTGCTGTCAACTTAGATGATGTATTGTGCTGTTTACATTTTATTACCTATATCAAAGCTAACCCCATCTGATGTTACCACAGCGTTTTGGGTCCTGTAGAGGTCTCTTTTTCCTCCAATCGTGTTGACACGTTAGCAATTATTACTGTATATGCGAGATTGCCTTCCGTTGGTGCGTCCTATTTTTGTGGTGTTTTTTTTTTGCAAATTAAGGGCTTCATTGATTATGCAACAGGATTACAATTGCATTGTCCTGTTTACAATATTTTGATTTTGCTGATGCATTGTGCTGTTCACATTATTTTGATTTTGCTGATGCATTGTCCTGTTTACATTATTTTGATTTTGCTGATGCATTGTGCTGTTTACACTATTTTGATTTTGCTGATGCACCGTGCAGTTTAGGAAACTTTGATGATGAATTAGATGATGCATTTTGCTGCTTAGTCAAATTAGATGTTGCATTTTGTTTTAAAAAATAGATGATGCAGTGTGCTGTTTACATAATTTTGACGATGCATCGTGCGATTTGCATAATCCTACCAGCTTCAGTCGAAGGACACCCACAACAATCAACGATCTGCCTGGAGATGTAGTCTCTCAGATTCTTGTCAGGCTTCCTCCCCATCCAACCTGCTTACTAGCTGCATCAGGCACCAAGAAAGCATGGAGGCAATGTATGGGAAGCAATTATTTCAGAAAGCTAACTGTGTCACACAACGGAGGAAACCCGTTGCTAGGGTTTTTCACCAACAACTCCGAGGACAATCGATTCATCACAGAGCATGATCTTCACCCGGCCATCTTGAAGATGCTGGCAATCCCGTCTCAAGTGAACGGTCCCAAAATCTATGTCCTGGGATGCCGCGATGGTATGGTGCTACTCCATTCTAATGTATCCAGAGGGTATATATCAGTCTGGGATCCAATTAGGCAAGTTCTCACAGCGATACCAGAACCACCATTGTGGCGCAATCACACAATTGAAAGCAGCGGCTCAATTCTCTGTTCGAGAAACAACTCTGAACCGTTTACACATTGTGGCAAGTTCTCGGTTGTTTGGATAACAACTAAACGTTACGATGCACAGGCTCATATCTACTCACCAGATTCAAAAGAATGGGAGTTTCTAGCTCGATCAACTCCGATGCTGTCAGAGATTGACCGTAGACCGGCAACTCTCATAGGGGGTATTTTGTACTGGCCAACGAAGTCTAGATATATCATTGAGCTTGACCATGCAAAGAAGACTCTGAAATATATTCAGTGCCCTCATGAGACGCATGATATATTCATGCTTAACATTCACATCTTCAAGGGACATAATGGAGATGTTGCCCTTGCTGTTATAAGAGACTTCACCCTACAAACATGGACCAGTACAAGATCATCAACAGGCGATCACGAGTCATGGACATGTCATATAAATTTTGAATTGGATACTTTTTTTGGCCTTGACACATCATTTCCATACAATTGGAAACATCCAGTAAGGTTACTCTGCGTATTTGAGGACAAAAATGAGCTGGTTGTACGGGCAAAGGAGGGAGTATTCCAATTAGATATGAGCAACTGGCAGTGGAGAAAGTACAATTCTGCTAGACGTTGGTGCACTTTACATCCCTACTCAGTTAGACCGGGTTAGTCATTCATATGTAACCTTTGCATTCATTTACATATGACTTTTGCTGATCAATTTGTTCATTTCCTGACAGTAACCGACCTGATCCAGAGTGCAACATCAAGGACACGAAAAAGAACGCGCTGTCAGGAACCCATCTAATTCAAAGTTCAACATCCATAAGAGAAAAGGAAGTCGCATATGAAGGAGCAAGGCTTGTTTGGGCAAGAAGTGATAGCCCAGCTTTTGTTTGGTCTGATGTCTTTTAGTTTTCGTTCTGGTGGAAATGTCGCTGCACCATTTGTTTGTACTGCAGCTCCATAGTGCTAGCTGCTAGTACGTTGGCGCTGTCCTACGTCTGCTTGTTTTGGGGGCATAAATATGCCACGAAACCTTTGTTTTATGTGATCAAACGGTCATTTCTGCATGTATATGTTCGGGTTCTGATGAAACCTTTTTTGTGATCTGTACATATATTTGAGTCAGTCTGTGTTTTGTTTTATGATGGGCAGGAGTATTTGTTTTACTACACCATTGTTTATCCGAATTGTATTACTCACTCTATTCAAAAAGTTAGCGGCTCACCTTTTTCCTTCAAGATACGGATGTATCTACACACTAAAAACATATATAGATGAAACATCTTCAGACAAAGTTTAGTCACTTATGTATGGACGGGGGTAGTATTATTTATGTTGTGCTCCCAAACAAGCAGACATCGGACAGCGCCTGTTTAAAGTTCATATGTGTAATCTTAGGGCTCCTTTGATTCATAGGAATATGAAGAGTGTAGGAATAGGAAAGGTGTAGGATTGGAATGTCATGCCAAGTTGAATCCTATAGGAATATGGTGTGTCTTTGATTGTAGCAAAGGAATTTTTCCATGAGGTATGAGCTAATGCTTTTTTCCTATAGGATTTGTACTACAAGATTCCTATAGGAATAATTCCTATAGGATATGTTCCTATGAATCAAATGACTTGTATAGAAATTTTCCTATAGGATCCAATTCCTACATAATTCCTATATCAATCCTATGAATCAAAGGAGCCCTTATTCCCTTTGGAAGTTAAGCATTAAACTCTACTAGTACAACCGTGGTGGTCTTGTGATGTAGTACTCTTTTGATGCATTTGTGATGTAGTAGTACAGTACTTTTTTTTGAACTGGTATAGTACTATCTAAGAAGAGTACTCCCTCCGATTCACATTCATTTTACACCAATAAATATGGATCGGAGCGAGGGAGTAAATTAAACATGGCATCTCGTGCATGAAGCTTGACAGATCGATCAGGTTGGCTAGAATGGCAATACAATGCTCCTCATTAGGCAAATGCATGCCATGTACGATAGTATACATCCAGTAAAGAAGTCTATACTGACATAAAAAAGACTACATTGGGGATGAGAGTCAATTGGGGAATCTACAATACATAAAATCTTGCTCGTAGCTGATTTTGGCTAAGAGGGTTTTACTCACATTACACGTGCCACTTTCCTTGTCTGCAAAACAAGTTCCAATAAAGGAAGAGGAAAGAAGAGGACATTGTGGGCGAGATTGAACACCTTTTTATGTGTTAAGCTGAGGCCTTGTTTAGCTGAGGATTTCGACTTAGGCCTAACAGCTCAGCACACCCAGAAATAAATTTCCTTGCGCGCACCACTGTCAGCAAAAATAACAAAATTGGCACGCAAGATTAAGAACGAAGTGAATTTAAGTAACTTGGTTAGCTTTTCAAGCAATATATTCAGAGAAAGAGCACACATGTCCGGCAAATAATCGTAAGAGAAGAACAATAAATCTAAGGCATTCCACTTCATATGCAGAAGGGACGCGACAGCGCATGGATTCATACCTTGAGTCGACTCTGGCTCGTAGAAGGGCGGTCGCGCCTCGAGGATGCCGGCGACGTCTCCACCTCGATCTCACATATGACTGCTTCTCGGTGGGCGGTGCGCCACGCCATGTAGAAGATCTATCAAAAGAGGAGAGCCCGATGACGCTACCGACGCCTCAACCTTGATAGCACCGGCTTGTTGCTCCGCACCGAGATGCGCCACGTGCAAGATTTAGCGGATGCGCCAATTTTAGAGATATGTCATGATCGTTGTAACAAATTTCAACATGATGATGATTTGATCCTGCACTCGGCCTTGAACATAAGTACTAGTACAGTCTCACAATTTTTTTATCATTATACTTTGCGAGATTTAGCGGATGCGCCAAATTCAGAGATAGATCATGATCATGGTAACACAATTTTCAATGTAATGATGATTTGATGTTGCACTAGACCTTGAACATAAGTACTAGTACGGTCTCACAATTTTGTATCATTATACTTTGCAAGTTTTAGCGGATGCGCCTATTTTCAGAGGATCATGGTAACAAATTTTCAACGTGATGATGATTTGATGTTGCACTCGACCTTGAACAGAAGTACTACTACTGTCTTACAATTTCTTTATCATTATACTTTGCAAGATTTAGCAGATGCGCCAAATTCAGAGATAGATCATGATCATGGTAACAAATTTTCAACGTGATGATGATTTGATGTTGCACTCGAACTTGAATAGAAGTACTAGTACAATCTCACAATTTTTTTATCATTATACTTTGCGAGATTTAGCGGATGCGCCAAATTCAGAGATAGATCGTGATCATGGTAACACACTTTTCAATGTAATGATGATTTGATGTTGCACTCGACCTTGAACATAAGTACTAGTACGGTCTCACAATTTTGTATCATTATACTTTGCAAGTTTTAGCGGATGCGCCCATTTTCAGAGGTAGATCATGATCATGGTAACAAATTTTCAACGTGATGATGATTTAATGTTGCACTCGAACTTGAACAGAAGTACTAGTATGGTCTCACAATTTTTATTACTCGTATAATTATACTTTGAAAGATATAGCGGATGCGCCAATTTCAGAGATAGATCATGATCATGGTAACAAATTTTTAACGTGATGATGATTTGATGTTGCACTCGGCCTAGAATAGAAGTACTAGTACGGTCTCACAATTTTTTTTATCATTATACTTTGATATAGCGGATACGCTAATTTCAGAGATAGATCATGACCATGGTAGTGACCAATATTCAAGATGATGATGATTTGATTTTGCACTCGGCCTTGAACAGAGGTACTAGTACGGTCTCACAATTTTTTATCATTATACTTGGACCTTAGCGAAATTCAAAATCTCATAGCGGCAAAACTTCCCGCCTACAAAATACAAAAATTTCACACGCTTCCAAATTCCCATTCTACCCCTGTGGAGATGACAGCAAAGTCGGTTGGTGGGGGGGTCTGCCCGTCATTTTTTGGATCACCACCTCCCTAGCCCGGAAACCCTCCCAAAAAAATTCATTTCCCTCAGACCACCCACCGGAACTTCCCAAGTCCCTCTCTCCCACCTCCACGACCACCGCACCGGAACATCCCCGCCGGACTTCCCTGGCCTACCCGAGCCCTCGCGATCCTCGTCATCCGGCTGCCTGCCGGAGCCGCTTCATCGACGCCGTCATCAACCGGACCGGATCATCCCCGCCGAACCTCGAAACCATATGCTCATCCAGCAGTCTACCGCGCTTCAGCTGCGGTATCGTCCACCCCACCGGAGCCGCTTCGCCGGATCCGTCGTCCACCGCATCGTATCTTGCTCACCGACACCGCTGTGCATGAACCGGATCTGCTTCACCGGCGCCGTGCATGATCTAAACTCTTCTACTGTCGCTTTTCTATTGCTTGCCTGCAAGTTCTTGTTTAATCTTGGGGGAACCTGTTTGTGCTAACGACGCGCCGTTACGTTTTTGCAGATGAGATGAGTAACCATGAAGTGTAATGGCCGTCTCTCCAACCCCAAGTAGCACATGTAGCGTACTTCATCACCGGATCTATCAACCCCAGGAAGATCTGCTGTGACTCCCACAGAGTGCTTCTCCTAATGTAAGTCCCTTGTTTTAGCGCCATGTTCTGGGTTCAGATGCTTGTTTGTCTGAAGCTCTTTTAGTTCATTCCTAGCTATGACCGTAACACGTTGCTATTTTCTACTTCATTGCTAACTTTAAGCGATTGAACATTTTGGTTTGCATTCCCTGCTCTGTAGATGTAGCCATCATAACTTCTATCTTGCTCAGTCGTTGTTACAAAAATTATACTGTAGGTATTATAGTAACATCCTGCTATTATTTAGTTCATGGCCAATTTTAAGTAATTGCACATGTTGGTTCGCATTCCCTGCTCTATAGCTTTTGGCATCGTAACTTCTATATTTGGTTTACATTCCCTGCTCTGTAGATCTAGCCATCATAACTTTATCTTGCTCAGTCGTTGTTACAAAAATTATGGCCTGCTACTATGTTGTTTGTGCCAATTTTTTACTCCATGAACATGTTGGCTTGCATTCCCTGTACTACAGGTGATGCCATTGTTTTGTATCTAGTTCATTGTAAGCTAACAAAGTAAGGACTTAGTTTGGCATGCTATCACTCTGCTATCTAGCCTGTAGTACAAATAAACTTGTCATACTACTAGATAATAATTTTGCGTGCCATCTTGTTCTTCAAAAGCTGCATTATTGACTTGTTTCTCTGACTTGGCATGACGCTCACATATGGAAAGCTGAACATATTGGTTTGCATTCCCTCTTATACAAGTTCACAGGTGATCCCACTATATTCTGTATCTGGTCCATCCTAAGCTCCAGCATTAACTATCCTCCATGTGTTGCTCATTACAAGTTTATATCCCGAAACATCTTGATTTGCATCCCCTTCACTATAAGTTCAGGAGTATTATTTAGTTCACGGCCAAAATGAAGTAATTGCACTTGGCACATGTTGGTTCACATTCCCTCCTCTTTAGCTTTTGCCATCGTAACTTCTATTTTTGGTTTACATTCCCTGCTCTGTAGATGTAGCCATCATAACTTCATCTTGCTCAGTCGTTGTTACAAAATTTATAGCCTGCTACTATGTTGTTCATGCCAATTTTGTACTCCCTGAACATGTTGGTTTGCATGGGACTCGACAGTAGTAAGTCTGTTGTTTCATTCTAACATGCTCTGTTATATTGGCTGTTGGTATGCGGCATGCACTCTTTGTTTGCTTATTGTGCGCATTACAATGATCTTGTTATAATGACGAAATGATGAGTTCCAAATTCTTTGCCAAACAATATTGTAGTGTCTTTGCCTTTCCATTGTTGTTGTCTTAACTTGTAATGTCTTTGTTTCAGATATAGGTGCTGCATGGACAACTTAAAAGATTGCCGGATCGCTTCATTGTATTGCTAGGTTTAATTACCATTCAATTTCTCTGGGTTCTGTAATATTTTTTTCAATGCCTTGCAGCTGATGTAATATTTAGTTAGTTTTTATAGTTCTTTCGCGCATTTTTTCTTTGGTGCTTGTGGTAAGTGAGGCTATCCGACAGAAATCAATGCTGCGTAAATATTCTCAGTATCTAAATCACGAATTCCCATCCCTTAAACGGCCCAATTAAGCGAAATCACATATGTGCCTGCCCGCAAAATCCTAAAGCGCATATTATGCCGGCATATAAACAACAACTAAACGACTTACTTCTTTACTGGGCCAGCCCATTTGATTTACGGTGGACCCCAAACTAATTGGGCTGGCCCACTTGCTTTAAGGTGGACCCCACCAACTACGTTGGGCTAGCCCATTTGCTTTTTGGTGGACCCCACAAAATAAATGGGCCGGCCCTTTAAGAGGAAAGTGGGACCCTCCTGTGTTTTTGGCCCGGCCCACTATCTTGTTGGGCCGGCCCACTTGCTATATGGTGGACCCCACATACTAGTTGGGCCGGCTTTAACAGAAAGTGGGACCCACATGTGTTTTTGGCCCGGCCCATCGTGTTGGGCCGGCCCACTTGCTATATGGTGGTCCCACATACTAAATGGGCCGGCCCTTTAAGAGGAAAGTGGGACCCACTGTGTTTTGGCCGGCCCACTATCTTGTTGGGCCGCCACCTATATGGTGGACCCCACATACTAATTGGGCGCCCTTTAACAGGAAAGTGGGACCCACGTGTTTCCGGCCCACTATCTTGTTGGGCCAGCCCACTTGCTATATGGTGGACCCCACATACTAAATGGGCCGGCCCTTTAACAGGAAAGTGGGACCCACCTGTGTTTTTGGCCCGGCCCACTATTTTGTTGGGCCGGCCCACTTATATGGTGGACCCCACAAACGAAATGGGCCGACCCTTACCTGGGAAAGTGGGACCCACTGTTTTGGCCCGGCCCACTAGCTTGTTGGGCCGGCCCACTCTATACGGTGGACCCCACACACTAAATGGGCCGGCCCTTTAACAGGAAAGTGGGACCCACCTGTGTTTTTGGCCCGGCCCACTTGCTTCTTGGGCCGGCCCAGTTGCTGTAAGGTGGACCCCACATGTTAAATGGGCCGGCCCATTTAAGTTTTGACCAGTCAACCTTAGAGGTTAGGCCCGGCCCACGTAACTAATGGACCAGCCCAGCTATATAGTTGACCGGTCAAACTATGTCATCTGGCCCGGCCCGCTTAAGACGTGGCAGGCCTCGTGTGGGCCTACCATCTACCACGGGGTTTCAGCCGGTTAACGCCGTTAACTGGCAGTTAACGGCGTCTGCCACGTGTCAGTTTGCATGACGTCAGCAGTCAACGGGCTCCCGAAAACACTTCCGCAACGGTCCGATTTTCCGTGGCGGAAGGGCGCCCAAGCGCGACGGACCGAAAAAATCGTCGTTGGACTTTGCCTGACGCAGTTTCCACAACGGAACCCATATCGTCGGGTTAGGCCCATAGGCGACGAAAAATGCCCCTTAGTTGACGATTTTGGGACGTTGTCTATCAGACAAAGACAAAGTTTAGGGTTAGGGGGTAGATACATGATTTTTCTTGTTTGAATATGTCTAGACCCTTGTTTATCAACTTTAATGCTTACTATATGACATAAGAAAACTATGTGCTTTGGTTTTTCATTTTTCTGATTTTTTTGGAATTTTGATGCACATTTGAATCTTGGTCAAATCCTAGGTTTGACCAAGATTTAAACAAGTATAGAACATGAAAATGAAAAGGGAAGCCTGTATCCTTCTTAGTCACCCTAAAATGAAGTTTTTGGGAGGTTTTTGAAATTTCCATGTTTGAAACCCAAAACCACTTAATCTTCATGCTTGACTTCGTCATAAGACAGAGTTTAGGGGTTAGGGGGTAGATACATGATTTGTCTAGTTTGAATATGTCTAGACCTTGTTTACCAACTTTAATGCTTACTATATGACATATAAGAAGACTATGTGCGCTTTGGTTTTTCATTTTTTCATTTTTTTATTTTATGCCCATTTGAATCTTGGTCAAATCCTAGATTTGACCAAGATTTAAACAAGTTTAAAACATGAAAATGGAAAGGTAAGCCTGGATCCTTCTTAGTCGCTCTAAAATGAAGCTTTTGGGATGATTTTGAAATTTCCATGTTTGAAACCCAAAACCAATTCTCTTCATGCATGCTTGACTTCATAAGACAGAGTTTAGGGTTAGGGGGTTAGATACATTATTTGTCTAGTTTGAATATGTCTAGACTTTGTATATCAACTTGAATATATTATTGTACCATGTCTCCACACAGCCCAAAATGCACATATTTTCAAAAGTTTTCATGCATGAGTACTTGTAACTAGTAAAAATAGAAAGTAAAAATAGGAACCCCATGTATGAAGGATACTAAAAAGAACTCTTTCACATTTTTTTGGTATAGATTATGAGTTTGCTTGGCTTCATACACAAGTGAGTACATGTCATGCAAAAATTAACACGAAATTTAGTTATCATGACCCATTTTTGGCAGGCATTGTGCATATCGCCTTGAGAAACATCTTTGCGAGCTAGTGTATTAAACGTTTATTCACATATAATGGATTTTTTACTTTATTAGTGCACACAATGACAGAATCGGCCAAATGTGTATGATTTTTGTGAAGGTGCTAGAAAAACAAGATGCACTACGATGAAGCATGAAAGGAGGCAAGGGGAGGGATAGTGAAGAGGTGGGAGAGACCGAGAGATGAACCGCAAGGTAATTAAAAAATTGGGGCCAAAACGATTCCAACTTCCTAGGCATTGACCAACTTTGCCCCTCTTAACCCAACGTGGCAGTGAACCCGTATAAGCAACAACTTCCTCTTACTCCGCTTCTCCGAAATGGTAAGAGAACCTCTCCAGCTTAAGTGACCAATCGACATAGCTATGGCCTTCCGACTTGGCTCTGGTCGCCGCGCGCGTAGTCCTACCACCGACGAGGAAGCGGAGCATCAGCGCCGCCTTCGCTTCGTCCATCGCGCACCAAGGCATAACCCGCCCGCTCTGCACTGGCCGGTTGTTCAGCCCGCGGCGGCGGCGCTGGCCGTGGAGCCCCTCGCCAGCCGCTTCCCGTGCGGGCCGATGGATGCAGAGGCAGGGATCTCCCACGCAACCCCGCATGCGACGCCCGCTCGGCCCTGGCCGGCTTTTCCGCCCGCGCATGCCGCATGGTTTTCTTTGCCAGCAGGTGAGATCCCCTTCCCGGCCGGCGCGAACGATGCGGAGGCAGGGAGCTCCCGTGGCCAGCCGCCTAATCCGACCGCACTTCAGGCGGTGCCGGCCGTGGAGCCAGGCCGTTCTTTCGAAGCGCATCACGGCGACGCCCTTTGCAGGAGCAACACCGCCAAGGAGCTCGTATATAACGTGATGTTCCCGGCACTCTATAGATGCCGGGATGCTCTGCAAGCTTTCGTGCAGGCTAAGAATGCGGCGGCTGCAAATCCCAGGGACGCAGCATTGCAGCGGCGCGCCGATGAGGCTAAGGTGGCGCACGCTTTCCACCAGGCGTGCCTCGACAGGCTTAACATCCAGCACGGCTTCGTGCAACCGCCAAACGCCGCTCCAGCTAAGATCCAAAAATACTCCGGTGAGCATATCACTCCGGAGTAGAACAATCCAATTTCTAGTACTGTAGGAGTACTTTATTAGTGCACAAACCTGGCGAAATTAAAGGTGTGTTCTTTGTGTGTGATGTAAATCTAAAAATTTGAAGGTTCTAGCAAAAACATTTCTTCACAAATATTCGATGTGTTTGCTTGGCCTTATCTATATATCCGGTGAGCATATATGGATGCCAAATCCTTTACAAACTTTATATTTTTTAAGAGATCGATGTGCATGCATCTATCTCGCCATGGTAAATTAATGAAACAAGTTGCATATTTGCCAGAATTCCAAACTTCGTGAGCAGTATAGAGATCGAGACCTTAATTAATTATTATGAGTAGGATGCATGCATGCATGGCCATTTTCTAGGGTTTTAAAGGATACTAGAGCTTTTCTAGGTTAATTTGCAACTATATGTATATTTGTTTTCTAGTTCTGGGCTGATCATTAAACTCAACATTGAGTTGTAGATTATGTGAAATTAGTACATGCCATAAAATATAGTAATTTTTTATGTACCCTACGAGGCAGTACGTGTGGTGTACCCTTAATTATTAATTGGTAGACATGTACCGTTGGCATGTTTGAAGAAAATTTGAATTTGGAAGAAGTTTTTTAAGTAAAATTAACGCAAGCACAAAATCATGTGTGATGGTGAAATTTCTAGAACAAATTAATACAAACCTAGTAATATGAGTTTGTTTGGCTTTCTGCCCACAAGTGAGTATTGTGCGCATGTACTTTGATGCAAAATCCCGCCATACAAAACTTTTTAGTTATCATATGACCTCAAGTTTGGAAGAGATCGTATTTTAAGCAACTTCACAAACAAGAGATTCTAACAATTATATGCATGCATGAAAGAATGATTTCCCTTTTTTATTACTGTACAAAAATGGCTAGATGTGTGTTAATTGTGAAGGAGGGCTACCAAATTTTAACAGTTGCACATTATTGTCATAATTCCACCTTTTGGAAGCAGTAGGGTAGACATGCTTTCCGCTTGGTAGGATGTGTTAGTGCCATCAATTTTGTAGATATAGGTTCAAGGATTTGTTCATCTTAATCTGCAACTATATATGGATTTTTAAGCTTTTGCCTAGTAATTAAACTCATAATTGAAATAATGTAGGTTATTTAACTACATACATGCCATAAATTCTGACAGGAAATACTTGGACGTGCCTTGCGAGGGTGGTAACAAACAAGAACACAATGACCAAACTTCAAATGCCAATCCACCCACCAAGCTATACGATTGGCATGTACAATCGATCGACTCCTTCTAATCAAATTTGAATACAATAGAAGAAGTTTTAAAAAAATTCAAAATGAGATCAACTTGTGCATTGAGTCATCCTTTGTTATTTATTTGCTTGTAAAAATAGAAACATAGGCATATGAATGTATTCGAAACACTTCACTTTTCAACGGGGAAGGGACCCGAAGGTCCCAGAAAAACAAAAAAAGATTACAATAGTAGTACTCCTTTGAGAAGGCAGTAGAAGAAGGATCCTCGAAGAGCCAAATGCTTTTATTATCCACAGCTGTTCGGCTCTTTTCCTTCTCGTGTAAGCTATCGCGCAATGATTATACTAATGGTCGGATGGTAGTACAACCATTTTCGCAAACTTCTGCGCCCTTCGTCATGTCAGCATCGTATCCCAGTGTGCAAGCAGTCTGCTCGAATGAAATACTCCTAAGTACGTACGGTATTCCCTCCAAAGACACACCACACGGTATTCCCTCCAAAGACGCACCGTCGCCCCGATCTGCTCGAATGAAATACTCCAAAATACTTCTGCGCCCTTCGTCATGTCAGCATCGTATCCCAGTGTGCAAGCAGTCTCCTATGAAATGGAGACGACATTTTGTTGAAAAGTGTCGGTGCATGCTATATACCACACTAGTATGAGAGTTTTTACAGCATTATTCCGATTTCCACAGAATGCATTAAATTTGGACGCGATGCCACACTGACAAGAGTGGTTTAAACAAGGCCATTATTTTTATTATGTTATATTACTACAATACTCCAAGGTAGCACTAGTAGCCTTCGGTTGTACTCTGCCGGTCGCGCTGCCTCATTCGACCAGACTTTATTCTTCTTCTCATATATATATACAAAATACTGTCTGCCGAGGTTCGATGACCGCACCGTCGCCCCTCTCCGCGCCGCCGTCTTGGGCCGCGCCACCATTCTCCCCGCCGAGTTCTCCCCCGTCCCCGACGCACCACCGTCAAGCACCACCGGACCGATCTTCGCAGGTATGTACATCTCCAACCTCCGGCGAGTACAGAGGTTCATCGGTCATTGTGTTCGATATAACCTTAATTTGGGGATTGCAATGTGAGTAACTTACTGGGTTTTCTAGGAAATGAAAACGGCGTCGCTCGATGCCTACACTGCGTCGGCGGATACATGGAAAGCGGAGACGGATGCTCTGCATGCATCGGCGGAGACATGTAAAGCGGATGCGGATGCGGATGCGGAGGCGGTGGCTAGGACGGGCCCGGGCGCTGTGGCGCTGGCAAATGCTCGTATCGAAGCTGCATTTTGTTGGAAAGTCTTGGCGCGTGCTTCGAGAGTTTTGGCGGCGCAGCCGGGAGAACCGTCGGAGGCTTCGAAGCTGGCTGCTTTGAACGCGTCGAGAGCTTGGATGGTGACTTCATCTAAGGCGGCGCTTGTTGCATATGATCGTGACTCGTCAACCCCTTTGTAAGTTCTACCTTCCCCAACTGCAATGAGGTTAGATCTGGTGGATTGGGTTTTTTGCCCAAACCAGACGTGATGATGCATTGAGATGTTTTTGTATTTTTGATGATGCATTCTGCTTCTTTTGTAATTTGGGTGATTCATTATGCTTTTTAGGTAGTAATTTTTCTGATGCACTCACCTCTTCAGGAATTTTTCATGGTTTTTTTTGTTTTTGTTTTTCTGTCAACCTAGCTAATGCTCTCTGCTGTTTAGCCAAAAGTTGGATGATGCATTGTACTGTTTACATATATTTTACTCTGATGATGCATTTTGCTCTTTTAGCCTTTTAGGTAATTTTTCTGATTCCTTGAACAGTGTGGGAAATTTCGATGAAGAATTTTGCTGTCAACTTAGATGATGTATTGTGCTGTTTACATTTTATTACCTATATCAAAGCTAACCCCATCTGATGTTACCACAGCGTTTTGGGTCCTGTAGAGGTCTCTTTTTCCTCCAATCGTGTTGACACGTTAGCAATTATTACTGTATATGCGAGATTGCCTTCCGTTGGTGCGTCCTATTTTTGTGGTGTTTTTTTTTGCAAATTAAGGGCTTCATTGATTATGCAACAGGATTACAATTGCATTGTCCTGTTTACAATATTTTGATTTTGCTGATGCATTGTGCTGTTCACATTATTTTGATTTTGCTGATGCATTGTCCTGTTTACATTATTTTGATTTTGCTGATGCATTGTGCTGTTTACACTATTTTGATTTTGCTGATGCACCGTGCAGTTTAGGAAACTTTGATGATGAATTAGATGATGCATTTTGCTGCTTAGTCAAATTAGATGTTGCATTTTGTTTTAAAAAATAGATGATGCAGTGTGCTGTTTACATAATTTTGACGATGCATCGTGCGATTTGCATAATCCTACCAGCTTCAGTCGAAGGACACCCACAACAATCAACGATCTGCCTGGAGATGTAGTCTCTCAGATTCTTGTCAGGCTTCCTCCCCATCCAACCTGCTTACTAGCTGCATCAGGCACCAAGAAAGCATGGAGGCAATGTATGGGAAGCAATTATTTCAGAAAGCTAACTGTGTCACACAACGGAGGAAACCCGTTGCTAGGGTTTTTCACCAACAACTCCGAGGACAATCGATTCATCACAGAGCATGATCTTCACCCGGCCATCTTGAAGATGCTGGCAATCCCGTCTCAAGTGAACGGTCCCAAAATCTATGTCCTGGGATGCCGCGATGGTATGGTGCTACTCCATTCTAATGTATCCAGTGGGTATATATCAGTCTGGGATCCAATTAGGCAAGTTCTCACAGCGATACCAGAACCACCATTGTGGCGCAATCACACAATTGAAAGCAGCGGCTCAATTCTCTGTTCGAGAAACAACTCTGAACCGTTTACACATTGTGGCAAGTTCTCGGTTGTTTGGATAACAACTAAACGTTACGATGCACAGGCTCATATCTACTCACCAGATTCAAAAGAATGGGAGTTTCTAGCTCGATCAACTCCGATGCTGTCAGAGATTGACCGTAGACCGGCAACTCTCATAGGGGGTATTTTGTACTGGCCAACGAAGTCTAGATATATCATTGAGCTTGACCATGCAAAGAAGGCTCTGAAATATATTCAGTGCCCTCATGAGACGCATGATATATTCATGCTTAACATTCACATCTTCAAGGGACATAATGGAGATGTTGCCCTTGCTGTTATAAGAGACTTCACCCTACAAACATGGGCCAGTACAAGATCATCAACAGGCGATCACGAGTCATGGACATGTCATATAAATTTTGAATTGGATACTTTTTTTGGCCTTGACACATCATTTCCATACAATTGGAAACATGCAGTAAGGTTACTCTGCGTATTTGAGGACAAAAATGAGCTGGTTGTACGGGCAAAGGAGGGAGTATTCCAATTAGATATGAGCAACTGGCAGTGGAGAAAGTACAATTCTGCTAGACGTTGGTGCACTTTACATCCCTACTCAGTTAGACCGGGTTAGTCATTCATATGTAACCTTTGCATTCATTTACATATGACTTTTGCTGATCAATTTGTTCATTTCCTGACAGTAACCGACCTGATCCAGAGTGCAACATCAAGGACACGAAAAAGAACGCGCTGTCAGGAACCCATCTAATTCAAAGTTCAACATCCATAAGAGAAAAGGAAGTCGCATATGAAGGAGCAAGGCTTGTTTGGGCAAGAAGTGATAGCCCAGCTTTTGTTTGGTCTGATGTCTTTTAGTTTTCGTTCTGGTGGAAATGTCGCTGCACCATTTGTTTGTACTGCAGCTCCATAGTGCTAGCTGCTAGTACGTTGGCGCTGTCCTACGTCTGCTTGTTTTGGGGGCATAAATATGCCACGAAACCTTTGTTTTATGTGATCAAACGGTCATCTCTGCATGTATATGTTCGGGTTCTGATGAAACCTTTTTTGTGATCTGTACATATATTTGAGTCAGTCTGTGTTTTGTTTTATGATGGGCAGGAGTATTTGTTTTACTACACCATTGTTTATCCGAATTGTATTACTCACTCTATTCAAAAAGTTAGCGGCTCACCTTTTTCCTTCAAGATACGGATGTATCTACACACTAAAAACATATATAGATGAAACCATCTTCAGACAAAGTTTAGTCACTTATGTATGGACGGGGGTAGTATTATTTATGTTGTGCTCCCAAACAAGCAGACATCGGACAGCGCCTGTTTAAAGTTCATATGTGTAATCTTATTCCCTTTGGAAGTTAAGCATTAAACTCTACTAGTACAACCGTGGTGGTCTTGTGATGTAGTACTCTTTTGATGCATTTGTGATGTAGTAGTACAGTACTTTTTTTTGAACTGGTATAGTACTATCTAAGAAGAGTACTCCCTCCGATTCACATTCATTTTACACCAAGAAATATGGATCGGAGCGAGGGAGTAAATTAAACATGGCATCTCGTGCATGAAGCTTGACAGATCGATCAGGTTGGCTAGAATGGCAATACAATGCTCCTCATTAGGCAAATGCATGCCATGTACGATAGTATACATCCAGTAAAGAAGTCTATACTGACATAAAAAAGACTACATTGGGGATGAGAGTCAATTGGGGAATCTACAATACATAAAATCTTGCTCGTAGCTGATTTTGGCTAAGAGGGTTTTACTCACATTACACGTGCCACTTTCCTTGTCTGCAAAACAAGTTCCAATAAAGGAAGAGGAAAGAAGAGGACATTGTGGGCGAGATTGAACACCTTTTTATGTGTTAAGCTGAGGCCTTGTTTAGCTGAGGATTTCGACTTAGGCCTAACAGCTCAGCACACCCAGAAATAAATTTCCTTGCGCGCACCACTGTCAGCAAAAATAACAAAATTAGCACGCAAGATTAAGAACGAAGTGAATTTAAGTAACTTGGTTAGCTTTTCAAGCAATATATTCAGAGAAAGAGCACACATGTCCGGCTAGAAATAATCGTAAGAGAAGAACAATAAATCTAAGGCATCCCACTTCATATGCAGAAGGGACGCGACAGCGCATGGATTCATACCTTGAGTCGACTCTGGCTCGTAGAAGGGCGGTCGCGCCTCGAGGATGCCGGCGACGTCTCCACCTCGATCTCACATGTGACTGCTTCTCGGTGGGCGGTGCGCCACGCCATGTAGAAGATCTATCAAAAGAGGAGAGCCCGATGACGCTACCGACGCCTCAACCTTGATAGCACCGGCTTGTTGCTCCGCACCGAGATGCGCCACGTGCAAGATTTAGCGGATGCGCCAATTTTAGAGATATGTCATGATCGTTGTAACAAATTTCAACATGATGATGATTTGATCCTGCACTCGGCCTTGAACATAAGTACTAGTACAGTCTCACAATTTTTTTATCATTATACTTTGCGAGATTTAGCGGATGCGCCAAATTCAGAGATAGATCATGATCATGGTAACACAATTTTCAATGTAATGATGATTTGATGTTGCACTAGACCTTGAACATAAGTACTAGTACGGTCTCACAATTTTGTATCATTATACTTTGCAAGTTTTAGCGGATGCGCCCATTTTCAGAGGATCATGGTAACAAATTTTCAACGTGATGATGATTTGATGTTGCACTCGACCTTGAACAGAAGTACTACTACTGTCTTACAATTTCTTTATCATTATACTTTGCAAGATTTAGCAGATGCGCCAAATTCAGAGATAGATCATGATCATGGTAACAAATTTTCAATGTGATGATGATTTGATGTTGCACTCGAACTTGAACAGAAGTACTAGTACAGTCTCACAATTTTTTTATCATTATACTTTGCGAGATTTAGCGGATGCGCCAAATTCAGAGATAGATCGTGATCATGGTAACACACTTTTCAATGTAATGATGATTTGATGTTGCACTCGACCTTGAACATAAGTACTAGTACGGTCTCACAATTTTGTATCATTATACTTTGCAAGTTTTAGTGGATGCGCCCATTTTCAGAGGTAGATCATGATCATGGTAACAAATTTTCAACGTGATGATGATTTGATGTTGCACTCGAACTTGAACAGAAGTACTAGTATGGTCTCACAATTTTTATTATCATTATACTTTGAAAGATATAGCGGATGCGCCAATTTCAGAGATAGATCATGATCATGGTAACAAATTTTCAACGTGATGATGATTTGATGTTGCACTCGGCCTAGAATAGAAGTACTAGTACGGTCTCACAATTTTTTTTATCATTATACTTTGCAAGATATAGCGGATACGCTAATTTCAGAGATAGATCATGACCATGGTAGTGACCAATATTCAAGGTGATGATGATTTGATTTTGCACTCGGCCTTGAACAGAGGTACTAGTACGGTCTCACAATTTTTTATCATTATACTTGGACCTTAGCGAAATTCAAAATCTCATAGCGGCAAAACTTCCCGCCTACAAAATACAAAAATTTCACACGCTTCCAAATTCCCATTCTACCCCTGTGGAGATGACAGCAAAGTCGGTTGGTGGGGGGGTCTGCCCGTCATTTTTTGGATCACCACCTCCCTAGCCCGGAAACCCTCCCAAAAAAATTCATTTCCCTCAGACCACCCACCGGAACTTCCCAAGTCCCTCTCTCCCACCTCCACGACCACCGCACCGGAACATCCCCGCCGGACTTCCCTGGCCTACCCGAGCCCTCGCGATCCTCGTCATCCGGCTGCCTGCCGGAGCCGCTTCATCGACGCCGTCATCAACCGGACCGGATCATCCCCGCCGAACCTCGAAACCATATGCTCATCCAGCAGTCTACCGCAGTCGCTTCAGCTGCGGTATCGTCCACCCCACCGGAGCCGCTTCGCCGGATCCGTCGTCCACCGCATCGTATCTTGCTCACCGACACCGCTGTGCATGAACCGGATCTGCTTCACCCGCGCCGTGCATGATCTAAACTCTTCTACTGTCGCTTTTCTATTGCTTGCCTGCAAGTTCTTGTTTAATCTTGGGGGAACCTATTTGTGCTAACGACGCGCCGTTACGTTTTTGCAGATGAGATGAGTAACCATGAAGTGTAATGGCCGTCTCTCCAACCCCAAGTAGCACATGTAGCGTACTTCATCACCGGATCTATCAACCCCAGGAAGATCTGCTGTGACTCCCACAGAGTGCTTCTCCTAATGTAAGTCCCTTGTTTTAGCGCCATGTTCTGGGTTCAGATGCTTGTTTGTCTGAAGCTCTTTTAGTTCATTCCTAGTTATGACCGTAACACCTTGCTATTTTCTACTTCATTGCTAACTTTAAGCGATTGAACATTTTGGTTTGCATTCCCTACTCTGTAGATGTAGCCATCATAACTTCTATCTTGCTCAGTCGTTGTTACAAAAATCTATTATATTATTAAAACAACAAACAACCAACGGTGAAGATTTATCACTTTAAAAGTAAACGCCTGAGATTTTTTAACCACACGCATTGATGTCCAGCATCAACACGCTGATGCAGCCTTAAAATAAACGGACACTGATCCACGGCCCAGTCTAGACGCATCACATTAGCACGTACCCTAACAACCAGCATATCGGGATCAAATACTGTAGAGACTCCCGCACGGCGGCATTGCCGTATCCGTCGAGAAAGCTCAGACATGGGGACGCCGCACCATAGATCAAAGGCACATCGATCAAGCTTGCAATCATCGACCCGACGACGGAAGAATAGCGGATCCAAGGCACGCAATCACATACTTGCAGAAATTTTCAGGTAACAGATGCAATCTAGGCACGTCAACAATGCTTACTTGCATAGGCAAATCCACGGGATGCGGCTGGATACCAGCGGACCAAGGGCACATCATCAGATTTACGTAATAGCTGCAATCTTGAGGTAACCGATCCAATATGGTAACATATCCAAATTTCTAATCTTCAATTGTTCAGATTTTTCGCCTCATCAAATAGCAGCAATCTGGACATCTGGTAATAGATCCAATCTTTGCACGACAGATAGAAGGAACGCCTGCAGGTGGTCTTTCTGGAAGATTGGCATTATCAAACATCGGGCTATCTTTGCATCGGCAGCATAAGTATCATACGGAGTATACACAAGTGGTCTTTCTGAATGCTGAGAAATTTGAGATATACTCCGATGTTTTTAAAAGAGGAGATATGAAGAAAGAATTCGTATTTCCCGGCCGCTTCTTTGGACGTACGAATCTGCATGGATTTCTCGGCCGCTTGCGACGTGCACAGTGGAGTTGATTCCGTGCTTGCCCATCTGCATGGATTTCCTGGCCACTAGCAACTTGAATTGATGGACATGTAAAAGCAGATTTATTTTAGTTGGTCGTGCCATACGTTTCAGGAGTCGGGACACCAGCAGTGCCAACGTGTTTGGTTCATATGGTTATTATCAATGAACCACTAAAGTCTTGACAACTTCCATCTGAACAAATTGTTTCCACCGTGCAACAATACTATTATTTAGATTAGTGTTTCTGATCAAAGTATCAAATTCCAGATGTACCTATTATGAATAAAAAGAAGTATATATAATTTTTTGAAGGCAATAACTCTATATTTAGTATTTACCTATTTAACAATGGACTACTTCTATTGTCTGGACTATTACTAAGATTCTCTTTCTTTTGTTTTGCAGGGAGGTAGTATGTGTGCTAATGACACGGTGAATATTGGTTTACCACTAGCACCATCACAACACTGAGCTAGCAAGACAATCTGCTGTAAGTTTAATCGGGTCCCATCTTTTTGCATTCTGTCGACAATCACCCAAGCAAGTTTATCACCTACACATAGCTATGTTTTTTTTTTACCTGTTAGATTGATACAAAAGCAGGCAGGCTGATGCGCTACTGACATGAATCTAGATTGATCATGGCATCCTCGACTGATTGCCCGCCAGCCGCTTTTCTTTGTGATGTCTGTTGTAACCGTGCACCAGGTATCATGGTATTCTCTCCCAATCTTCACGTCTCGAGCTTCATCATGATCTTTTTTAGAGCAGACATATTACCTAGGTTGAAAAACTGGTATGCTACATGCTCTCATCTTTGCTTCTCTCTTTCTTGCCTAATATGGCATTTTAATAATTCTTATAACACACTGAGTTCCATTCAGATAGTTGTCTGTTTGGTGAAAGGATGGAGTTGGCTTTTCATGGTATATATCAACTTCTGAAGTTTATGTTCAATGGGAAAATGAATTGTGTGAGTTGTTTTCTAAATTGGTCGGCACGTCTCATGCCTCTACTTGCACCACTCTTCCTAATCAGCTGTTGCTGACGTTCTGCAGAATATTCCTTCCTCTACCTCACTGCTGCAGACTACCCTTCTCCAGTCCACGACTGATGTTCTAAGATGCAGCAGATGGATAGCGCTCAGTTTGGTTGTCGAAGAATCACATGCGGAATATGTTGGCACAAGGGCATGGTAAGGCGGATGACGATACTGTCAGCAAGTAGGGTAACTACTCACTGCGCCTCCTTTCCAATTGTCCCAGATACTTTCCTTCAATGTCACACATAAGAATTCATCATACTCTGTTGTGAAATCAATCTTACTGAGAATTGAGAAATGGTTATCTTCCACTTTTGGCTGCAGAAGGAAACTTATCAGTAATGTGAGACAATATATAAAATAAAACTTCAATTTTTATATCTGAAAAAAGAAGCGAACTTATAAGGCTTTGTACATTTTGGAAATACCACATTGTTATTTAAACTTCAAGGTGTGTTTTTTAGTTGAGCCAGATTCATTAATAATGCTCAGATCGAGTGATACTTGCAGCTATGGAAGATTTAGGCAAATGTGGGTGAGCAAGATTTCCATGGCGGCTTGATTTACCCTTTGCTCAAAACATCCGTGCGGTCGATGCAGTGGAGCAACAGATGCACCAATGTAAGTTTGAATTAAACATGAATGACCTATTTATCATGATTATGCATTTTGAAGATATATGCGATACTCGGATATGAATCTATCATCTACTTGAAAAGATTATGAATGGTACATGGGAGTCATCCATCAATGCTCTAAAAAGTGTAATATGTACATGCATACAACATGCACTTCTTTTTATGTCAACCTCACACGGCTACCCAAAGGTTTCTTCAAACTAGAAAACACACACTGTTTTTTCTTTGTTTTTGACGTGATTAAAATGAAAACTATGTATTCTAAATTCTTATTATATTTTTGATACATAACCATAATATTAAAATGTATTTTTCATATTATATAAATTTGGTATTATGAACACGGTAGACCAGTTCTTGGCACGGAATCTATATGAAATCCGTATCTATGTTTGTTGGGTTTACAGAATGCATCTGTAGTTATGGTATAATATCGGCGTGTCCCTCGCCAGTCCGGGATGAACTGATTGATTGCGAGCAGTCGTACTTGAATAGGAGGCCGTGATACTAACTATTCAGTGTTTATCCATCGATATTTTCTGATCTGACGAGACTGATTATAATTACTAAAGGCAAATCCTATATACGTACATGCATACCAGTTCGAAATGTTGAAACTGCTGGTACCATGCGCCTAAGTTAGAGAAGTTACTTAAGTTTCCAAGGGAATCAAAGACGACGAGCGAAACTTCGTACGCTGGTTCTGCAATGAGCTGTACCAATATTTGGTTCTAGGGTTCAGGACGAGGTACATATATAGATGACTACCAAAATCTGTGGACCGACAATTCACTCTTAATGTTTGTAGATTCAGTTTGCTCTCTAATCACATGCTACTTTCCTTATGCTCTTCCAGATTATCAGTTGATAGCAAAATAATAAGGCAGTATAACTTTTCCTTGAGATGTTCTGAATGCAGCTGGAACGATGGGCATGGGTGAGACGGCAATTATGCTTTATTGATTTGAGACAACAAAAGATGAAGCTAGCATACTTTGGTATTCAGCTTTGCTGCGGAGGTACTTAGATTGGTGCATCTGTTTCAGTTGTCGAATATATTTTATTTCAAACTCCGAAATCATAGACGAGGATGTGAAGGCATTGAAGGTGTGTTCAAGTAATATTGTGTGGATGAATTGTTCACTGAAAAAGTGTATGAACTCAACACATCCAGCTTGACGTTGATGCCTATTGTTTCTATTTCAAATATACTGAACATGCTGCACATGTTCTCCTTGAATAATTCATGAATTTTCAGTTATCATAGGTTGTTCTTAATTACCTGTCATTTTTTTATCACTTGAGCAAGTCCGCAGTTTTACGAATCAAAACAATACTAGGAGGCCCTTTTAAGAAAATAGAGACGTAACTGTTTTAGCCAAGCAAATAATCGGAGCAAAACAAAATGTGGCAGTTAATATTTCCGGAATGAAAATCTAACCGACAATAGAAGCATGGCCTTAGTATAAATTAACAGTTGGAAAAAAACATATATTTTGTGATCATAACTGTTGGATTAAAAACACAAATAAAATATAAAACATGTACATTAATATTGAATAAAAATTTAAAAAGAATAGAAAATAGATAATGTCCATAAAATATCTACCGCCTAAAGATTGTCTAGCCCCGCGAATTCGCGGGTCACCCTGCTAGTTATAGGTATTATAGTAACATCCTGCTATTATTTAGTTCATGGCCAATTTTAAGTAATTGCACATGTTGGTTCGCATTCCCTGCTCTATAGCTTTTGGCATCGTAACTTCTATATTTGGTTTACATTCCCTGCTCTGTAGATCTAGCCATCATAACTTTATCTTGCTCAGTCGTTGTTACAAAAATTATGGCCTGCTACTATGTTGTTTGTGCCAATTTTTTACTCCATGAACATGTTGGCTTGCATTCCCTGTACTACAGGTGATGCCATTGTTTTGTATCTAGTTCATTGTAAGCTAACAAAGTAAGGACTTAGTTTGGCATGCTATCACTCTGCTATCTAGCCTGTAGTACAAATAAACTTGTCATACTACTAGATAATAATTTTGCGTGCCATCTTGTTCTTCAAAAGCTGCATTATTGACTTGTTTCTCTGACTTGGCATGACGCTCACATATGGAAAGCTGAACATATTGGTTTGCATTCCCTCTTATACAAGTTCACAGGTGATCCCACTATATTCTGTATCTGGTCCATCCTAAGCTCCAGCATTAACTATCCTCTATGTGTTGCTCATTACAAGTTTATATCCCGAAACATCTTGATTTGCATCCCCTTCACTATAAGTTCAGGAGTATTATTTAGTTCACGGCCAAAATGAAGTAATTGCACTTGGCACATGTTGGTTCACATTCCCTCCTCTTTAGCTTTTGCCATCGTAACTTCTATTTTTGGTTTACATTCCCTGCTCTGTAGATGTAGCCATCATAACTTCATCTTGCTCAGTCGTTGTTACAAAATTTATAGCCTGCTACTATGTTGTTCATGCCAATTTTGTACTCCCTGAACATGTTGGTTTGCATGGGACTCGACAGTAGTAAGTCTGCTGTTTCATTCTAACATGCTCTGTTATATTGGTTGTTGGTATGCGGCATGCACTCTTTGTTTGCTTATTGTGCGCATTACAATGATCTTGTTATAACGACGAAATGATGAGTTCCAAATTCTTTGGCAAACAATATTGTAGTGTCTTTGCCTTTCCATTGTTGCTGTCTTAACTTGTAATGTCTTTGTTTCGGATATAGGTGCTGCATGGACAACTTAAAAGATTGCCGGATCCCTTCATTGTATTGCTAGGTTTAATTACCATTCAATTTCTCTGGGTTCTGTAATATTTTTTCAATGCCTTGCAGCTGATGTAATATTTAGTTAGTTTTTATAGTTCTTTCGCGCATTTTTTCTTTGGTGCTTGTGGTAAGTGAGGCTATCCGACAGAAATCAATGCTGCGTAAATATTCTCAGTATCTAAATCACAAATTCCCATCCCTTAAAATCCCAAAGCGCCTATTACGCCGGCATATAAACAGCAACTAAACGGGCTGGCCCACTTACTTATTGGGCCAGCCCACTTGATTTACTGTGGACCCCACAATTTATTGGGCCGGCCCACTTGCTTTAAGGTGGACCCCACCCACTACTGGGCCGGCCCACTAACTAGTTGGGCCGGCCCATTTGCTATATGGTGGACCCCACATACTAAATGGGCCGGCCCTTTAACAGGAAAGTGGGACCCACCTGTGTTTTTGGCCCGGCCCACTTGCTATATGGTGGCCCACGTGCTAAATGGGCCGGCCCAAATGGAAAGTGGGACCCACCTGTGTTTTTGGCCCGGCCCACTATCTTGTTGGGCCGGCCCACTTGCTATATGGTGGACCCCACATACTAAATGGGCCGGCCCATTAACGGAAAGTGGGACCCACCTGTGTTTTTGGCCCGGCCCACTATCTTGTTGGGCCGTGATGACCCACAAGTATAGGGGGTGTATCGTAGTATCTTCGATAAGTAAGAATGTCGATCCCAACGAGGAGCAGAAGGTGTTGGCAAGCAGTTTCGATGAAGGATTCACTGTAAATACTCACAGACAAGTATTCGGGGGGTTTTGATATTGCAGATAAATAAAATACAAGTAAATAAAATGCGAGAGAAATAATTGCAGCGAGTGGCCCAATCCTTTTTAGCACAAAGGACAAGCCGGTTTGTTTACTTATAATGACCAAACGTTCTGAGGACACACGGGGATTTTAGTCTAGTGCTTTCGCTACATACAGCTGATTAATCTTCATTGTTTTGATAAGTGTTGTGTGGGTGAACCTATGCTAATGCACCGCCCTTCCTAGGACTAATACATACTTGTGATTATACCTCTTGCAAGCATCCGCAACTACAAGAAAGTAATTAAGATAAATCTAACCACAGCCTTAAACTCTGAGATCCTGCGATCCCTCCTGCATCGATATACTAACGGGGGCTTAGGTTTCTGTCACTCCGGCAACCCCGCAATTAGCAACCGAATACAAGATGCACTCCCCTAGGCCCATAAATGGTGAAGTGTCGTGTAGTCGACGTTCACACGACACCACTAGAAGAATGACACCACAACTTAAATATCATAACATTGAATATTACTCAACCATAATTCACTACTAGCATTTAGACTTCACCCATGTCCTCAAGAACTAAACGAACTACTCACGAGACATCATATGGAATACAATCAGAGGTGATATGATGATGAATAACAATCTGAACATAAACCTTGGTTCAATGGTTTCACTCAATAGCATCTACAACAAGTATAGAATAACACCGGGAGAGTTTCCCCTATCAAACAATCAAGATTTAACCCGAATTGCTACAGCGGTGACGAGGTGCAGCGGTGATGATGGCGGTGTAGATGGTGGAGATGATGATGATGATGATGGAGATGATGTCCCGCTCGATGACGATGGCGATGGCGTCGATTTCCCCCTCCGGGAGGGAATTTCCCCGGCGGATTCCTGCCCGCCGGAGAGCTCTTTTCTCTCTGGTGTTCTCCGCCCCGCAGAGGCGGCTGTAACCCTTCGTGAGGATCCCTCGTGGCTTAGGTTTTCGGGACGAAGGAGTACGCGAAGAAAAGGAGGCGAAAGGGGCTGTGGGGCCCCCAGAGCACAGGGTGGTGCGGCCACAGTGGCTCTTCTCTTCTTCCCCTTCTGGCTCCCTCCGTCATCTGGAAAAATAGGAATTTTCGTGAAATTCCCTTCCACAGTTGATCTTCCGAAATATTGCGTTCGACGGTGCTTTTTCCAGCAGAATCCTGGCTCCGGTGCTTGATCCTCCAACAATGATGAAACATGCAAAATAGATGAAATAACATAAGTATTGTGTCCCAATATGAAATATATCAATGAATAACAGCAAATTATGATACAAAATAGTGATGCAAATTGGACGTATCAACTCCCCCCAAGCTTAGACCTCGCTTGTCCCCAAGCGAAACTGAGCTCGATAAACAAGACCACATGTTTATGGAGTGAAGAGTCGATAAATAAAATACGGACAAGAAGCATCATATTCATTCACACAAGACATTCTAGTAAACAACTTCCTCATATAACTCATCTTGAAATAAGTAAAGAGAAATCACAAGTAAAGGTGCATAAGAAATCATAGTTGGTGATGGCAAACTTTGTTCTTGGTCAGAGAACTACTAACGGATTGTACTTTTAAGCAAAGCTTTCATATTAGATTTTATAGCTGAGCTTTCATATTCAAGCATGACAATCTCTTCATAATCATTGATAACTTCAAAGTCATATTCATTCAGATAAAATTGGTACTAAACAAGAAAGTATAAAAGACATGATTAACTGAATCATAGCATAAATGATTGGTTCACAACAACTCAATTGCTTGCTTGAGATAGAGAGAAATAGGTTTACTGACTCAACATAAAAGTAAAAGACAGGCCCTTCGCAGAGGGAAGCAGGGATTAAATCATGTGCTAGAGCTTTTCAAGTTTTGAAATCATATAAAGAGCATAAAAGTAAAGTTTTGAGGGGTGTTTGTTGTTGTCAACGAATGGTAATGGGTACTCTAACTACCTTGTCAACCAGACTTTCAAGAGCGGCTCCCATGAAGGACGTTATTTCTACCACCGTGGTAGATCATCCCTCTTCTCTTTTGTTTACACATGTATTTTAGTGGGGTGGCACTCCTTCCAACCTTTCTTTCACAAACCATGGCTAACCGATTCCATCGGGTGCCTGCCAACAATCTCATACCATGAAGGAGTGCCTTTTTATTTTATTTTTATTATGATGACACTCCTCCCCACCTTTGCTTTCTCAAGCCATGGCTAACCGATTCCATCGGGTGCCTACCAACTTTTCACATACCATGGAGGAGTGTCTATTTGCAAAATTAAGTTGCTTACTGATGAATCAGAGCAACACATGTGAAGAGAATTATTAATGAAGTTAATTAATTGGGGCTGGGAACCCCTTTGCCAGCTCTTTATGCAAAGTTATTGGATAAGCGGATGAAGCCACTAGTCCATTGTGAAAGTCTGTCAAAAGTAAATGACAAGATCGAAAGATAAAACACCACATACTTCCTCATGAGCTATAAAACATTGACACAAATAAGGAGTAGTAGTTTGAATTATTTAAAGGTAGCACATGAAGTATTTACTTGGAATGGCAGAAAATACCATGTAGTAGGTAGGTATGGTGGACACAAATGGCATAGGTTTGGTCTAAGGTTATGGATGTATGAGAAGCATCTCCTCTCGATACAGGTCTTTGGCTAGCAAGGTTTGATAGCAAGCATAAAGGTTGAGGGAAACAAACAAATATACATATGATAGAAACAATCATGCATCTTTCTCATAAGCACAAGCAATTTTAACTTTAGAATACTAAGCATAGAGATAATAGAGTAATGTATCTAAGTGTATTTCTCTCTTTATTAAACATCAAGATGTTGTTGCTATTGACCAATGCTAAGTTTGCCAAAACCAAATAGATTTACTTGATGCTCCCAAAGTGATACCAATACTCATGTCAAGAGTAATCATATAATGGAGATTGCAAACTAAAATAAGATGTGCAAAAAGTAAATGATAAGACTTCTCATTAATATTCCATAACGATAACTCACACCAACGGATACATAGATAACTAACTAAGAGAGATACTTCCACATTGCATACTATTCCATAAGATAACTTCCCTATTCATGATATGACACTACTTGATAGTAAAAGATAAAGGTGGTGGTGATGTGATACCGCGGCACTCCCCCAAGCTTGGAACAAACCAAGGGGATGCCAATACCGATGATGAATTACTCCTTCGGTGATGATGGTGATGGATTCCTCTCGCGCTTCATAAGGATCTCCTTCAGCTTCAGCTTCTCAATTTTGCAATTCTGCACCAAAACCTGAAGAGACTCATTGTTACCCGAGTGTGGCGGTGACGGCCTTGTGCTGGGATTTGAGTAATATTCCAGCATTCTGCGAAGTCGCTGGTTCTCCTCCTGAAGTATCTCCACTTCCCTTCTTAGAGCACGATATTGATCACAAAACTCATCAGCAACCCGTATTGCTTCCTCCACACAAGGGAAAGAATCGAGGTCCAGAGCAGGCGGAAGAGCTCCCTGCAAGTTATGAGAAAAAGAACGCCCAGTATTAACCGATCCCACCAAAATTGGCTTACTCCTCGTAGTTTCCCACTCTCCTTTTGCTGATGCTATCTTCTCCTTCTCCTTATTGATCCTCTCATCCATCTCTTCCCTCCAAGGCCCCTTGTCTTTGTTGTTGGAGACCATGGTGCTTCTAGATCAAAACAAATCTGGCAGAAAACAGCTCGAAACAAAACACGACGAGAAAACGATATTACGGACCTCCAGGGGTCCGGGGGATTATATAGCAAAAATTTTCACGACAAAAGGAAGGTTCCAGGCCGAAAACGAGTGGAAACGGGACGCCGAGGTGCCGTCACCATAGGTCGGCGCGGCCAGGGTGGGGCCCGCGCCGGCCTGTGGTGACGGGCCCTCGCGCGTCTTTTCCACTCCGTTTCGATTCCGTAATTTTTCATATTTTCTAAAAACAGCAAAAATAATGTTCGGAAAGGTAAACGCGGACTTTTTATTACCTATACTGTTACCTATTCAAAGTCAGTTCTGGAAATAATATATCAACATCAACATTATAAGAATCACCCGAGATATAATGCTTGAGTCTTTGTCCATTCACCACTTGTGTGGCATTGCCTTGGAGAGAGCTAATTTTAATTGCTCCTGAACGATACACCTCCTCAACAACATATGGTCCTTCCCACTTCGAGAGTAATTTCCCTGCAAAGAATCTGAGACGAGACCGATACAATAGAACTTGATCTCCAACATTAAATTCTCTTTTGATGATCCTTCTATCATGCCACTTCTTAACTTTTTCTTTAAAGAGTTTAGCATTTTCATAAGCTTCACTTCTCCATTCATCTAGAGAACTTAATTGCAACAACCTCTTATTACCGGCTAATTTAGGATCTTTATTTAGTTCTCTAACAGCCCAATAAGCTTTGTGCTCTAGTTCTAGAGGTAAATGACAAGCTTTTCCATAAACCATTTTATAAGGTGACATTCCCATAGGATTTTTATAAGCAGTTCTATAAGCCCATAATGCTTCTTTCAATTTGCTAGGCCAATTCTTTCTAGATTTATTAACGGTCTTACCTAAGATAGCTTTAATCTCTCTATTTGATAATTCTACTTGACCACTAGTTTGAGGGTGATAAGCGAAGCAATTCTATGATTAATACCATACTTAGCAAGAGTTTTTCTAAAACCTCCATGAATGAAATGAGAACCTCCATCAGTCATAATATATCTAGGTACTCCAAATCTAGGAAATATAATATCTACAAGCATTTTTATAGAGGTCTCACCATCAACACTTTTTGTAGGTATAGCTTCTACCCATTTAGTAACATAATCAACAGCGACAAGTATATGAGTGTTACCGTCTGAAGAAGGGAAAGGACCCATGAAGTCGAATCCCCAACAATCGAATGGTTCAATAACAAGAGTATAATTCATAGGCATTTCATTGCGTCTAGAGATATTACCAACTCTTTGACATTCATCACAAGATAAAATAAATTTCCTTGCATCTTTGAAGAGTGTTGGCCAATAAAAACCTGATTGTAGAACCTTTTGCGCGGTTCTATCTCCAGCGTGATGTCCTCCATAAACACTTCCATGACATTTATTCAATATCTCCTGTTGTTCATATTCAGGAACACATCTTCGCATAATACCATCCACTCCTTCTTTATATAAGTGTGGGTCATCCCAAAAATAATGCCTCAAGTCATAAAAGAATTTCCTCCTTTGCTGAGCTGAAAAGGTTGGAGGCAAATACTTCGAAACAATAAAGTTAGCATAATCTGCATACCAAGGGCTCTCTCGCGAGCTCACCTTTATTACAGCCAATTGTTCATTTGGAAAACTATCATTAACAGGAACAGGATCATAAGCAATATTTTCCAATCTAGACAAATTATCAGCAACAGGATTATCAGCACCTTTCCTATCTATAATATGTAAATCAAATTCTTGCAAAAGAAGTACCCATCTAATAAGCCTTGGCTTAGCATCTTTCTTTGTCATAAGGTATCTAATTGCAGCATGATCAGTATGAATTGTAACTTTCGAATCAACAATATAGGGTCTAAACTTGTCACAAGCAAAGACTACAGCTAACAATTCCTTTTCAGTTGTAGCATAATTTCTTTGAGCAGCATCAAGAGTCTTACTAGCATAATGAATAACATTTAATTTTTTATCTACCCGCTGTCCAAGAACAGCGCCTACAGCAAAATCACTAGCATCACACATAATTTCAAAAGGCAAATTCCAATCAGGAGGTTCAACTACAGGAGCAGTTGTTAAGGCTTTCTTTAGAGTTTCAAAAGCTTCCTTACAATCATCATCAAAAACAAAAGGTACATCTTTTTGAAGAAGATTAGTAAGAGGCTTTGAAATTTTAGAGAAATCTTTAATAAATCTCCTATAAAACCCAGCATGACCAAGAACACTACGAATACCTTTAACATCCCTCGGATAGGGCATCTTCTCAATTGCTTCAACTTTAGCTCTATCAACTTCAATACCTCTCTCGGAAATTTTATGTCCCAATACAATTCCTTCATTAACCATAAAGTGGCATTTCTCCCAATTAAGAACAAGGTTAGTTTCTTCACATCTCTGCAAAACTTTATCGAGGTTTCGCAAGCAATTATCAAAAGAATTCCCATAGACAGAAAAATCATCCATGAACACCTCTACAATACTTTCGCAAAAACCATGAAAAATAGCAGACATGCATCTTTGAAAAGTAGCAGGAGCATTACA
Source organism: Lolium multiflorum (assembly GCA_030979885.1). Lineage (NCBI taxonomy): Eukaryota > Viridiplantae > Streptophyta > Magnoliopsida > Poales > Poaceae > Lolium > Lolium multiflorum. The sequence continues at coordinate 213,735,977 of CM061750.1, forward strand.
TAAACCAAAAGGCATACGCCTATAAGCATAAGTTCCATAAGGACAAGTAAAAGTGGTTTTCTCTTGATCTTTAGCTTTAACAGCAATTTGTGAAAACCCAGAATAACCATCAAGAAAGCAAAAATGAGTGTTTTTAGATAACCTTTCTAGCATTTGATCAATAAAGGGTAAAGGATAATGATCTTTCTTAGTAACTTTATTAACTTTTCGAAAATCAATGCACATTCTATAACCTACAACTATTCTTTGAGGAATAAGCTCATCATTATCATTAGGCACAACAGTCATTCCTCCTTTCTTAGGAACACAATGCACAGGGCTAACCCATCTACTATCAGCAATAGGATATATAATACCAGCTTCAAGGAGTTTTAATACCTCGTTCCTTACCACTTCCTTCATCTTCGGAATTAGACGACGTTGATGTTCAACAACAGGCTTTGCATCATCTTCCATATTAATAGCATGTTGGCAAATAGAAGGAGAAATCCCTTTCAAATCATCAAGAGTATAACCAATAGCTCCTCGGTGTTTCTTCAATATTTCCAATAACCTTTCTTCCTCAATCTCTGAAAGCTTAGAACTAATAATAACAGGATATATTTTCTTATCATCAATATGAGCATATTTAAGATTATCAGGTAAAGGCTTTAAATCAAAAACAGGATCTTCCTTTGGTGGCGGTGTTGTACCCAAATCTTCCACCGGTAAATCATGCTTGAGAATAGGTTGGCGACGAAAAATTTCCTCAAGCTCATCTCTTTCTTTCCTAAAAGCTTCACTTTCACTATTCTCCAAATGTTGCTGCAAAGGATTATTAGGAACAAGAACAATAGATGCACACTGCTCCATTTTAAAATCATTACTAGGCAAGTCAGTTTTATAAGGAGTTTTGGTAAATTTAGAAAAGTTAAATTCATAAGGTTCACCAGCAAATCTAGTCAAAATTTTCTCTTTCTTACAATCTATAATAGCTCCACAAGTATTTAGAAAAGGTCTACCAAAAATGATAGGACAATGATCACTAGCAGCAGAACCAAGTACCAAAAAGTCAGCAGGATATTTAATCTTACCACATAGAACTTCCACATCTCGAACAATACCAATTGGAGAAATAGTTTCTCTATTAGCCAGATGAATAACCACATCAATATCTTCAAGTTCACAAGAACCAATTTCGTGCATAATCTCCGTGTAAAGCTCATAAGGAATAGCACTAACACTTGCACCAATATCACATAAACCATAATAGCAATGATCACCAATTCTAACAGATAGCATAGGAACACTAACTTGTTTGGATTTATTAGGATGTGAAACAATATTAGAAGCATCTTCACAGAAAATAATATGACCATCCTCCACATTTTCAGTCACAAGATCTTTAACTATTGCAACAGCAGGTTCAATTTTAATTTGTTCTTCAGGTTCTTTAGGTTTCTTTTCACTTTTATTAACCGCACTAGATATGACAGAGTACTCCTTCATTTTAGCAGGGAAAGGAGTTTTTTCAATATAAGCTTCAGGAATAATATTATCAACAGTTTCAACCACTACACATTTGTTTACAGATGAATCAACTTTATCTTTATACGGTTCATGATACTTATCAAAATTCTTCTTAGGCAGTTCATAATGAGAGGCAAAAGCTTTATAAAGATTTGCAACAACTTGGGAATCAAGACCATATGTAGCACTCATATTACAAAATTTATCAGTATCCATAAAAGCTTCAATGCATTTATAATCATAAATTATACCTGATTCTCTATCTTTGTCGTTCTCCCATCCTTCAGTATTTTCTTGGATCCGATCAAGAAGGTCCCTTTTAAACTCTTCATTCTTGCGTGTAAATGATCCAGAACAAGAAGTATCCAGCAAGGTCTTGTCTTGAAAAGAAAGTCTTGCATAGAAATTATCAATAATAACATTACCAGGAAGCTCATGAATGGGGCATTTGAGCATTAAAGACTTCAATCTCCCCCAAGCTTGGGCAATACTCTCTCCATCATGAGGCCAGAAATTATATATGCGGTTCCGATCTTTGTGAATTTCACTTGGAGGATAAAATTTGGAATAAAATAAAGGCACAATGTCCTCCCAATCAATAGAATCACCATTCTTCAGCAATTTATAATGCGCCGCTTTACCAGACAGCGATATAGTGAATAGTTTCTTCCTAACTTCATTCATAGAAATACCTGCACATTTGAATAACCCGCATAATTCATGCAAAAACAGTAAATGATCACCAGGATGGACAGTTCCATCCCCTTCATAGCGGTTATCCATAACACGTTCGATAATTTTCATAGGTATTTTATATGGTACTACTTCCTCACCTGGCGCTTCATCACTACCGTTGCAGTAGTAGTAGATTTCCCAAATAGAAATTGAAGAGAAGATCTCTCCATAATGATTTATAGCAGCAGGCAGAAATAAAATCAGCACAAACAGTAAATTTCCTTACCAATTCCGCTTACCAATAGCGCTTCACTCCCCGGCAACGGCGCCAGAAAATAGTCTTGATGACCCACAAGTATAGGGGGTGTATCGTAGTATCTTCGATAAGTAAGAATGTCGATCCCAACGAGGAGCCAGCAGTTTCGATGAAGATTCACTGTAAATACTCACACAAGTATTCGGGGGGTTTTGATATTGCAGATAAATAAAATACAAGTAAATAAAATGCGAGAAATAATTGCAGCGAGTGGCCCAATCCTTTTTAGCACAAAGGACAAGCCGGTTTGTTTACTTATAATGACCAAACGTTCTGAGGACACACGGGGATTTTAGTCTAGTGCTTTCGCTACATACAGCTGATTAATCTTCATTGTTTTGATAAGTGTTGTGTGGGTGAACCTATGCTAATGCACCGCCCTTCCTAGGACTAATACATACTTGTGATTATACCCCTTGCAAGCATCCGCAACTACAAGAAAGTAATTAAGATAAATCTAACCACAGCCTTAAACTCTGAGATCCTGCGATCCCTCCTGCATCGATATACTAACGGGGGCTTAGGTTTCTGTCACTCCGGCAACCCCGCAATTAGCAACCGAATACAAGATGCACTCCCCTAGGCCCATAAATGGTGAAGTGTCGTGTAGTCGACGTTCACACGACACCACTAGAAGAATGACACCACAACTTAAATATCATAACATTGAATATTACTCAACCATAATTCACTACTAGCATTTAGACTTCACCCATGTCCTCAAGAACTAAACGAACTACTCACGAGACATCATATGGAATACAATCAGAGGTGATATGATGATGAATAACAATCTGAACATAAACCTTGGTTCAATGGTTTCACTCAATAGCATCTACAACAAGTATAGAATAACACCGGGAGAGTTTCCCCTATCAAACAATCAAGATTTAACCTGAATTGCTACAGCGGACGAGGTGCAGCGGTGATGATGGCGGTAGATGGTGGAGATGATGATGATGATGATGGAGATGATGTCCCGCTCGATGACGATGGCGATGGCGTCGATTTCCTCCGGGAGGGAATTTCCCGGATTCCCGCCCGGAGAGCTCTTTTCTCTGGTGTTCTCCGCCCGCAGAGGCGGCTGTACCCTTCGTGAGGATCCCTCTGTGGCTTAGGTTTTCGGGACGAAGGAGTACGCGAAGAAAAGGAGGCGAAAGGGGCTGTGGGGCCCCCAGAGCACAGGGTGGTGCGGCCAGGCCTCTTCTCTCTTCTTCCCCTTCTGGTCTGGGAAAAAGGGAATTTTCGTGAAATTCCCTTCCACAGTTGATCTTCCGAAATATTGCGTTCTGACGGTGCTTTTTCCAGCAGAATCCTGGCTCCGGTGCTTGATCCTCCAACAATGATGAAACATGCAAAATAGATGAAATAACATAAGTATTGTGTCCCAATATGAAATATATCAATGAATAACAGCAAATTATGATACAAAATAGTGATGCAAATTGGACGTATCAGGCCGGTCCACTTGCTATATGGTGGACCCCACATACTAAATGGGCTGGCCCTTTAACGGGAAAGTGGGACCCGCCGGTGCTTTTGGCCCGGCCCACTGGCTTGTTGGGCCAGCCCATTTGATCAAATGTGGACCCCACGTGCTAAATGGGCGGCCCGATAGGAAAGTGGGACCCACATGCTAATGGGCCGGCCCACTAACTTCTTGGGCCGGCCCAGTTGCTTTAATGTGGACCCCACTTTGTAAATGGGCCGGCCCGATACCGAAAAGTGGGTCCCACATGTCTTGGGCCGGCCCTTTTGCCTGACCGGTCAAACGAGTGCATTCGGCCCGGCCCACATGCTTAGTGGCGGCCCATTAAAGTTTTGACAAGTCAACCTTAGAGGTTAGGCCCGGCCACGTAACTAATGGACCAGCCCATCTATATAGTTGACCGGTCAAACTAAGTCAGCTGCCCGGCCCGCAAACTTAATGGGCCGGCCCGCTAAGACGTGGCAGGCCTCGTGTGGGCCTACCATCTACCACGGGGTTTCATCCAACGCCGTTGCGATTAACGGCGTACGCACGTGTCGGTTGCATGACGTCGTGTCAACGGGCTCCCGGAAACACTTGCGCAACGATCCGATTTTCCGTGGCGGAAGGGCGCCCAAGCGCGACGGACCGAAAACGTCGTTGGACTTTGCCACGCAGTTTCCACAAAGAACCCATATCGTCGGGTTAGGCCCATAGGCGACGAAAAATACCCCTTAGCGGACGATTTTGAGACGTTGTCTATCAGAACTTTTCTTGTAGTGTAGTCAAGTCTCCATGCCCTCCACATGTACCTATTGATCAAATTTTGGCTTGATGGTCCCCAACCAAGTTGGGTCCCAAGAAGTTAGTCACAATAGGCTTGGCAACCCAAATGGTTCTTTTTGCGAAACCACTTTGAGTGCCAACATATTTGGCAAACACATCGCCAACCTTATCCTTATGTAGAGAATAAGCACCATGGATCAAGATAGGGTTGGATGAGTTACCAATAGTGCAAAAGGAGGAGATGTGGCCCTTCTCATGGCATATGTAGCATGTTCTTCTCTTCTCCTTCTTCTCACTTGATTTCTCCACAACGGGAGCCTTGGCTTGATCCTTCTTGGGTAGCGGCCTTTCTTCAAGTCGAGGTAGACCATGAGCTTGACCTTGAGGTAGACCATGAGCTCCATCTTGAGGCCGCTTCCCTTGTTTCTTCTCGCCAAGTGGCTTCTTCTTCAAGGGGCACGATCTAACATGATGCCCTTCAATCTTGCACTTGAAGCACACAATCTTGGCGGGGTCCTTCACATGCCCTTGGCCCTTCTTCCGCTTGTGCGTGGTGGACTTGTTCTTGTTGTTGGAGTTGAATCCAAGTCCACTCTTGTCATTGGGGGATTGCTTCCCTTCATGACCCTTTACCAAGTCATTCTTCAAAGAAGTGACTTGGGCCTCGAGCTCTTCGTTTTCCTCTACATGGTTAGGAACAACACAAGTACTAGAGGAAGTGGAAGCTTCATTGTTGGAGCAACCAGGCAAGGTAGGTAATTCACCACAAGATATAGCAATAGCATGGGTGGGTGAATTACTAGCACTAGCACATGGAATTGTAGAGCAACAAGGCATAGAAGGTAGTTCACCACAAGATAAATCAATAGCATGAGTGGGTGAACTAAAAGCACTAGCACATGGCAAAATAGCATTTTGAGAGGTAGTGCTAGTACTCACATGAGGCTCACAAGATTTTACCTTTGACATGATAGCCTCATGAGCTAACTTTAGCAAATCATGAGAGACTAGAAGATCATCATGGGAGCTAGAAAGCTTTCCATGACTTTCTTCCAATTTCTCATAATTGCTTGTTAGCAAAGCAAGTTGAGCCCTTAGCTCAACATTCTCCTTCAAGATGGATGCTTCACAAGAGGTAGAGTTAGTAGCACAAGCATTATCAATTATAGCACAAGGAGAAGGCAACTTAGCAAGCTCTATTAGGTTGAGAGCCTTAAATTGCTCATGTGACTCGGTGAGTTTGATGAGCTCACTCTCAATAGCCCTAGAGCCATTTTTGAGAAGCTCAAAATCCTCAAGGAGTTTAGCATGAGCAATTACTAGCTCACCATTTTTAATTTGAAAATCATGTGCCACCTCTAAAGCTCTATCACGAGATTCCTTTACTTTAGATAGCTCTAGAGTAAAGGTCTCCTCAAGAGATTCATTGGTGGTTTGTTGTTCTTCAAGAGCTTCACTAAGAGTTGCAATCTCATTTGCATACTCGCGCTCATGCTCTTCCTTTTTCTCAATAATTTTTGTGCTCTCAATGGCAAAAGCCAAGATTTTCATAAAGTTAGAGCAAGCAAATTTCTTCTTATGAAGAGCATGAAAAACCAACTCACCCATCATGTTTAAGGAAGCAACATTAAGTTCTTCCATATCATCATCCTCATCATCACTAGATAGATAGGGTTCCAAGGAAGGAGATACCTTAGAAGCCTTAGCCATAAGGCAAGTGTAAGTACCATGAGATGATGAAGAAGATGAACTACTTGAAGCTCCATCCAAGTTCTTGTCTTGACCCATAGTATCTTCGGTTTTCTCTACATTGTTAGTCGCACAAATACTAGAGGAAAACAAGCATTTTTATCATGGCCACAAGACAAGGCAAGCATATCAACATGGGATGAAGATATGCAAGGACTATCAACACTAGCATGTAAGATATTTCTAGTGCTATAAGTGTTCAAGTCCAAAGATGAAACATTGCAATGGGATAGGGATGTAGAATCATCAAGAGAAAGCTCACTATCAACAATGCAATGTTCATCACCACTCACCATACCATTACCTTGTGTCTTACCACACATTGGTGAAGTGGAAGGAGTGCGATCATCCTCAATGGTCTTGGATCCACCATATGTATCTCGAAGCTTTGTCCAAAACTCATGAGCACTCCGGAAAGGCGCGATGGAGGAGATAACTACATGGCTCACAACACGGCAAAGCACATTAGTAGCTTGAGCATCTAGATAAGAGTTTTTCTTCTCCTCATAAGATGGATTTTGTGGATCCTTGGGAGGAGAAAAACCCATATCAAGAATTTGCTCCATATGTGGGTGCATGCCCCGAAAACAATCAAGCATGTAGAATTTCCAAGCATCATAGTTAGTGCCATCAAATATAAAAGTGTCATTGTGCACTAATCCTCTAGCCGACATCTTTACTCTCAAGGCGGTGAAGCCTAATAAGATAGGAGAGCCCTAGCTCTGATACCAATTGAATGTACTAGGACGTCGCCTAGGGGGTGAATAGGCGGTGTATAAAAACTTCTACTTGAGAGCTAAACTAGGCGGAATAAAACTACTAAGTGTTTACTAGTTTAGCTCAAAGCCTATCAACTAGGGGTTTGCCTAAGTGCACCAACAACCTATGCTAGCATGATGAGCAACAAGGTGATAACAAGCTAGGTATAGCACATCAAGCAAGATAGATATCACAATGTAAAGCGCATAGGTAAAGGAGCTCGGGTTGAGAAGTAACCGGTGCACGAGGAGACGACGATGTATCCCGAAGTTCACACCCAAGGGTGCTACGTCTCCGTTGGAGCGGTGTGGAGGCACGAGGCACTCCAATGAGCCACTAGGGCCACCGTATTCTCCTCGAGCCTTTCCACCAAGGGGAAAGCCTCGATCCACTAAGGGACCCTTGAGGGTGGTCACCGAACCCGTACAAGCTTGGGCAAACTCCCAAGTATCAAGCTTGAGGCAACTCCACAACACGGAGGCTCTCAAGTACAAGGCCACAAGAGGCTACAACACGCCACACCGGCGACAAGGCCACCAAGACACCAACGCGCCACAACCGGCTCCAAAACCACAAAGGCTACCACACTCCACAAAGGCAACAACGCCACAAAGGCTACCACGCCACAAAGACGACAAGGCCACAAAGGCTACAAGGCCACAAAGGCTACAACACCACAAAGGTAACAAGGCCACTAAGGCAACAACACCACCAAGGTCAACATGCCCTCTACGAGACCGAAACCCCGGAGAGAACCCAAACCGATGCACCTAATGCAATGGCTAAGAACACCACTAAGATGCCCAAGTTCTTCTCCCCCAAATTCCAACAAAGCTACAAAAGCTATTGGGGGAATAAGGGAGGAAGAACAAAATAGAGGAGGAACACCAAATTACTCCAAGATCTAGATCTAGCAAGATCCCCTCACTTGGAGAGGGATTCAATTGGTGAAGCTCTAGATCTAGATCTCCTCTCTCCTTTCCCCCAAAAATATGCAAGAAATAGTGGGGGGATCAAGAGGAGGAAGAAGCTCTTCAAGGTCAACAATGGAGGAGAGAGAATGGAGGGGAAGAAGTGTTGGGTCGGAGGTGGAAGAGAGGTATAAATAGGGGGCCCAAAATATAGCTGTTGGAGGCGGAAAAGGTCAGATTCGCTCGAAGGTACTACCGCTTGTCAAAGCGGTACTACCGTTCGCGCGAACTATAAAGCACTGAAACGGCCCAAAGCGGTAGTACCGCTGTGCAAAGCGGTACTACCGCTTGTGTCTGGAAATCAGAGCAAACAGCAAAATGTGCAAGAGAGAGAGGGGCAGCAGCGTAGGCGTGGGGCAGCGTGGAGGTGGGGCCAGCGCAGAGTAGGAGCAGCGCATGCACTGCAGGGTGGAGCGCAGGGCAGCAGCAGCGGCGTGGGCCAGGCAGCAAGCGGATCCGCGCGGGATCGACCGAATGCTCTCCCCGCGGGTCGACGCCTCGATGGCGAGCGAGGCCGTGCGGGGTGGCCTGGCGAGCGGGCGGCGGGGCTGGGCTCAAGCGAGCGGGGGCGGCCCAGGTGCGGGCACAGGGGAGCTGGGTCGGTGCGGAAGCTAGGTGCGGCCCAGTGCGGGGCTGAGGTGCGGCGCGGGGTGGGCCGGCCTGGGCCAGGCTCGAGCGGTGGCCTGTGCGGCTGGAGGCTGTTGGAAGAAAAAGGAAAAAGAAAAATAAAACGGGCCGGTAGTACCGGGCCCGGACCGGCCGGTACCGTAATTGGGTTACGGTACTACGGGCCGGTACCGCCTGGTACCGCGAGTCCATTAAGCCTAGAAGGCGATGCTTAGGCCCGGTACAGCACGCGGTAGTACCGCCCGGCCCAACAACGTTTTTTTTTCTTTTCTTTTCCAAATAAAACGCAATGTAAAATTCATAACTTGAGCTAGAAAACTCGGAATGACATGAAACTAATTTTGTTGGAAAGAGGGTGACAAGAGCTATCTTCTCATATGATTAAATCATGGAAAAGAGTGGATGATGATTTTATCATGGTCATAGAGTTGTAACCTCTCAATATGGTATATCGGGAAAATCATCACCCTCGCACATACAACATGCGATGCATCCGGAATCCGTTTCCGATGAGCTAGAGCTTGTCATGAGAATGAACACAAGCTCTCAAACATCTCATGGATAAGAACCAAGAACAACCAAGAAACACGATGCAATGCATGCAAGGTTTGAGCTCTCTCCGATGATGCGACCCACTATCCTATCGAGCACAAACCTTATCCTTGCGCGTTCCTCTCGAGTCGGCAAGCTCCGTCTTCACCCTCTTCATCATTGTACATGCCACCGTCTTCCTCCAACATACACGCCACCGTCTTCATCCATCTTGTACGCACGCCACCGTCTTCATCTCTCTTCTATGCCATCCTCATCCATCTTCATCTTCAACACCGTCTTCATGATTGTACTCCCTCTTCTCCATCTTGCAACCTTGAGATCAACACATGGCTATGGACTTGACCTATGATAGATTCTCAATGCAACCGTTAGTCCATATGGATTGTCATCAATTACCAAAACCACACATGGTTATAAGCATGGTTTTGATCTATACAAGCATGGTTACCACCTACATTTCCCCATTCTACCTCACACTGATCATAGCAACAAGCACTAAGCAAACAGAGAACAAGCACATCATTACACATTCCCTCCAATCCCTCCTTCTAAGCTCCTGCCTATGTTTCTTCAGCATTTTCTTGTTCTCTGCCTTCCTCATCTCTAGCTGTAGCTCCACCCCCTTTAGCTTCATCAGCAACAATGAATTCTCCTCTTGTAGTTTCTTCTTCTACTTCTAAGAACAAACATCAACCAAGTCAGTCCTAGCTTAACTGAATTTCAGTTAAACACCAATTTCATGAAATGACAATTAACACACCAGTGTAGATGGAGAAGATGATCCTCCTGCTGACTCCATTGACCAACCATCGCCATTCTTCACACTGTGATCGTCGCCCACGGATCTCCCTCCTTCCAGATGCGCATGTCTTCCTCGTTCAATTTGCCGGGGTGGTGGCGGGGGCTGCCGCAGGCTGTCCACCTGAGCCTCCATGACGCCAATTTGCTCCTCCAGACATTGCTTGGGATTGACGGCCGCCAGCCATTGGGCTCTGCCATGGCCGCCCTCTCCTCCTCCGATACTTCTGGACCAGCTTGTCGTACCTCCATTGCCTCTCCTCCGCAACCCTCTCCTCTGTCGCCGCAGTACTGCCATGGCCTTTGATGTCTACGCACGCTTCTATTCCCGTAGACAGTGTTGGGCCTCCAAGAGCAGAGGTTTGTAGAACAGCAGCAAGTTTCCCTTAAGTGAATCACCAAGGTTTATCGAACTCAGGGATGTAGAGGTCAAAGATATTCCTCTCAAGCAACCCTGCAATTAAGATACAAGAAGTCTCTTGTGTCCCCAACACACCTAATACACTTGTCAGATGTATAGGTGCACTAGTTCGGCGAAGAGATATTAAAACGCAGATGATATAGATGGTGGTAGATGGTAATTGCGATATGAAGTAAATATTGCAGCAAGTAAACATGCAGTAGAACAGTAAGTAAGCGGTGTTTGCAGTATTGGAAACAAGGCCTAGGGATCCTACTTTCACTAGTGGACACTCTCAACAATGATCACATAAATAAATAAGTTCTCTTCCTTTGTACTACTTTCAAAGACTCTATTGTTGGATAACAAACACCATTCATTGTGTAGGGCTACGAGAGCACCCTCAAGCCGGAGTAAACAAGCTCCACAACGTCATAAAGGAATCACACAAGATGCAAACACTGTCACTGTCACACCATAGAGAGTAATTCCGGAGTTCATATAAAGTAACTCTAGAGTGCATAGTAATAGTTAACTTCACAATCTACAAGAGATCACGATCATAACCTACGCCAAGTACTACATGATGCACACACTGTCCACATTACATCATGAAGGAGGAATAGACTACTTTAATAAAATCACTAGAGTAGCACATAAATTAATAGTGATACAAAGCTCATCATATGGATCTCAATCATGCAAGGCAATTCATGAGATCATTGTATTGGGGTACATGAGAGAGAGATTAACCACATAGCTACCGGTAGAGCCCTCATCGGGGGAGAACTACTCCCTCCTCATCATGGGAGACAAGAACGGCGATGAAGATGGCGGTGATGTCGATGGAGATGACTGGCAATTTCCCCGTCGGCGTGCGGAACAGAGACTTCGTCCCCCGAAACGGAGTTTCGCGATGGCGGCGGCATCCACGAGTCTTTCTGGAGTTTCGTCAATCGGTGAATTATGATGTTTGGTCTTCGTTTCGTCGAATTCGAGAATATTGCCGAACAGCCTTTCGGAACCAAAAAGCAGAAACAAGAACTGCACTTCGGCATCTTGTTAATAGGTTAGTTCCGGAAAATGCATCAAAACGATATAAAGTATGAATAAAACATGTAGGTATTGTCATAAAACTAGCATGGAACATAAGAAATTATAGATACGTTGGAGACATATCAAGCATCCCCAAGCTTAGTTCCTACTCGCCCTCGAGTAGGTAAACGATAAAAAGAATAATTTCTGTAGTGACATGCTACTTACATAACCTTGATCATACTATTGTAAAGCATATGAGATGAATGCAGTGACTCAAGGCAATGATCTATAGTTGCTAACAAATAGATAACATATAGCAAAACTTTTCATGAATAGTACTTTCAAGACAAGCATCAAAAAGTCTTGCATAAGAGTTAACTCATAAAGCAATAAATTCAAAGTAAAGGCATCGAAGCAACACAAAGGAAGATTAAGTTTCAGCAATTGCTTTCAACTTCCAACATGCATATCTCATGGATAATTGTCAGCACAAAGTAATATGATGAATGCAAATAAGCAAGTATGTAAGAATCAATGCACAGTTGACACGAGTGTTTGCTTCTAAGATGGAAGGAAGTAGGTAAACTGACTCAACATAAAGTAAAAGAAAGGCCCTTCGCAGAGGGAAGCAGGGATTAAATCATGTGCTAGAGCTTTTCAAGTTTTGAAATCATAAAGAGAGCATAAAAGTAAAGTTTTGAGAGGTGTTTGTTGTTGTCAACGAATGGTAGTGGGCACTCTAACTACCTTATCAACCAGACTTTCAAGAGCGGCTCCCATGAAGGACGTTATCTCTACCAGCAAGGTAGATCATCCCTCTTCTCTTTTGTTTACACATGTACTTTAGTTTAGTTTTTTTTATTTATGGATGACACTCCTTCCAACCTTTTGCTTTCACAAGCCATGGCTAACCGAATCCTCGGGTGCCTTCCAACAATCACATACCATGAAGGAGTGTCTATTTATTTTAGTTTTATTTAGAGATGACACTCCTCCCAACCTTTGCTTTCTCAAGCCATGGCTAACCGAATCCTCGGGTGTCTTCCAACATTTCACATACCATGGAGGAGTGTCTATTTGCAAAATTAAGTTGCTTACTGATGAATCAGAGCAAAACATGTGAAGAGAATTATTAATGAAAGTTAATTAATTGGGGCTGGGAACCCCATTGCCAGCTCTTTTTGCAAAATTATTGGATAAGCGGATGAGCCACTAGTCCATTGTGAAAGTCTGTCAAAAGTAAATGACAAGGTTGAAAGATAAACACCACATACTTCCTCATGAGCTATAAAACATTGACACAAATAAGAGGTAATAGCTTTTGAATTGTTTAAAGGTAGCACATGAAGTATTTGCTTGGAATGGCAGGAAATAGCACATAGTAGGTAGATATGGTGGACACAAATGACATAGGTTTTGGCTCAAGGTTTTGGATGCATGAGAAGCATTCCCTCTCAGTACAAGGCTTTGGCTAGCAAGGTTGTTTGAAGCAAACACAAGTATGAACTGGTACAGCAAAACTCACATAAGAACATATTGCAAGCATTATAAGACTCTACACTGTCTTCCTTGTTGCTCAAACACTTTTACCAGAAAATATCTAGACCTTAGAGAGACCAATCATGCAAACCAATTTCAACAAGCTCTACGGTAGTTCTCCACTAATAGGTTTAAACTACATGGTGCAAGAACTTAATCATGATCTATTGAGCAAAACAATTGCCAAGTATCAAATTATCCAAGATAATATACCAATTACCACATGAAGCATTTTCTGTTTCCAACCAAATAACAATAAGTGCAGTAGCTTCCAACTTTTTCCATTGAACATTAAAAGTAAGAGCGAAGAACACTAGTGTTCATATGAAAAAGCAGAGCGTGTCTCTCTCCCACATAAGCATGAATTTTTTCAGAGGATGAAAATAACAAAACAAAAATAAAAGCACAGACGCTCCAAGTAAAGCACATAAGATGTGACGGAATAAAAATATAGTTTCACTAGAGGTGACCTGATAAGTTGTCGATGAAGAAGGGGATGACTTGGGCATCCCCAAGCTTAGATGCTTGAGTCTTCTTGAAATATGCAGGGATGAACCACGGGGCATCCCCAAGCTTAGACTTTTCACTCTTCTTGATCATAGTATATCATCCTCCTCTCTTGACCCTTGAAAACTTCCTCCACACCAAACTCAAAACAATCTCATTAGAGGGTTAGTGCATAATCAAAAATTCACATGTTCAGAGATGACACAATCATTCTTAACACTTCTGGACATTGCACAAAGCTACTGGAAGTTAATGGAACAAAGAAATCCATTCAACATAGCAAAAGAGGCAATGCGAAATAAAAGACAGAATCTGTGAAAACAGAATAGTCCGTAAAGACGAATTTTTATGGGGCACTTAACTTGCTCAGATGAAAAAGCTCAAACTGAATGAAAGTTGCGTACATATCTGAGGATCACGCACGTAAATTGGCACAATTTTCTGAGTTACCTACAGACGGGGCTGCTCAATTTCGTGACAGTAAGAAATCTGTTTCTGCGCAGTAATCCAAATCTAGTATCAACCCTACTATCAAAGACTTTACTTGGCACAACAATGCAATAAAATAAAGATAAGGAGAGGTTGCTACAGTAGTAACAACTTCCAAGACACAACAAAACAGTAGCAAAATAAACACATGGGTTATCTCCCAAGAAGTGCTTTCCTTATAGCCATTAAGATGGGCTCAGTAATTTTAATGATGCTCACATGAAAAATAAGAGTTGAAGCAAAAGAGAGCATCAAGAAGCAAATTCAAAACACATTTAAGCCTAACCCACTTCCTATGAAAAGGAATCTTGTACACAAATAAATTCATGAAGAACAAAGTGATAAGCATAGGAAGATAAAACACGAGTAACTTCAAAATTCTCAACATAAAGAGGGGAAACTTAATATTATTAAGATGCATATAACCATGTTTCCTCTCTCATAATAACTTTCAGTAGCATCATTGATGAAATCCACAATATAACCATCACTTAAAACATTCTTATCATGGTTCATATGCATAAAAGTATCATTAATTTTGGCATAAGAAGAATTCTTCTCATTAATAGTAATTGGAGCAGGATCATTATCAAGAATTTGAACATGGTAAACAAGTTGCATACTAAGGGAATTGTTTTTGGCAATCCCATCATAACTATGACAAGTTTCATAAGGGTAATTATAACCTATGTCATAGCATTCTTTATAATAATTATCAAAGATTGGAGGCATAGTGTCATCATAAGAAATAGAATAGTTATCTTTCACAATATGTTCATCTATAACCATACCATCATTGTTACTAGAAGGAGATGTATCAAACATATAATCATCAGTAGCAAAAGGATTTTCAAACACCTCATCCCCAAGCTTAGAGCTTTCTATATCATTATGGGAAGAAGCATGGATAGTACTAATACTATGGCAATTATTAACATCATCATTTTCAGAATTAGTTTCCCAGAGATTTTCAATATCAAAAGTAGTGTGCTCTTTCAAATCATGATCACTAATGTAGGTAAAGGGCATAGGAAGATCATTGTACTCAGATTCATTATCATAATAATCATTAGGAGCAACATACTTACGGTTACCTATCGTTATCTCATACACGCGGGGATATGCCGTTACCTCTTTCTTTTTATTCCCCTTCTTCTTCTTCTTCTTCTTCTTCTTCTTCTTCTTCTTCTTCGGAGGAAGAGGCTTGATGGGAGGCTTCTCCACATAACCTGATTTATTTCCAGAAACAATAGAAGAAACTTGGGAGGATTCCTCCTTTTCATTAATAAGTTTAAAACACACAGCGGTCCTATCATATTTTGGCAAAGTGTCATCTTCTAAAATATTTTGTATGTAAGTATTTGTATGGCAATTATCAATGCAATAAGAAAGACACCCATGCAGGACATCATCAATATCAAGATCGTTAATATCTAACAAAGAAATTTTTCTTGATAACTCTTCACACTTCAAAAATAAAGTAAGTTCATCATGCTGATTAGGAGTAATTTCATCATCACAATACAAATTTGCAGCACTCATGGGGTTCGAATTATCATTGGAGGAGCATTGAAAATTAAAATGACCCACTCTATGGCAAAGTTCACAAATAAAAGGATAGAGGGCACAAACTTTTTCACCAAGATCATCTAGAGCCCTAGACCACTTTCTAGTTTTTTCATTCCTATGATGGATACAATATTCATCTTCGATTTGATTAATTCCACAAGGTCTATGCATTCCACAAAAATTAACATGCTTATAAGAAATAGCATTTTAGGAGTTTGGGCATGCTTATTGCAATTATTAACAACAATTTCATCCTTCATGCAAGCATCTTTAAAAGGTTCATGATACTTATCAAAATTCTTCCTAGGCAATTCAAAATGAGAGGCAAAAGCTTTATAAAGATTTGCAACAACTTGAGAGTCAAGACCATAAGTAGCACTCATATTTCGAATTTTATCAGTATCCATAAAAGTTTCAATGCATTCATAATCATAATTTATACCGACTCTCTACCTTTGTCGTTCTCCCAATCTTCAGCGTTCTCCTCAGTCCGATCAAGAAGGTCCCTTTTAAAATCTTCTTTGTTGCGTGTGAATGATCCAGAACAAGTAGTATCCAGCAAGGTTTTATCTTGAAAAGAAAGTCTTGCATAGAAATTATCAATGATGATATTACCAGGAAGCTCATGAATGGGGCATTTGAGCATTAAAGACTTCAACCTTCCCCATGCTTGGGCAATACTCTCTCCATCATGAGGCCAGAATTATATGCGGTTTCGGTCTTTGTGAATTTCACTTGGAGGATAGAATTTAGAATAAAATAGAGGCACAATATCCTTCCAATCAAGAGAATGCCCATCCTTCAGCAGTTTATACCAATGCGCCGCTTTACCAGACAGCGACATAGAGAATAGTTTCTTCCTCACTTCATCCATAGAGATACCTGCACACTTGAATAACCCGCATAATTCATGCAAAAACAGTAAATGATCTCCAGGATGGACAGTTCCATCCCCTTCATAGCGGTTATCCATAACACGTTCAATAATTTTCATGGGTATCTTGAAAGCAGTACTTTCAGTAGGTGGATTTAAAATATCACAAGCATCATTAGAGTTATCGCATATGGGAGATAAAGTATTATCAGAGCAAATTTTCTCCCCTAAAGATGGGAAGCTAAAAAGATCACAAAAACTAGCTTCCCCAAGCTTAGACTTCTCCATAGCATTAGCAGTAATTGCGTTCATACTAATAACATTGCTACTAGCATGCAAATAAGGTTCCATAGGTTTTTTAATTTTCGCATCAAACAATTCTAACTCAGGAAAAAGATTAAAAAGCTCACCAATTTTTTTGTTGTTTTCCATTATGCCTAACTAGTGAAAATAAAAACAAGAAACAAAAAGATATAATTGCAGAATCTAAAGGAGATAGCTTCGAGCACTCACACACCGGCAACAGTGCTAGGAAATAGCTTAGTAGTCGGAGGATGTGAATACCTTTTACCTTACCTCCCCGGCAACGCGCCAGAAAATAGCTTGATGTCTACGCACGCTTCTATTCCTGTAGACAGTGTTGGGCCTCCAAGAGCAGAGGTTTGTAGAACAGCAGCAAGTTTCCCTTAAGTGAATCACCCAAGGTTTATCGAACTTAGGGAGGTAGAGGTCAAAGATATTCCTCTCAAGCAACCCTGCAATTAAGATACAAGAAGTCTCTTGTGTCCCCAACACACCTAATACACTTGTCAGATGTATAGGTGCACTAGTTCGGCGAAGAGATATTAAAACGCATATGATATAGATGGTGGTAGATGGTAATTGCGATATGAAGTAAATATTGCAGCAAGTAAACATGCAGTAGAACAGTAAGTAAGCGGTGTTTGCAGTATTGGAAACAAGGCCTAGGGATCCTACTTTCACTAGTGGACACTCTCAACAATGATCACATAAATAAATAAGTTCTCTTCCTTTGTACTACTTTCAAAGACTCTATTGTTGGATAACAAACATCATTCATTGTGTAGGGCTACGAGAGCACCCTCAAGCCGGAGTAAACAAGCTCCACAACGTCATAAAGGAATCACACAAGATGCAAACACTGTCACTGTCACACCATAGAGAGTAATTCCGGAGTTCATATAAAGTAACTCTAGAGTGCATAGTAATAGTTAACTTCACAATCTACAAGAGATCACGATCATAACCTACGCCAAGTACTACATGATGCACACACTGTCCACATTACATCATGAAGGAGGAATAGACTACTTTAATAACATCACTAGAGTAGCACATAGATTAATAGTGATACAAAGCTCATCATATGGATCTCAATCATGCAAGGCAATTCATGAGATCATTGTATTGGGGTACATGAGAGAGAGATTAACAACATAGCTACCGGTAGAGCCCTCAGCCTCGGGGAGAACTACTCCCTCCTCATCATGGGAGACAGCAACGACGATGAAGATGGCGGTGATGTCGATGGAGATGACTGGGGCAATTCCCCGTCCCGGTGGCGTGCCGGAACAGAGACTTCTGTCCCCCGAAACGGAGTTTCGCGATGGCGGCGGCGTCCCTGGAGTCTTTCTGGAGTTTCGTCAATCGGTGAATTAAGATGTTTGGTCTTTGTTTCGTCAAATTCCGAGAATATTGCCCGAACAGCCTTTCTGGAACCAAAACAGCAAAACAGGAACTGGCACTTCGGCATCTTGTTAATAGGTTAGTTCCGGAAAATGCATCAAAACGATATAAAGTATGAATAAAACATGTAGGTATTGTCATAAAACTAGCATGGAACATAAGAAATTATAGATACGTTGGAGACGTATCAGCCTTCCTCCACCGCCGCATGTCGCAGCCCTCCGCGACGGCAGAGGAGGTGGCTGGGCCACGGGCCTGCCCCTCCACCGCCTGCCGCGAGCAAACCCTGGCGGCGGCGTCCGGCCGGTGCTGTCCATGCTCCCCTCCCCTTGGTCCGCCATGCATCGGGGCCGCAGCTAGGTTCGCCGCCGCAGAGAGGAGAGGAGAGGGGAAGAGACGAGTGGAGACGAGAGGGGAAAGCTTCTGGACACGCGTGAATTCTCGCTTTCTATAAGGACTTTTCTGAAAAAACGCTTTGATGGTGGACCAGGGAGTAAGAAGCAAAGTCAGGGAATTGTAGTATAGTACCCTATTAATTACTACAATTAATTACTGTAGGTAACTATTGTAGATATAAAAACTACACTAAGTTGTGTTGCACCATAATTTTGCTTATATGTAATTACTCTAAATATATATATAAATTTGTATTATGTAATTATATTCTAGTTATTTTGGATTAAACTATATAATTTGGAAAAAGGAAAGTTAGGATGATGTAGCTTACCTAACTTTGCTTATTCAAGTTAGAGGATACGGGGAAAACTGTCTTGCTGATAGTTTATCTAGAGAAATGGACAAACCAAAATATCCTCACTTTGGCCAACCGCAATTGAATTATAATCTATATGCAGGTATGAGAAAATTAGTTCCAAGGTTTTGGCGTATACCTCATGCTTATTACATATGGCAATTTGGAATTAAAAAGGTATTGTAGTGAAATTGACCACATATTTAGACAGTGCTTCTGCTTCAAGATCAAATAGTAGTGCTTAGGCGCCAGCTCTTTTATTTATCTTCTGTAAATCATTTCGTTTGCAATTCTTTATTCTCTTTTTTCTTATAAATTTCTTATTCTCTTAGTTCTCATATAATACGAAGAGATTCAATAATAATAGTTGTGTTTGATCCTTGGTGACAGTCTATTGGTAAAGTTATTTCACAATCAATTTGTTTTCGTAGGTATTTTTTATCAGCCATGTTTGAGAAAAGCACATCGCGGAATTACACAAGGAGCAGGGGCGGAAAATGGGGCAATGGAAGATATTAACTAATCATTAATCAACCGGTGGACCATATATGTCAACTTCGTCGATGATCATTGTAAAACATTGTATGCTTACTTTAGTTTATATGTATATTCACATCTCAAGAGTAAACAACATATCTCAAACTTTGGTGTTCCCGGCAGAAAAAGAATCTGATAGTAGTACCTTTAAATATTAGATGTACTTTGCATTTTCATTTCTATGTTATTTCTCAGATCAAATACGATATTTTTGTTGATCCTTGCAATAATATAAGGGTTTTAGCAACATGTATTAACGTGATTTCTCGCAGCAACGCGCGGGGTATCATCTAGTTTCTATTATTTCCCTGTTAATTAAGGATGTATTTGTTATTTCATCAACAATAAAGCTCACAACATCCTACGTTTCCTAAAAAAAAACTCTTTCAAATATAAAAGGTGGAGCTCCATGTGCGCCTCATTGTTTTTGCAACTACTTGTAAACCATTTATTTGAACATTTTTCGCAAAACTAGACTATTACCTAGAAGGTGGGCCCTCCTAATTTAATTACTTCAAATTTATACGAATAGGAAACTGGTTCTGCTATTTTTTTAATTTTTTACTAATTTATTAATAATCATCAATAGCAGTAAAAACAATCCTAAAAATAATAATAAAAGTATGTATTTGGACCACCTAGCGATGATTAGATGCACTCGCACAAGCCGAAGGCGCACTGACGTCCCCGCCCCTCCATCATCGGAGCCAAACAAAGCTTGTTGTAGTAGAAGTCGTTGTAATAGACATACGGGGAGTCGTCCTTCACCAGAGCAGCAACCATCGCTAATGATGAAAACCATAGATCATAAGAGACTAATCTAAAATCACACAAATGAACATTAAAACTGACAAGAACCTAGGAGGCCCACCGGACACACGACTTCACACACCCTTCGCCGGCGCTAGACGCGCCACCAGAGAGGATAGGGCGGAGAGAACTTTATTCCAACTTCAGGATGTAACCGTCGCCTCACCATGCCGAAGAAGACACCAAAAAACAACCTAAACAAAGTAATGGCGATGGTAATTCAATGTCTCTTTTGAGTCATCGCCTTGGAGGGTCTACATGTGGCCTCTTTCCCATGTCTCTCTTGTCGATGGTCTAGTGAACGTCGGAGCAGTGGCCCCGAGAGGTTGTGTTCGTGCACCGAGGAGGCAACATGGGGAAGCATCACGGGTGGTGGCCCTATTGAGGGAGGTTTGCAGCTCGTCATGACTTGGGTGGGAATTTTATGTTGCTAGTGCAGCGGCATTGTCATCTTGGTTGATGCGTCCTAGAGGGGAACTTTATGTCCGGGCGGCGGCCTCGGATGAGTTGGTGTGATGGTTGAGGTCGGTTACCCCGTGCAGCTTGGGTTGCGGGTTAACGGTTCGTGCGGCGTTGCAACTCGAGAGCCAGCGGTCGTATGTCGAGGCGAATTCATGTTTATTATTTTTTCTAACATCTAGATTACTTAACATAACTACATCTGAAAAGATTTTATTTTTCCAAAACTGAAAAGGCAATCTAGAGGGTGACCACACATACTCGTGACAACACCAAATCTGTTATACGCCACGGGTAAGTGGGGACCAAAATCTGCCCCCAACCCACACATACCCGTGGCACACCTCTGGGTAGCGAATATAAATGTGGTGCACCAGTATGATGTGCATAGGTAAGGGGTCCACCCATGTAAGCATGTCGCAAATATACACATGAGGCACTACATGTAAGTTGGTACCTGTTATGCATTGGTTTGTGATGTGTGCGCCACAGGTAAGGGCTAGTCCAGCCCAAATATACTCGTGGCACACCACTTTTCACGATGCTACACAGGTAAGCTGCAATGTATCCTTGACGGACTAGCATATCATCTTTTACGTGCGCGCCACGAGTAAGGCTGGTGCCAATGCATCATCCCACTCTCACCCGCCACGTCAGCTTTTTCCCTCACTCTCACCCCACTCTCACCCCACGGTGCAAGTGCACGGGCTATAGTGCCATCTCTCACTTCTCTCTCCTCCACATCACCATTTCTTTTTCACATTAGTTATTTCACTCGATTTTTTTAGACATTCAAAATAATGCAAGAAAATTATTTTATTCAACTTAAAATGTTACCGATTACATAATAATTAATAAAATTGCATAATAAATATTAAAAATTACATAATAAATAAAAATTCTACTCCTCTTCCTCTTCTTCCTCCTCCTCCTCCTCGTCGTCATCATCTTCCAGACCAAGCTCTTTTTCCACCATCTTGATGGCCTTCGCATGTTTGCGCTTTTCTGCTTCGTTCATGTCGGCGGTTGATCGGTCTTTCATTTTGTTCCATTGCTTGAATAGCTTAGCCTTCACTAAACCCTTCATCATGTTCCTCATCGCGAAGGATTTACTTCCTACCTCACTGCTTGATGAGGTTTCCTTCCCCTTCCTCCTACCCTTTACGTGCCGCGGCCTTGGCCCTATCGCGGCCCGTTGGACGCTCTTCCTCCGTGTCGCCTGTCGCGTCGCTAGAGCTGTACTCACCAGAAAGTCCTAGACGGCTTCTCTTGGAAGTGGAGTCGGTTCCACTACCAGGACCATGTTGTCCTTTCCACTTCGCTTCATTGCGAACAGCTTGCCACCAGTGGTGCCGTCTGAACGGCTGAGTCACTCTTTTGTCATTCACGTACCTCTCCATTGCCGCCTTCATGACCATATCATCGTCTGCTCCACTCGACGCATAACGCTTCTTGGATGTGGTATGCATTGAACAGGGACACCTCCTTGTTGTAGGCGTTCCAATGATCCTTCAGCTGCTTCGAGGTCCGATGACGGGCAGGATCCGAGGTAGAGTTGAAGGTTGCAGCTATCTGACCCCAAAAACTAGTGCCGGTCTTGCAATTACCGGCAACAGAGTCTTTGGAGTTAAAAAGCCAAGCATTAACCTACCCCGAAATAGATATTGTTAGTGAAAAATCCAAGCAAGAACCAACCCCGAAATAAATATGTGATGGGTAAGTAAAGTACCAGTTTTTCCTCTTCCGCAGTTGTCCAGTCAAGCCTCTTTGGACGCGGTTGACGCGGTGGTACGATTGTTTCCGCGGACGGGACTCCAAGCTTGGAGCACTGGCTTCAGGAGGAGGTGGGGGGTACGGACCATATGGCGCGTATGGATACGGAGGCGCAAGGTATGAACCATATGGCGGTAAGGAGGTACAGTGCCACTCCCGCTACCTGTAGGTGGAGCATGTGGAGGTGGTTGGGGTATGGATACGGAGGCGGAGGGTATGAACCATATGGCGCCGGAGGTGGAGGTATGAACCATATGCGACCGATATTGGCGCGACGATGTGCTCGGAGACATCATCTAGGTGTATTGGTGACCCGTCGGCCCCCAATAGATCCGTGAACGAGGAAAAATCTGGTGGAGTCCAACCGGACATGGTGGAGAAGATTTGAGAGAGTGAAGGAGATGAAATGGGTGTGGAGTGAGTGAAACATATGGGGGGTATTTATAGGGGGTGGGATGAAATTTTAGGGTTTTTTGAACCAAAGCAACGGCTACCCAACGGCTAGCGACGTGGACGAATCGAACGCGCCACGTCGCCTAGCTGTTAGACCCTATCGCCCGCCTCTCGCCCGCCGCCCGCCCGCCTCGCCCGCTTCGCCGTTCTCTCGCTGGAAGGCTCTCGCGCTTCTCGCCAACGCTGCGCCCCTGCTTATCGCCTTCCTCTTCGCCCAGCGTAGCGGCGATATCGCCGGCGCCGCGCGCACCGCCTCGCCTCTCGTTCTCGCTCTCTCTCGCTCTTCGCTTCTATCGCACGATAGCGCCCCCACTAACGCCTGCGTTGGCACCAGCCTAAGGTACCTATAGCTGTTTTTGTGGTAGGTCCAAAAGAAAGGAACCTTACTAACTTTCGAAGGTTGAGATACATTTGGTGGGACGGAGGAAGTAATAATTTTGAAAAAGAATATTCTACAGTGTGGGCCCCTTGTACAATCTGAGCTCTTGGGCTGGTTCAGGATGGGGTAAATAAACCCTGAAGCCACAAGGCCCCTTGGGCCCAATCTTTGGCTCCCCTTATAATAGTGGCTAGTTTTGTCCCCCATCTCTCTTCTTCTTCCTGCGCCCCTCTCTCCCCTTTCCCTTTCTTCCTTGCTTGCTTTCTCCGTCCGTGGAGCTCTCTTGGTGCAGTTCATCCGCCGCAGACCGTTTTTGTCGCGCTTTCACATCGATTCCACTTCGCCTTCTCGTTTCAAACAGAAATCCCATCCCCTCTCATAGTTTGCCAAGGAAATTAACTTGCACATAGCTAGATTGAAGATGAGTATATACCATGTAGCCTCTTCGGCCCCCGACGCTGAAGCTTCCAGAACTTGGATTTGCCGGACGACTCTGTTCATCCCAAGGTTTCGTCTCTCTCGCGAAAGCTCTCTCGCCCCTCCATGGACCGCGACGCAGCTCCCGCCGCCGACGCCCCGCCGCCCTCCGACGCCCCTCCCGCCGCCGACGCCCCTCCCACCGCGGATACCTCGGTACGCCCACCCTTTCCCCCCATTTCTCTCACCATCCTTTGCAGTTCGAGTGGTTCTAAACCCAATTTCGCAGGGCACATCGACCGCCGCCTTGTCACCTGTCGCCGACGTCCATGACACGCCCACCACCGCCGATTCTCAGGTATCCACCCCTTCCTCCCCGCACCCCGCCACCTCCTCTCACATTCCTTCCGAAATGCTTAACCCTAGTTTCACAGGTACCCGTCACTGCTGCGGCCTTCGCATCCATCACCGACGGCGCCCCGTCCTCCCACTATTGAGGAATCTTAAAATAATTCATCGGCAGGTTGCTATTGGCGCTGGACTGCCCCTCCTCCCACTCGTCAACGCCAACGATGCGGCCCAGCAGGTAGCCATCGATTGTAGATTTCCATATTAAGTTTGTTATTACTAATATGACTGAGCCTGCTCCACTCTGATAATAAATTCAAGTGTGATAATTCAGTATATACAACAGTAATAAAATGAGTGGATTAATGATGTCGTATAGGTTAGTGCCTTCTAGCGGTACTGATCTTCCTATGATCATACCAGATGTCATTAGATTGCTATAAATTCAGCATTCCATCTTGATACAGTAGTCTGTACTTGACTTATTATAACGACGAAACTTTGCACTGTGTAGCTCCTACAAAAGATCACAAGTTCACAACCATGAAAAGTTAGAGGAAGAGATGCATACAAATTGTTTAGCTGTCTTTTTAACCGGCATGATTATTTGTACGTATTTAGCTACTCAATTTGTTACTGGTACTAGTTATTAATGTTAGTGGATAACCTCTTGTAATAATATATTGTTTGAACACCTCACTACTGCGGGTATCAGTGGCCTCGTGATCCCTTTCCTTTATGATCACTACAAAGCCAATGTTTTATCATCATCCATATTCTAGGTGTAATTATGGAAACTGATAGAATGTATTATATTGTTTGACAGGTACCCATCACTGGTGAGGCCTTCGCATCCATCACCGACGCACCGCCCCCTGTCGACGGAGACCTTCCCGACGGCGCCCTCCCTCTTCTCCCTGCTCCCGACCAGCATCATCCACAGGTAGTGCCTGTTCCATCCACATCTCCCCCCTTCCTGATACTTGGAGGAATCTTAAAATAACTAGATTTAGATGTGCGCCTTGGCGCACGATCCCGTGAATTTCATGTCAAGTTATATTTTGTATAACGATAATAAAAATCATGCAAAATATGATAATATTTTTTTAGGTTTAAAACAAAGTCAATATGATGAAATTATGATAATACACACAAAATTACAAACGGGGTGGCAAACAATTTATATACAATCCCGAAAAATAGAAAAATATATTACACTAAATAACATTATTATTGTTCTAAAAAGAAAGAAAAAGTAAGAAAGGAATATCGACAACATCTACATAGGCTGCCCATGGGCATTGTCATGTAGCCACAACATGGGAAACGAACCACAAAACCCGCACCTTTTGGTGTGCATTTTCCCTGACTTCTCAACTAATAAACGATTTAGAAACAGCCATTAAGTCATTCCAAAAGGAATTGCTAAACAAATCCACTTATGAAGGAATGGCAAAGCAAAAACAAAATCCAGATAAGTTAACTCTTCCCCAACAGCGTTTGTACTCAAGGAAGCAGTACTCAATCAACGTTGATAGGTTTATCATCGTCGTTAAGGTTGATAATTTCAAGCAATCAATTGGCATGAGCAAGAAGAAATCCAAATATTCCCTAATTAATAAAGTAGTTAATTTCTAAAAAGAAAAGAAATAGTACTGAAACTGAGTGCTTCATCTTGCAGCGGGATTGGGCAGATGTTCCATGCACGCTCAGTTGCAAGCAGCTCCCCCGCTTCGTGCTGAGCACCGAAGAGGAGGGACAGACGTAAACGGACCGGCCAAGATAACTGCAATATAAAACAAATATCATTTTGCACTGTAGAAAAAATCTAAATCGAGACAGAATGTAATGGAATCAGTTTTGACAAACTATATTAGAAATGATCAGAGCATAAAGTACTCTATAGTATCAAAACGGAAGTAAAAAATTGTAGTTGGCACCCCTGGTTTTTGGCCGCCTTGGAAAATTTAAGCCCATCTTTCACACTAATTTTTTTGTAAAACACTTTGTATTAAGCCCAAGATCACTGTAAACCAAAGAAATTGTAGTCTAGTTTAGGCCAGATCATTGTAAAAGCAAGGCAATATAGGGAAATAAATGATTCCATATGCAGGTCCATAAGTTATCGAATAATTGATTAATCAACATATTCTTATGTGTATGTAGGTTACTAAGAATGAAGCAGGACCACTGTTTATACACCAGCTTCAAATTTCTTTGGCTGAACAACTTTGCACAACTTGATGATGGTTGCCCTTGTTCGCATAATTGACCAATACATAAACATTATTTAAATAGATTTAGAGTGCGTCTTGGTGCACGATCCCGTGGAACTCGTGTCACATTTACAATATGTATAACAAATAAATTATGTGAAAAAATAATAATACATTTCTTAGAGCTCACAAAACTAAGTTGATAAGATGAAGTTAGGATAAAGCACACGACACGTGGAAAACTGCCACGATCATTTGGAAAGCAAGATTTTAGGCATTTGCAATAAAATAAAGCTTCTCCCCCTTCTCTCCCTCTCCTGTGCCTTGAGAGTCACATGTGTCCTCTCTACGCTGCTTCCTTCCTCCTCCATCAAGCGCCGTAGGAATGAGCTTCGAGCTAGTCGCTTCTGCTTCTTCAGATATAGTAGATCGCCTTGTTGCCACTGTAGTATTAGGTTAGCGCGTGTCCCGTAGTGGCGTTGGCGAGATGCCATCGGGCTTATCCTGTGCCGCCGCTTGGTGCAAAGTTGGCCGTCCTGACGTTGCTCCAAGTAGCTCCTCGAGGTGGGAGGTTGTCGAAGAGCTACCGAGCCGGAGGCCCTTTCAATAATAGAGGTGGCTACTTGGATCTCGGTTGTTGCTGTGGCAGGCTCCTTCCTGGCCGACCATGGAGGCGAGGAAGGAGTGGATGCCCGCCGTAACTGCAGATCCGGTGTGCCGAAGTCCCGGAGCATCGTCGCCATGGCCCTCGAGTTGCCCTGTGATTTTCTGCCACGTCCCGCATCGCTTCGAGGCGGCAAGGTGCTTCATGATCCTGGCCAGAGGTGTTGACGGCGTGCTCACTTTCAATAAGCTCGAGCATGTCTGGCGGAGCCACGGCTCCGGTGTTCTTTTTCGCTCTGCTCGTCATGGTGGCGGAGGACGAGTGGTGGTGCCGGTTCCAAGCTCTAGGGAGGTGGGTTGCAGCGATCTACGGCGGAGTTCCCAACGGCGCGGCCCATCGAGCCGGGCGTTATCCACTCGCTCGAAGGCCACCCGCGCCGGCTGCCATGCGCCTAGGGCTTTCTTCCTCCGGGGCCGAGAACCACCATGGAGGATCTTCACCGACTGCACGTCTCTACATCTACCTGACCCCAAGTGGCATAGTCTCCGGGGCAGCCGAGGCTCGATGGTCGGCGTTGACGTCGCAGCGCCGAGTGTGGACCTGATTGCTTTTAATTTTGTGTTTCAAGGTCCTCATTATAAAAAATGAGGACTGTTATGTATTTTCTCAGGCATGTTGTAGTCTTTGTTGTAACTGTAACATCACCGTTTATATAAATGCAGTTTCCTACTTTCCGGATCCTCAGACCCTTGTTGTTTAAAAAATACTTAAAAATAACTCCAAGCGGATTTATGTCCAAAAACACACAAAAAAGACGCCGTAAAACTAAAATGTGGTGTCCAAAATGGGTGATAGATTCTCATTGGGAATTGTTGATTGGCTTTTGTTTGATGTGTAGATCGTAGGGCACGTCGTGAAGTGTATGCACACGTGACCGTACATGTGTCAGGACGGGCAAAGAAGGCACATCCTTCTCTAGTTCTCTATTTTTCTCTTTCCACGAACAACCGTATCACCGGGCACCTTCCGAATGGCGAGCCGCGGCGATTGAGCGTAAGCAAGGACTGCAGCGGGAACAAGCAGTACCGACGAGGCGATGACTGATGCGCCGGAGGCTGCGCTCAATAGCAATTAAGGTATGTCTTATGGTCCGATCCACTTAATCACACGTATATCAGCCATGCTCTTGAATACTGTGAGCTTTCCCTTGATTTGTTTTTTTTTTTACAAGGAGCTTTCCCTTGATTTCTCATAAGTTTCTTTTGACTAAAATGATTCGAAATATCTGATGGCTACCGGCTGTGCGAGATGCTTTTTTTGCTAAGAATGAAAGTACGTATATATATTACCCACTGTGGTCTTCTAGATTATTCCATACAACTATTTTTTCACTTGGGCGGATAAATTCTTTTTCTGCAGACCTAAATCTGAATCATGGTGTGCACAGATCTAGCAATAGTAATAATCGAATAATCGAGCAAGATGGTTGCAACGATAGGAAATAGATACAATTGAAAGAGGAAAAGACATGAAAGATTGTATTGATCAGTCTGATTGATTACAACCATCAACAAATATCGAACGAGAAAAAAGAAATAAAATAGTAGACGACAGACCTACAAAACCAAATTATTTCTTGCCTGCAAGAATTTCTAGGGACCAAAGAAGGAATTCAAGAAGTACTATCTTTTCTTCAGGGGCCTTTATTCTCATGATATTGTCAATTTTTAAAATTTAAATATGAGCAAAATATTACAAGTTGAGGAACTGAAACCAATAATCAGGAACACATGAAGAATTACCCATGAAAACCTGAAGTAACAATTTCACTACATAACTTACTCTACAACACACTGGTAGCAGATATATAGGTAGTGGTACTATATACATTACTCAGGGACTGAACTAGTGGATTAAAAGTCTGTGTGTATTGGTTCACATTATTTAAGTTTAAATTGACATCAAGATGATAGAAACATGAGTTTCCAAAATGAACAGACTGAAGTTAGTAGTAATGATCGCTCCATTGTATTTTCCCAGTATTGTAGTAGGCTAAAAATCAATATTTTCTAGACAGCAAATGAAAACTTCCATGATTCATATATATAATGATAATTAAATTCTTTTGTGATGTTTATTATATAAAAATAATTGTTTATAGTAGATAGTAGGTATTTAAGAATATGCAGTTTAGAAAGATAGGAAAACAACAACGAATCAAAGCTTCTACAACAATAGATTGATAAAAATACAGAAATGTATCAGATTAAAATGAAAGCATGATTGAGAACTAATAATCAAAGTAGTCGTTTTTGAGTAAACAATCAAATCAAAGTCAGTCAGTAACATACAAACAAATAATGTCACAAACATGGCGACAAACAACGTTATAAATACTTTGAAGAGTACGGCTGAAAAGCTGCAATCGCTTAAAATCAACAGATGGCACACATAAAGATGGCTATTGCGCCATCAAAGTAAAGTAAAAGGATCTGGTGGTATTAAACAAAAGAGATTCGCCTCAATTTGTCACAAATGAATATTCCTGCAATTTCCTGGATCAATCAATATCTGCATATTTCCGGAACATTGAAGGTTGTTAACACCTGATCAGCGAAGTTCAGTTGCTGCTTCTTTGATCGCAGAACTTATGGCGTAACAACCATATTAAAGCCGACGGCAAAGAGTTGAGCATCGTCGTCGATCGTTCGTTATCACAATGCAGGCCTCTTACGGCAATTGACGAGTCGTCAGCTCCACATATTGTTTGTTGTTATCACCACACACACTTTGATGACGCAATTTCATATCATAGTTTACAACCATTTCCTGCTTTACAGCTTCGTCAGTCAATCGTCAGCAGCTGCCCGCGATTGGTCTTCCGTTCCAGAGGGTTACATTGAATTCGTTTGAACCGGTAAGGTATATCCGCGGTATATCCTCGCCCACCGTTCAGCAAACCAGGCAGATGGGTTTCAGCCGGGCGCCAGCAGAGCAGACGCCATAATCCTTCAACGTTGTCACAAACCTGAATGGAAGTAGAGCTGCAGAGTAATTAATAACCTTCGCCGCGAATCCAGGTTATGTTTCAGAACAGGTACTGAGCGCTTTACATCGCGTTACGTCCGGAACGCGCTGGTTTATACGTGAGGTGTTGAAAGACAAGATGCATAAAGGTAAGAAGAATGAGGCTGTCAACGCATACTTCCGAGATGCACCAGTCCACAAACATAACGCGCACAAAGATCATCAGCTGCTACAAACGGCAGCGGTGTTCATCAAACCTATGGCGCTATCAGCATCAGAGTCGGAGAAGATCTTTATGCAGCGGTTGTGCCTTCTTCCGATGGTGTGGACTTCATGAAAAATCCACAATCACCACTTTATTGCTGCAGCGCCTTATCTTGATTTTCCCGCTTTCAATCAAATAGTCAGATTAGTCAGAAGAGGCTCATGCATGTTATATCAATCACAACTGTCAACAGTTACTCTCAAATTTAAGATAATTTATGGTAAAGAAACAATTATTATTATTTATCTCCTATTTTCTTATTGTCAGCTTCTCAGTCACACTCATGGATACCAATCAGTAGTATCCACATGAGATTAGTCCCCTGTGGTTGTTTCTTCGTTAATCCTCTGCATAAAGAATTACATCCACTAAACACACTAGCACATAGCAAAAATGACTCAGTAAAAAGGTTCTGTTTGTTTGTTTATCGTCACACTGTGCCTCAAGTTCATCATGGACTGACCTTCTCCTTATGAAAGTTTCCATGTCACTGAACAAAAGAAACACAAGAGTAACACTGTTGATAATTGTTTCAACAGAAAACTGATAAGACTTGAATTACCTTTGAGCATAAGAAAACAAGACTTGTATAGTATAGGCTCTTTGGTTAGTGAGTCAAAGACTTCAACTTCTCCTTCGTACATTTTAATGACGATAAGAATAAAGTGAAACCTGCGCACGTTTAAATATGTAGTGTCATATATATAAGTGAGCAAAATAGAATGTGTTATAAGAGAGTAACACTCACTGGAAGTTGTAAGGCCAAAGTATTGTCTTTTTGTCACGTTGTCGCTTCAAAAACCTTAGCAAAGTCTCCGGTGTATCCTTGTTATAGAGGGGTTCTTCTATGGTCTTGACATGCATTGTGTCCGGGTCAATGAACCCAATGTCCTTGATTTCATCCCTTTTGCATTCGAGCATCTTCAATCTGCATAACATAGCGCACAAAAGATTATAATTTGCAGATAATCAAGGAGCTGAGCTAAAGACTTCTCAAATTATATAAATAAATCACTTACAGACAATAGCAACTGACGATAGATTTGTCGAGGGCCCGAAGATTGTATAACTGGAAAAGCTCGCAGAAGTCAACGCTCACAGAGTATTCTTGGAAGTAGTGCTCTTCCTTAACTCGCACCATGATAGTCTCCATCCCTCCCTTTGCGGCAACACCGTACCACGTATGCAAGTTACGCATACTTGTTGGTAGCTTGCTGAGATTCTCGACCAAATCTTTCCCTTGAACATATTGATATACTACCTTAGCCATGGCGTAATCGGTTGAGATTTGTCGAGAACTTTGAACGGCCTTCTCGTCAAACACCTTTAGAGGGGGGACCGATTTAACGGGTTGTTCTCCGAGCTGGTAGACTTGGTGTATCCCTTTTATCTCCCTGATACCCGAGCTGGTAGTGGGGTTTTTCGCCTCCATCATTTGGTCGTACGACCTTTCAATAGAACGCCTATAGTCAGATGGCGGCGATGGTTCAGGGTTATACAGATTCTCGACTGTACGATAAACCTTCACCGGATCTAGTGTCTTCTCAAAAGGTATCTCTGGCTCTTTCTTAGCAAAAAAGGCCCTCCGCTGGGACTCAACGGCTTCCTGGTTTTCCTCGGGAGTTTTTTCCCAAGGTAACTTCTCAATAGGCGGCAGTGGTTTCTCCTTTCTAGATCTCTTCTTAGGCGGCGTACCATTCCGCTTACCAGGCGCTGTCTTACGCGGAGGATCTCGAGGTGGTGGACTCATGCTGGGGTCCCTCTCAGGTAGGTATGGACTTTGCTGCTCATGTGGACTGCTAGGAGGAGGAGTCGAAGGCCTTTGATGCTCATGTGGACTGCTATGAGGAGTCGGTGGCCTTTGCAGAAGGACGACGTACTTCTTCGGCCATAGGGCGAAACCGTGCTTGACATCGGCCAGTGTCCTCTCATCTTCACCTCTAGGAATATCAAGCTCCACTTTTTCAAAACCCGAAACAACTTCATCCACCCCGACACGAACACAACCAGGTGGAATGGGCATATGATGGTGCATTGCTCCATCTTCACTTGGGTACACATAGCCGACCGCCACCTTAACAGACGCGGTCCTGATTAACATATGTAGCTCGCAATCTGTCTTCTCCGTGACATAATCCACGGGGTAGCTTCCTCCACATCCGTCAAGATGCGAGGAACCGACACTGCTTCTTCGCTGAGATGGGGCAGCATCGGCTTGTGGATCCTGTAGAAACAGCGGCTGATCAGGTGCCCTCTGATTTCTCTCAAGAGCCTCCACCCTAGATAACAACTCCGTTACAATGTCGGCGTCCTTCTTCTTCTTTCGCGAACGGCTTCTATAAGTGTCAGCGCTGTCCGGCCACGCTTCCTTCATGGTGAGACCTGGGCGAGCTCGTACCCGTCCAACATGTTCAGGGTTCCCCAGAGCGAGTGTCAGCTCGTCATTCTCTCGATCGGGAATGTACTCTCCCTTTCTGACCTTTTCAATTGCATCTACAAGCTTCGGTACGATATCCTCAATTTTTTCCTTCCATTTTCCCTTCGCAACGATCAGCCCTGTCTTTGGGTCCAACCCTGCCCCATGAGCGAACAACCAGAACTTGGACCGTTCGGGCCAGTCCCATGTCTGTGGAGTGATTCCATGATCCATCAGTTTATTCTCAAACGCTGTCCACTTCGGAATGGCACTCTTGTAGCCACCTGACCCCAAATGATGCGGAAGTTTCTTCTTTGCAGCATTTTCGGTATTTTTCTTCGATCGGGACACAAAAGTAGACGATTTCTTATAGTCCTTATCTTGCCAGTGATCCTTTATCTTCACTAGATTATCATCGAATACTGGATCTTCATTCTTATATTTGTCCCATAAATTTTTCTTGAAGGTCTGGAATTGTATGGCCATCTTCTTCCATGTCCATTCCTTGACTTTATTCTTCTGGCCTTCCGTCATGTCTTCCGGTAGGCTGAACTTTGTCAGTAGCGTGTCCCAAAGAAATTTTTTCATCGCGTCGTTGACATAACTAGCACCACTCTCCGGGTTCTTCGGCTTATGCCACTCTTGAATGCTGATCGGTACATGGTCCCTAACAATAACTCCGGATTGACTTGTAAATTTGCGGCAAAACTCCTTGGGCTCCACTGGTTCACCATTATCCTTGAATGCCGTGAGGGCTAACCTGCCCTCGCCCTTTAGCACCCGCGTCGGGCCTCGTTTTGATCTAACAGACTTGCTCGATGATCCAGAAGGCTAAAAGAAAAAATTATTCGTTAATAAGTGCAATACAAATAAATGAATGCATCTAGGGATGAACATATAGACTAATTGATACATAGATATACACCTCGCCGGAGTTTGTGATGGACACTTCATTGTCTTTTCTAACTTGTTCAGACTCAAGTCCCTCGCCAAAATCATTCAGAAAGTCTTGGTACTCGTTGTCATCTCCATCGTCGGGTTCCGGACCACGGGCACTCTCATAGATCAATTTCTGCACCGCTTCTTCCCCCTCCTCATCTCGGACGAAGGTGTCGCCCTCCATACTTCAACAACACGCAAAATTAAGAGCAATTAGAAAACAATTCAAATGAAGAAAGCAAAAACTCCTAACACTTACGTCCCTCCTCTCGCGCTCTTCTCTATTTTTGTCGAATTCTAACCCTAACACTCGGCGCTCCTCCTCTCGCTCTTCTCTCTTTTTCTCGACCCTAACCCTAACACTCGGCGCTCCTCCTCGCTCTCTATTTTTGTTCTACCCTAACCCTAACACTTCTGCGCTTCTTCTCTCTATGTCACGCATGGCACCGCCACTGACTTTCAAGACCGCCAATGCACTTAACCCTAACACTCGCGTCCTCCTCTCGCTCTCTTTCGACCCTAACCCAATTTTGCCGGAGCCGCGCACATGTTGGAGAGTTGCACGGGCATCGCCTTCACTTCTCCTTTCACTTCCATCTCGCTCTCTCTCTCTCTTCCGATTTTTTCACCGCCGCTTGTTTCACCTCACACAACATTCTAAAAATTCGCCCGAGCTCCGCGAGCTCAATAGATTTTCAAAGGAGTTTTGAAGGATTCTAAGTTCAAATGTTTTATCTATGTATATTTATTTGATTCAGAAATTGCACCATAAACTTTTAGTCAAAATTCTTATAAAGTATCCTATGTTTTTTTCTTCAAAAACTCAAATGTCCTTGCAAATCCTATAGAAAACTTTTTTTCTATTCCTCACTTCGACCGGCGCCCGCACGTCACTCACCTCCACTGCCCCCGCCGGCGCTGACGCACGCTCGCCGTCGCCATCGACCAAGGCAGACGCGGCCAGGCCGCCGTGGCGGCCGGGTGCTTCCATGACTCCTCGAATCGTCCACGACCGCGCTTCGTCAAAGACGCGCCACGCATTTCATCGAACACCCTATGGGCGTGGGCATCCAGCCAGCCGTTGGCGCGAGCGCATGCGACGTGCGCTGCGGCTGTCGCGTGGGATGGGCGGCCGGGCGTGAGCAATGGCATCGCGGCGAGGCGTGCGCGTGAGCGGCTCTGGGAGGGAAAGAAGGCCGGGTCGAGACTTACTCGCGCGCAGGGGAATGCATGGGCGTTCCACGGCGAGGTCGCGGGGATGCGAGGGTCATGACGGCGCACTGCGAGGTCGCGACGGCGCGGCGTGGCCTCTCGCGTGGCGCGCGGGGCGATAAGAATTGGATTTGGGGGAAATTGCCCGCGCCGCTGTCATAATCTGGTGTGAGGCCTTCTTGGTACGGCTAGTACCACCAACCGCATTTAGTAGTTTTTTCGTGACGGCTATGATAACAACTCCATCAAATGCATTTTTTGTTTTCTTTTTTCTTTTGTCAAGTTTTCTTCTTTTGTCAAGTTTCTTTTCTCGTTTCTTTTTTTCCGTTTTTATTTTTCTTTTTTTCGTTCCTTTTTCTTTTCATTTCTTATTTTCTATTTCTTTTTCTATTTCTTATTTTCTATTTCTTTTTAATGCTTTTTCTTTTCTTTTTATTTTTCCTTTGTGTTCATTTTTTATTTTTCTTTTCATTTCTTATTTACTTTTTCTTTTTCTTTCTTTTTCTTTTTCTTTTTCTTTTTTTTTTTTTCTTTTCTTTTCTTTTCTTTTTATTTTCTATTTCTTTTCTTAATTACTTTTTCTATTTCTTATTTTCTATTTCTTTTTCTATTTCTTATTTAATTGCTTTTCTTTCTTGTTTCCTTTATGTTCATTTTCTTTTTCTCTTTTCTATTTCTTTTCTTTACTCCCGCCACGACGCCGTCCGCGCGGGAAACTTTCCCGCCACGACGCCGCGCGTGGGAGAAAAAAGGTTTGTTCAATAAAGTGGTTGACACGAAATTTATTACGATTGAACTGAAATTAAATAGCTTAACTGAAAATTAAAGATACATGGCCAAATTCTACTGTTGGAGTCATTCAGTCATACTCGTGCCTAGCCCTGTAGTAGTCGCCACTGTAGTCGTCGTAGTCGCCGTCATCATCGTCGCTGGCATCGGGGTCGCGGTACTCGAACGTCGGCGGGTGAGCGTGGGCTGGGACTGAGGCTTGCAGGGAAATTTTTCCGAGGCGGAACTTCCGAATATGCCATATATAGGGCATGTGCACCAAGGGCATATTCGAGATCCCGTGGCGGAACTTCTCGAATATGCCCTTGGTGCACATGCCCTATATATGGCATATTCGGAAGTTCCGCCTCGGAAAAATTTCCCTGCAAGCCCGTGACTTAACTAGTAAAACAAGCCAACCATCTCCATTGTTAATATCTTACATACAGTAACATCATTACACAAAAGTGATTTCCATATTGAGATACACAAGTTATACTCCATCTGCTCTAGTCTTCTGAGTTTTCTTCGCCCGTTTCCCTTTCTTCTTACTGCGACGCAACCATGGACAATCTTCATTGTTTAAGATGATGCTTGGGTCAATTTTTACCTTGAAGGGTGGAATATCTTCAAACTTATT